>JAVGVS010000202.1:0-420000 GCA_032718565.1 Distichodus sexfasciatus | reverse complement strand
CCCCCTCCCTCTATCCTTCCTTCTTTCCACTGTTCACAGCATCTGCTTGGAAAGGTGTCCATCCCCTGGTGCTGCTATTCTCAGTGCGCCTCATAAGTGGCTGACAAGCAAAATAGAAGGTGTGCATGTCCTAAAATACTCTTCCCTGTTCTTTTCGCACAGGTGGAGACTAAAACTGAAAATGCAGAGGCCGGGAATACAGAAATACCTGCTGACTTGGTCTGTAAAATAGACTTGGACTGTAAGGGGTCTCCTGAGCCAAAGATGATGACGTGTAGGGTCAGAGAGGGCGGCATTTTTATGACTTTCACTGCTTCTGCTGTATTTTAATTACAAGGCTGGACTCTTCTTGGTCCATTTAATATGCCGAAAGTCTCTGGTTTTCAGACAAAAGATGTAAAGGCAGCCAGAGTAATGAGCTCTCTGGGGTTAGGAAAGTGACCAGGCGATCACAGACTGAATTTTACTTTATTCCAGACACAATGTCAAAAGCTTTGTTTTTATATAATAGGTTAGCAGAGTGAAATATTTTAGTGTTTCGCTGGATCCTGGGCCATTTATGGGTCATAGCTTTGAATAGTCGGGGTTAAACAGTGGAGATCGCTTGGACTCTTGAAAAAGAACATACTGAGGAATTAGGCCACTAATTACAAATGTACATGTTATATTATCTGCCTAAGATGTGAAATTACTACTTTGCTGAAGGTGAATTTAAAGCCAAAAAACAAACTTGTGGCAGACATCCTTAGTGAAATCCCAGAGAAGGCACAATTACAGGGGCTCCCTGTTGATTTTTAAATTGTCACAAAAAAGGAACATTAAAATGTATTCATTACTTTTTTTTCCTCTGCCAACTTGTCAGAGATACACAAAAATCAACACAGTAGTGAGAAGCCAATTTTAGAATTCTTTGTTTCAGAAGAAGGGGTGGGGCAAAAAAACAACATTTCCAAGCTCAACACCAACCATTCCTATTAGCAAATACTTGACAAGTACATGAAAGACAAACAAAAAAGGTTGCTGTGTTTTGGAATTGGCACTTATATTTCTCAAACCACTTAATATCTCCATCTCTAGAAAACAAACATTTCATATATATCATCCATTTTTACACACAGCTCTAAAATTACACCACTTAAGAAGTGACAGTGGTAGAAGACTCAAATCCAATAGGTGTTTGGAGGATATGGGTTAAACTGTGGCTGTTTGTATCCTGCCTCCAGCAGTGTAAGTAAAGCAAGTTGCATCAGCGACAATGTGTGACTTGCTCTGGAAAACAGCTTCAGCTGTTTTAGTCAGTGACATTAAAAATTTCTTCCCATTGACAAAATCAACTGCATTATTTCCACACTCACTGTAGTCAGACACTCTTTTCAAGTAAATTTAGTTTGTTGCTACAGCTACTCTTTCACACTCTCTTTACTCTTCAGTATTTTCATCACTAGTTTTGTACTCTTTTCAAAGTGTCTTCAAGCCACTCATTTGCAGTACACCAAAACAGAACAACGCAAAACAAAGAGCAGAGGAAATCTGGTGGTGTATATAACAGTCAAAGGGAGGCATGATGGGACACAGGTGAAAGCGATTAACTAAACAAACCAGTGAATCAAAGACAAGGAGGACAAACAGAGGCCACTAGTGGTGAGCAGCCGAATGACACCCATGTAAAGTGTTTTGTACATATAATTATATTCCTTTAATGTGCTCCCTTATTATCTCTGTGTTCTGACAGATTACTCCAGATACCATTTTTTGGCTTTAAAATGACGGATAGGCACATATATAGTTATTTGAGATTCTTTCCTCCCCTGTCTTGTTGATCTCTTGAAAAATTATGGAGGAATCTATGGTTTTCTTATTGTTTTTTTGAATAGTTTTTTCTTTTGATTATTTCTCACTTTGAACAGACCACAGCACAGCACAGCACAGTACACACCTCTGTATTTGATCCATCCATGAAGGAACAGTTGGCAAATTTTTTGGCAGCGCCCAGGGGCAGTGCTTGGGAACAGTACCTTGCTCATGAGAACCTTTACCAGTCCAAGACTTGAACTGGTCATCTAATCTAATCAAGGGGCAAAACTCCCTAACTGTTTAACTGTAGCACAACCAACAAATATTAAGATGTTAGATTTTTTTACAAAGAATTACACAGAAAATGTAACGACCACATTTCAAACACTTGTAACAACTATTCCTAGCTGACATCATAGGCATCTTAAGTCCTGTTTTGTGTATACAGATGATATAGATATACACCCCAGGGATATCACCACTCCCATCCACCATCTTCACCAGCTGTTTTCCCTACTAGAAGCTGCCAGTCTCACTCTCAGCCTGAAAAAATGCCATTTCTGTCAGGAGTTACGTTCGTTCCTGGGTTATGTGATTTCAGCAGAGGGCATCCGCACAGGTGCAGTGGTCGAATCAATTCAAAGTAACCGTGCCCCAGGTACTGGTAAGGTCCAGGGCTTTTTGGGTCTTAAAGGCTGGAAACACCTGTTCATCCCCACTTCTCAGAACATTTCTGATAGGCAAGTCAGTCAGAAAGCTGATGGGTGACCAGAGATGACCAGAGATGGTCTAGATGGATGGAGGGATTATGGACAAGAGTCACCATACTACTACTGCAACATTCATTGCCATTCATTTGTGTAAGCCAATGATCAAAAACGTTTCCATGCCCTGCTCCCATACCATTTTGCTTTGCCTATGAGGCTTGACGTAAGCAATCTTGTGGACATCACTCAAACCAGATTGTTGGGAAAAGTACAATATGAAGGCCAGTAGAATTCGCAGCTCAGTGGCTTGGTGAGCCCTATAGAATTCAAGAAGGGAGGTATGGCTCCCCAGCAAGTAGGCAATGAGATGATCTTGAATGAACAGAGCTCCAAGCTCTCTTAACAGTATTGTACCTTATCAGTTGTACCTTAGAATGTGGCATTGCCTAATGTCATGAACATATTGACCTGCCACTGTAAGAGATTCAAGCACACAACATCACTTAACAAGAAAAACTATCTAATAATGGGGAAGATACAGCAGAAAAACAAAAAGACAAAGAAGAACACTGCTCTAGTTACACTTCTGACTCTTAGCTCATAATTAATGCAACTTGGCAATAGTTTCATCTTACTTTGAAGAAGGTAAGATAAGCTATTGAAAATAGCTGATTAATGGCTTGATTACAAATTACTTGTGTTCATTAGTCGAAGTCAAAGTAAACTTTATTGTCATGTCTGCTATATACTGTACAGATATACAGAGAGACGAGACGACGGCTCCAGTTTACACAGTGCAACAAGAAACAGGGAACAAAGAACAAAGAACAGCTAGGGCACATGGAATAAACAATATATAAATATAATACAAAATACACATTTTAAGCTAGAAATGTAGTATTAAATATAAACTTTAAACTAGAACTAGAAATAGAAGTAGAAAGAGAGACAATTTGGATGCAGTATTACCTACAAAAGTGGAAATGGACTTTTTCACTGAATGTGCATGAAGTTAGTAACAGTTTCAATATGAAAAATTCTACATCCAGTCTATTAATAAAAGTATCTTCTTAAAAAAGTCTGACTAAAATTTAAGTTTGTGTAGATATTGTAACAGCATTGGAGAACCAGATTCTGTGCAGTACTTTTCAACAATTTGTGCAGATACAATTGGTTAACAAGTGACCAGTGATATATACATTTAATGTTCAATGGCTGTGCAAATAAGTAGCGGCAATGCAAAAATTGTGCAAAAATGTTTGCAGTGTTTTAGCAACAGTCATTTGAGGAGGATTACTATTTCAAACATCTGGCATTAAATGTAAGCCAGATTAGCAGCAGTTTGAAGTGATGATACTGTACAGTTTGTAAATATAAACATATGTAGACTATGTAAGCAAAGATGTAGCCCTTTTCTCCACACTACATCTTGAGTAACTTCCAGAACTTGATTATTCTAGGGGCTTATTGATGTATTACATTTTTGATTCATCACTGTGAAACAATCATACTTGCTGAAATTGGCAGCAGAGTGTATTGACGCACTGTCACCCATATGGTGATGAAGCCATATGGGTAAGGGGCCTGATTCAGCACCTGATATGAATCATCCTCTAGGTGCGAGTTCCGCTGAAACCGCCAGAATGGTGAATTAGAATTTCCCTTATGTATACACCCCATACGCTTTTGCTCTTCTGGTGGGCATATGAAGTGGACCGTGGGACGGATGAATGGTAATGCTGGGTAGGGGAGGAATTCATAATGGCTCCTGAGAGGGTGACAGAGTGTGCTAGCTGAGAACACTCAACAGCAAGCTGCGGTCCCAGGGGAGAGACTTTTTTTTTTCCAAGGCCATTTTTAGAATTAGTACAGCTTTATTAATGTCATAAAGCTCAATAGGGATGTCATATTCATCTAATGAATAAATCAATTATTCATTCATTCATCCATTCTTTATATATATGTATATATTTAATCTCATCAGAGTGTTATGCTTTGATGAGATTCAGGGTGCTGTTTCCTGGCTCATATTACTCAGTAAAGGGTCGTTCTTGATTTATTGGTACTAACTTTTTATAATGAGTTGTATGTTTAAATACTGCTAAAAGTGCAAAGTTCTACTCCTCCATTTCACTATAAAAGAGTCGCTTACCACACCTTGCTAAATGTTGTGTATATGTCATAAATGCAGCTAAAGTCAGTTTGAAAATTTAGAAAGAGCCACTATATAGAGCTATAATAGTGGTAAGTGACAAAACAGGGTAGTTTGTGCCATATTAACAGATGAGATGACCACTCTCAGTGGGTGCTCACCACCGCTGAATGAGAGCACCACACTACTTGTATCCAACTCAACTCCAACCCAATTGTCTTCTGATAACAATTTAGCCGGTTACCCCCTGGAATGATGCATAAACATTTTATTGGAAATTGCAGTAGTCAAATTCAAAGCCCCATGTGAATTCTTCAGACCCATGTCTTCTATTGTGTCCTCCTCTTAACAATGAATGGATCTCTGAAGAAACTTTAGCCAAACATTTCATTGTGTTACTTGACAAACGTACATTGCATCATTACAAAGAACAAGCAAGAAACAAACCTGGCAGTGATTGCAAGATGTTAAGAACTCGATAATCATTTACATTTGGAACATTAAGCAGACATTCTGGGCAACGGATATCAGTGTTTTATTGTCCAATTTCTGTTTTTCATACTTGTAAATCTACACTTAAATCAACTGTGCCTTTTCGACTGAGGACCTCGGTCCACACCTTTACAAACCCTATTGGAGTACAAGTCAGAAGTTAATGCACAGTCAACAAGAATTCATGCATGAAAGCTAATGGCTAAGTGCCCCCTTTTTAAACATTTTAGTTAAAAAAAAAAGTAAATAATTCATTGTTAATCTAGGTGCTCCTTGAAGAGGTGGGACTGAACGTTTGAAGACATCATGTAGCTTAACAGTTCTAAAACAAGAAGAAGAGGAAGTTTGTTCTACTACAGAGCAGACAGGGCTATAAAGGCTCTTGATACAGGTCTTCCTCTTCTTTTGAGCACAGGAGCCAGAGGCTGGCCCTTGAAGCTATAGTCCAAGCAAAAAACAATTTTACTCACAGTGGCGTATTACAGACATACTGAGCTGAGGACTATTTGCAACAAGATGATGACTTTCAGGAGCTTGAGCCAAAAAACAACTGTGCACATGGCAGTTTCTTTTATGGTGAAGGAAGGGAAAGGCTTTCAGCAATAAAAACATAGTTTCCAAAATTGAACATGACAGTGAGAGCACAATACTCCAGTGTTGTAGTGCTGCTTTGGGAAAAGGAAACCCTGTATGGGATGTGTGGGATCACGAAAAAAGGGAATTGTGTTGACATTTTAAAGGATAATGTGAAGAAATCTGTTACCAGTCTCATGTTAGGTCGCTGTTGTGTTTTCCAGTCAGATAATGATGCGAAGCACACATCAAAGCCCGACAAGAACCTTTGAAGGACACCAAAATCATGTCCCTGGAGTGGCCCAGATCTCAGTCATATTGTAGGTCATTAGTTACGGTCTACATCTTTAAAAAAAAAAAATACAGCAACCATGTCACAAACTAGGTGGTGGATGTAAGTAAGAAGTCACACTATTGACTGTTAATTGTAATAATAATTTTGGAATTGTCTCCTTAAATATGACTAATAATTTTGAACTGCACTATATACTGTATAGATCTATATCTGTATATTTACATAAATAAAACAAACATACACACATATACTCATTTCCAATTAGCTGCCATCCAAGCTGAATTACTCTCACCATGGCAACACAGCCAACATGTATTCCCTTTGATATCACCCTGTCCCAGGGTAGCAGAGTTTATCACTAGGCACTAAAATTAGTCCTGCTATTTCACACTCACACACACACATGCTATCTCACTCTCACATACACTCTCACTCACACACAGTCTCTTCTGCTCACTCTTCCTTGACTGGTTTGCTACTAGGAGTCATTAAACAGGGCAGTGAGTGGGAACACAACCATAACAGCAGTTCTTACTATAAACCCCTGCAGACAAAAGGCAAACCTCTACAGTTATAACACAAACTAGCCACAAAGGACCTGTATCTGTATGTGTCACAACATTATCATTGCTTTATCAAGTCTGAATGAGATATACAGTATCAATAGAGATGGTTGACAGCTGAGATATGCATTACGGTAATTACAAGCTTCCAGTGCTTGTAAGAAGCCATTTTACCATATCTGTTAGGTGGAGAGGAACCCATTTAGGAACTGTCAGTGATTGTGATAGTTTCCATGTGTTTAGTTGTATGATACTTTTGTGTTTTTAAAAGCTGGAGGCTTGGCAAAATATCATCTACTGGCCAGAATAACACAAGTTGCTTAACATTGTGTGCATTCCCAGTGCTTATCATTATGCAAAGCCTGTTGTCTTTTGTACATTTTTTACTTCTTGTAATTATTTTGTAAAAGACCACCGATTTCACACATTGTTGTACTTATACACATTACTATTATGATATAGTGTTGTGCTTAGTGTTATGTAACCCATGAATACTGTTGTGTATGTTATATGTACCACCCTTGTCCCAGAGGAACATTATTTCATCTCACAGTGTACAGTACTGGTTGAAATGAAAATTAAAAACCACTTGACTTAATTAAACTCTATATTCCACTTGTCTGTTTCTGACAAAAGGACTAAAGCTGACCTAGGTAGTGGGTCATTGTCAATACAGCAATGACATTGACATGGTAGGGACACAGAAGTATGTGTTGTGCAGGTATGAGTGTATGAAACACTGGAATGTTGCTGTTTTCTATACTGATATGCCCAGAATGGTCAACACCTTCATTATTATCCAGTCCATATCAAATGTCTACTATAGGGCAAATGTTACTTGTGCATGGCAACAAGAACTTAAGTCTCTAATTGGAAGCTAACAAGGTGCATCTATAGGGTAGGTGCTCCTAAAATAGTGGCGGGAAAATTATACCCAAGTGGATCCCTTCAGTGACTGTACACCCACATGAATGATTACTGCTGATGTAACCCACTTTATGTACGATACATCACTGCTGACTTAAGCAGTTCCTAAATGCCAGTAAGCATTGCTGTGTCAAATGAACTAATGGATGTCATTTACAATGATTCATTGCATTACAAGGTCCCCATACATGGAAAAGATTGTTAGCTATTAATGTCCACTCAGAACTGTGACAACAAGCCATCAATAACATGAAATTCATTTTTAAAGAATTGCATATCTCCTATATTTAGCTCACTGTCAAAATTGATTATTAATGTGACTACTTTCTCATTTTTTATTTATTGATTTGTTCAAAAGACTAGGAGGTGAATGAATCAACCACTGATTATAACTAATTTCAGTCTCCCTTACTTAGGAGCATCTGTGGCTTGGTCAGCTGACATGTTCTCATGTTTTTGACCTTTCCTCTGTAACAAACATTCAGTCTTGTCATTAGAGGGCTCAGATGAAATGCTATCGACCTCTGGGAAACCTGAAAGTCCTTTGTGAAGTCCCAAAGCTTGGTAAACACCACCCAATTACCTCTGCACATTAATCTCCGTCAGACCGAAGCCAGATCCAAGCTGACTCTAATGAAGTCAGGCTGGACTAAGCCGAATGCCGTTGCGCCTTTTGCTTTGTTGCATCTCTTGAGGCTTCGTCACATGTGCTTAAATGTCACCCATCACTATGAGCTGTTATTTGTGAAGCTGTCTTTTGTTGTTTGTGGTGGTGGTGGTGTGTGTGAGTGTATGTCAGTCACAGCTGTTGTTTTTGCACAGAGATGAGATGTCAAAGGAGTGATGATGAGGTTCATGTTGAGGTTGGCCTTCTCCACTGTTCACTTTCTTACTGAGATGTTCCCCCTTCACTTTTACTGTACATTCTCAAGTCAGTGAAACACAACAGCTCCCACCTTTCTCTCTCTTCTTCACTCTCTCACTCTCTCTGTTCCTCAAAGCTCTTTTCTCTGTAATGTATGGATGTTCCATGTAGTCTTCGTAAACCTGACACTCCTTCTCACTGACGAAGGCTTAGACCTTTTCATGGGAACTAAAACATGCCAGACTGTCCATGTAGAGAATGTTAATTGCCAGTTTCTACTTTGCCCTTAATAAGGAATAACACAAATATTCAGCTGTGAAGGCTGGGCAGATGGGTGACATTTCATTCCATACTGTGTCACGTGGGTCAAGTTCAAGCTCCCTTTGGAGCATTAGAAGCAATTTCCTGTCATGCATAAACTACAGTGCCTTATGGTTCTTACAATTGATGACCCCGATATGGCAGGGAGCTGTTCACATTTTTTTAGTATTCATGAATGAGTCAAGCAGAGCATAAAACTATTTTAGTACTTCTTTTAGCTGTGCTTCCTCAGCTCAGTGAAAGGCCAAATGAATCATTCTATCACTAATGAAATATCATGAAATATCTTAAGTGTAGAAGTCATTATTGCATAATTAAGCATTATATATTTGTGCTTATGGCGTGGTATTATTGTCAGCAACTGTTCCAACAAGACAATGTTGGTGTCATTTCATTGTATCCAAGAACATATATGTAATAACCACTGTAACACAGAGTAACAGAAATCACATTTAAAATCACATTAAAAGCTTAAAATGATTTACTGAAAGTTGCAGAGTTTAACATTTGTATTTGAGACATGAAAGGCTATTGTCGCTCATTCGGAAAGTGCAGTTCAGTAAAAGCACCATTTAAGAATGTGTATCCACACAAACTGAAACAACCACCTCCACACCTGCAAGGGCTGTAGCCTGCTGGCAGTTTCCATTCGAACACAAGAGACTTGAGAAAGGCTGTTATAAACATGAAAGAACTCCTGCTGTGGAGGTGTGTATGTGTGTGTGTGTGTGCGCGTATGTGTGTGAGCGCATGCACATTTGCAAATATTACTGTGCTGTTCTAAGTTTGCCATGAGGAGCACTTAAAGTCTTCTTAATTAGGCAACAGGCTGCAGCCTCCAACCTAAATGCAATTACATACTTTTAAGGATGATTTTTTTTTTTACAAAAAATACTATGGTTCTTAATTTTGGAAAAGATGACTGTCATGGCTGCAAAGGGCCTGATGCATTAACTAAGGGATGAAACCTCAGAGCAGTACAACTCTAATTGTTCTATGACTAAATGGTGGGTGACCCCTAGCTGCATAGTTTCTGGAGTGGACTTACAGTTTGGACTGTTGGTCAAAGGTGTCAAAGACACCATCAGTCAACAGATTTACCATCTGGAGGTAGCAACGAAGCTCTGTGAAGTGTGGACATCATCCAGAGCAGCACCATGTTTTTTGCAGCAAATAAAGGATCTCTGTCATACTTCTGATTGTCATGAGAACTTATTAAATCATGAACAACCTATGAAAGACAAATAAAGTAAGCATGTGCAAGACATGCTTGCTAACTGTACAACTCGGAATAAATATGTTGTGAATGTAAGCTACAATAAATAGGCAAAGTATGTTCTGCAATATGTTATTATCAAATGCATAAAAGATAGAGGTGAGTGTTAAAGTGACCATATGGCATGACACATTACTCACACTGTCCAAAGGATTTCCTAAAAACCAATTACTAATTGTCATTTCATCTTATCCACACACAGTTGTATGTGCTACACAAACCAAGTTTTAAGTTAGTAATAGTATTTTACAGCACTGAATTAAGTGAATTATCTGAATTATCAAGACAGCGTCAGACGGTGTCATCCTTCTTCACAACAAGAAAGTAGTTGGAAGTGGCAGGTCACATTGATGGCTGAAGATGAGCTGCATGAGAGGCACATTCAGTGGTTAGTACAAGCAACAGGGGTTTGATGGAGGTCTAGCACATGAACAGACCACGAGGGAGACAAGAATACTGGCAATGGGTGGACCAAGTGATGATATTTCCTGTTACTTCCCCAGTTCTTGGTGAGAGGAGCAGCCATGTCCATCTCCAGCGCCCCATCTCCCCATGTTATATACAGAAGCATTCCTAGATGTGGCTAGTTCCTTCCATGACCAAAAGGTAAATGAGCTCTGTGATGTCAGCTTGCAGCATGCCTGTATGTTGGGCTTGCAAGTTGGGCTGCTCATCGAAGTTTAAACATTTGTCTAGAAGTATAGAGAGGTCTAATGACAGTGTGGCATTCTTAAACACTTGCACTATCTTTAGCAAGCAGCAGGTCATATGAAATGTTGCTTTCCTTTGCCTAGCCCATGAACTCACGTGAAAAATGCAATCTTCTGGACATGAATACAATCTACAACCATGAATACAATGTGAAGCACAGTAGAAAGCTCTGACAGCTGAAAACCTCAGTCTGTAGCATTCCAGGAGGGAGGTGCGGCCACCTATGTCAGGAGACAATGGCGACACTAATTAAGGTAACAACACTATGGCTGAAAAAGGCTGCTGGAACATGAGTGGTCAGCCATATACTGTCGGATGTGATGGTCTGGATGCTTTAGCCACCGATTTAAACCAAGATCTGTGAGGAGATTGGCTGTGCATAGGCATTTGACTTGCTTTCCAGGCATGTTACCATTCTAAGGACATGAAAAAAGCCATAGTGTACAATCTTTACACTTTATTTGAGTTCAATAAACTACTGGGTTTGACTGGTGAACTAATAAAGTGGAAGACGCCTGAAAAAACAGTAATATATAAAGTAGAAGAACAAAGCCCCGGCTAAGTTGTCAGGGACTGGGACTGCAGAAAGTGGGACTCGCTTGTGGGCAAAGATGTGAGATTAGTACTGAACATAACCAGCTTTTTGTCATGTTATTATTCAATGAACAATACAGTAAAACAACTATTTTCAGAACATTTTAAATTGTATTATGTATTATGAGTGATCTAGAGATGATTTAAAGCACCCTAAATAACATACATGGGGCTATATGGGAATGATATGCTATTTTACATAGGGACTTCAATAGATTTTAGTAGTGGCTATGTAAGAATGATCATTTTTTGCAATATAAAGGGTTACTGTCTGTACAGTCAAGCAATTTGAATGAACTGTGTTAAAGAATAAATGTGCTGAATTCCTCACATCACTTAGCACATTAGTATGCTAAAGCATATCCTATGGAGCGTTTAATTCTGAGTCTACTCACACAACTGCTGATGTATTAATCAATTTAAACCTACATCATACTAGGGGCCAAGGAATTTCAAATCGATACAACATTGAACAAGTACAGACTCTGTTGGACTCCCTAAAATGTAAGACCAACATCAACATGCTCGTCAGTCACCCTGGTGTAGCCTGTTTGGCTAATAGACAGTGAGTGAGTTACATATATGACCCGATCTGCCGTAATGAGTTGGAAGTCGGCGTTCTATTTATTTAGATACAGGCCGATTATGTTGACAAACATAAAAAATAGCGATTTTTCTTTTTTGGTCTTATATGAAAGAAAAGGTCTTCAAAATTAATCTGGTCTCCAAAAAAGAAAAATTGCTATTTTTGTGATGTTTGTCAACATAATCTAAAATAAACAATGTCTAAATAAATAGAACGCAGACTTCCGACTCATTATGGCAGATCGGGTCACATATATAGTTCAGGGCTAGAACATTAATGAGCATGTTGAGAAATCAAGTTTCTCAGCTGCCAGCTACTAGTGATGCGCGGGTCGACCCTTGACCCACGAGTAACCATGGGTGACCCGCGGGTGCGAGCGGTTTTAGGGCAGACATTTTTAAAATATTTCATTTCATTATCGATCAAAACGTGTTGTAAACGGGGTTCGAATTACCTCTCCTCTCGATGCTAGCAAGAGCGGTGCTTTGCGTTCCTGCAACCAGCGCAACGAACGAGCGTGCGTTCAGTTCAGCAGGTCACGTGCTGGAAGCGCGTTGAAATAGGCTAAACCCCGGCACAGTGGATTCCATCCTCGGGTCGGGTTTTGGGTCATTATCCATGCATATTTTTGCAGGTTGGGCGGGGCGGTTTGGATCTCCTGACGGGTCGGTTTGGGGCGGGTGTTAAAAAAAGCCTGTGTAGGAGGCCTCTGCTTGTGTATGAGGCATCATTGGCTGCTGGGTGTCTTCCAGAAACCTCCTTTAATGCCTTGGGTTAATAGAATTGTGTGTAATTACCTTATTTGGCAATTAGGTTAAATACTGTTGGGTGTTTGGCAGATGCAGCCATTGCATAGAAATGCCATCTCCTGGTTGCTGATGAAGGTACAAATTAGGTTTCTAGAGTTTATATGAAATGCAGTACAGACAGAGAAAGCCTAATACATAACTAACACAGCTCTACAAAAAACTAGAAGGAAAATTATGGTACATAAATAAAGGACCAGCATAAAGTCCTACACTTCAAAAAATATACACATACCTAACAGCTAATAATTTACAGACCACTTGATGGAACAGTTGTGGATGCATCGACATGATGTACAACATTTACTAGACATGTTTACTACTATATAACTGAGAAAGTAATGGTCATGTTACTGGGTTATGAAAATAAAGTAAGACTCTAGGAGCTGTTTTGTGCCAATCTTCTGAATTTCAATGAGGAAGCATGTGTTAACACTTGATCTTTTTTATAAATCATGTCATTGTTGATACAAAGCCACAAAAAAATGAATAGTTGAAGGCTTTCATGACAAATCATGAAGAAGGCTGGTATGACAGCTCCCTAACTAAGGAAACTGGGATGGAAATGTCAGGAATAAGAAATAAATATTGTGACACGGAACATGCTAAATAGATAAAAACTGCAGACATGAAAGACTGTGAAAGAGCCAGGCAGATGAAAAGACCAAAACATTTAATGAATCGTGAGATTTAGAGGTTTTGGTGAATAACTTACTTTAGGAACGGGTGTTTCTCCAGATTTAAGTTCAAATCTGACAAAGCGATTAAATTTTATTGCTGAGGAAAAAATCTATATCCACACCCATGCCAGCTATCAAAGCTACTTGATCACACTTTGGCTTTAGGGTGAGATTAAACCCCTGAATAGGTCTGGAAAATAGCCATAGAAATTGCCAGATTTCTGAGTTCAATCCATTCTTGAAGTAAAAATAGGATTGGGCAGCTTTAGAAAAACATCCCTGCACCCATTTACCATGGTCAGTTCTCCCATAGTCAAGCTTTCATTCTAACACACCTCCTGACCAGAATCAAGCATGAGATTTACTGAACATGACCTGGACACAGACCTGGACATGCCACAAATCCATTGTGAGAAAGAAGAGTTGTAATTTAGCAGAGAATAGCCAGGGAAAATAATTTTTGACTATCATTGTGTATGAGACTAAAAAAAAATAATCTTGTGCATCAGCTTTGCTCTTAATATTACTTTATATTCTATTCTATTTTTGTATAGCATTCAATTAATTTGCCTTAGAGTATTAATGCATCAAGATACAAAATACTGCATAGACATATATAGGATCTGATATGAGGTGACTACCTTAAAAGTAAATATTCTTTTCAAAGTCTCTGTATAATATTCTTCCTTTGTAAGGTTCCAAGGACATGGATTTGTGTCCTTGCTATTTTTCTGACTTCCTCAGTGCTTGAAATCCCACATCCCTTTTATTCGCTTCACACCTTTCATTGTTTTCTGCTTTCATCAGACACACATCTTCTCTAACTCGGTCTCACTTCAGAGTGACATTTTTTTCCCCCTCAGTCTCACCTTTTCTCTTGTGCTGTTGTTCAATATAACTGCACAGCCATACGGGTGCTGTGCTTCTCACCCTAAGTTTGAGCCCTGCCATGACCGTGAGTCTTAAAGAGGATCAAAGGCTGCACTCTCTCCGTTGCAGGCAGGCCTGGATCTAGCAGTTTCTGCCGCTCGAAGGGACGTCAAATTTAATAAGAGGCTCTGTGGATGAAAGTGCCAGCCCAGCTGCAGCGGCAGACTCAAGGACGACATAGCCAATGCTCGCATTATTACAAAATCGTATAAAAGGAAGAGAGAGGTCTGGGTTATTTAATCGAGAAATTGCCCATTGTGGGCCCCAGCCAGATGGATAAGAACCTACTTGGACCTGTAGGTCAGTGATTTTCCCCATGTGTGTCCCCTAAAGCACAGTAGATGTTGTATCTATAAGACTGAGGGCAGGGCACTCAAGGCAATGAGCATGGCCACAATAGGGAAGGAGTGATGCAATGAAACACAAAGCAATGTATTATTCCTTGCCACTTATCTTGCCACAAATCTGAATCTTAATGCATGATTCAACCATTAGTCGCTTTGGCTAAACTTCATTTTGATGTGGCGTGTTTAGGCATATTTCCAGGATTCACTTTTCTTCTTTTTAGCATAGATATTTTTGAAATATATGTAAGGAATTGTTTCAGGAACAACAGGAGCTGACTCGTCAGAGTTTCCGGGCTCGATGAGAGACAGCAATTTAATGGGTTTTTGTCTCATGAATGCATTTCATTGATTGATCACTGTTATGATACGAAACCCAGCAACCCGGAGTGATCAATAACCATCAAGTCAGCCACTGGGGCTGCCTAAGTGTCTCTGCCCAGCGTGAGCTGTTTGATCTTTACAATGCTGCTTAACTAACCAAACTCAAGCAGCTAGGGCTTAGTGATATTTAGATTTGTCATCAGCTCGCTTTTCTGTTGAATAATGTCTTATTTCTTTAATGGTGCAAGGACCTTTGAAGCTAATTTGAAATGCTGCCAAGTAAAAAAAGAGAACAAAAAGATAAAATGAGCAGAGAACATGAAAAGAACAAGCAACACTAAAACTTACATTAAAGCCAAAAATATTCCATGTTCTAATCAAGAAGAGCCTAAATCTGAGAAGAACAAATAATGTATTCAACAATATTTATTGTGGTGATTTTTTGATAACTAAGGCTTAAAAAATGGCAGAAAGAATTCTTTTCAGTAAAGATTATAAATGTATTCATTTCAAGCTCACTCTAAAGTCTGGCACAGGATGGAAACATCACTCAGCGTGTAAGAGATTCTCCAGATCTGATCTAGACAGAAGTGCTTCACATTCCAGAGTCCTAGGTTCAAATAGATTAGGTGTAGAAAGTGAAAGATGAGATTTTATGTAGTGCAGCAGCAGTCCACAAAACTTGGACCATTATTAACTTAAATCTTCTTTACTAGAATGTGTGGAGAGGTTTGGATTTCTGAGCAGAGTTAATTTATTATCACGCTGTGTAATTTGTGTGCTGGAGGTCAATTTTAATAATGCATTTGCTGCAGTAGTGTACGATCAGACTGCTTATATGATTAATGACCTGTGATTGTATGATTACAAATTGTGATTTGGTTGACATTTAGATGAAAACTCTGATCTATTGAGTACACCATATATACTGAATGTACACACACACGGTTGTATGCTCAGCGTAACATCTGTTTTCTCCATATGACTTTGAGAAATACTTTTAAGTATGAAAATTACATTAGGGCCTCTGCTAAGTCCCGTTGATGAATTGGTTGCGTCAAGTAGTGACAGTTTGATGAAATGCAGTGACTTTAATGAGCCTTGCAACTGTTGTACTGCTTTATAATGTCATATGTTGCCAAATCGGCTTAACTGTATTCATGCTCTGTATGTGCTTGTAGGTTTCTGTATTTGATCTTTGTTACATTGAGTATAACAAGGTAACTCTTGGCTGTTTCATAATCTGCAAGGTGATGACATTCATGTTAAAGATAGAGTTAGGAGTTGGATAAGCCATAAAATTCAACTGAGGTCACTTCTCTGTGTTGTAATGCTAAAAAGTCTTGAGAGTAGGTTATTTTCTCTGCCACACTTTGGATGCCCTCTCAGGGTTGTAGTAATGTCTGCAAAGTCATGTCTTATTACCTAAGATTATCTTAGTTCTTTCGAATGGGTCATGTTAACATTCAATGCGACTGCTACATATAAGTGTATGCATGAATAAAGGGAAGAGGAATAGCTTGCATAACCATGACACTTCCTGCCAACACCAATTCAAATATTCAACACTCACTCGATGTTCAGGTCTCAGATGTGTTTCAAGGTGCTCTTGAACTATCACAACCAATTGACTTCAAATTTACTAACATTACACTCATATGTTTATTCATTTTATAAATTGCAAAAGCTGTAATGATATCTTAAGTGTTTATGTAAATCCATCTGAATAGACAATAATTTCATTCCCATTGTTAGTGTTAATGCATGACAGAGTCTTGCTGAGCATGCCTTTGCATTTAATATTATTAATAATATAGTTTATAATATTGTATATGAAGAAAAACAAGTCATCAAATTCAGTCATTTGTTGTCAGCATGTTTCTGCTTAAAATAAGCAAATATGTGTCTAATACATCATTTTAAATTAAATATAGGGTTGATATCTGAATCTAATATTGAAATGAGATTAGACAAATTTCCCTATATGTTTTTACTTTCTAAAACACAATTTCTGTGAGACATACTCATGTGGCGTAACGGTAGGGTGTTCGCCCCATGATCAGAAGGTCGCAGGTTCGAATTCAGGGCTGGTGTAGTTGCCACCGAGGTACTTATGAGCAAGGCACCGTCCCCAAGCACTGCTCCTGCAGTGGGCGCTTGTTAGCTGCCCGCTGCTCCTTCATGGATGGGTTAAATGCAGAGGTCATATTTTGTTGTGGTGCACTGTGTGCTGTGCTGTGGTGTGTTCACAATGACAAATAATCGCTCACTCACTTTCATAAAATCCCTCTGGTACCTCTCCGATCAATGATATTGAAGATGTGATCAAAGCAACACCTGCCATATTGGTAAGCTGAGTGTGTAAAATACACAAATATACTGTAAGTGCCTTGGCTCCTCTATTTATATCCATTGTAACATAAAGGCAGAATTTTTTTTTTTAACAAATGTGCCACATATCAAATCACATATCTTCCGACATCTGTATTTTTAATTGGGCACTGGATCCAGAAAGCTTTTTAGCAGAATAAAGCTTATGACACCTCAACTTTGAAATTTTTATTTGCATGATGTTTGAATTCAGTCGTTGTACATTTCTTCTACATTTTTCTTTGCTAAATGTAGCCAAAATTTAGTCTCATAAATAAAAAATTAAGAAGCGGAGTGGTTCCAAAAATGTAGTCAGTCTTGGCAGATTAAATTAGTTAAGTGGACAATTTGCATAAATTTGCATCAATGTGTTCTCTCTCTCTTTGTTATGTTCTCTGGTCTCTGTATGCTCAGAGCGTGTGCCAGGACAGCCTTGATGCTGCTGGCCTACATTCTTATTAGAGATTTTATTAGTTTTTTGTGGCATTCATAGCATCTGTTATGTGCTCAGTTTAGGTGCAATAATTACAAATAATTCATGGAGCAGCTGTGAATCTGAAACTGTGCATATCTATATTTTATTATCAGTTTGACACCTCCCATGCTACAAACACATACATGCACAATCACAAACACACATACACACACACACAATATAATAAAGCACCATGTCAAGCCTGACTGTCTGCCCTGCGCTGCCGTAATATATTAAATGATTACATATTGGTTGTCAAATAATTACCTGCTTAGTATGCAAATAAGGAAAGGGTGGCCTTTTATGAGAGTGAATGCAAATGTATTGTTTCAAATCAGACATTATGAAATCATTTCTGAGTATACACTTTATAATCCATATGAACCACATACGCATATACCACAGAATCACACAAAATAGCCAGCATAAACTGCACAGAAGAAACTACATAAATGGCCTCTCAAATTCATATCAGTTTTAGAGACATCAGCTGCTGATCTTCTGTTCCAGTTCATGACATGGACAGCATTCCTAGGATTACCTTTAGTAAACAACTCATTCCACCCAGATGCACTACGAAGCGACATAGATAGTGATCTTGTAACTATTAAACTAAATAATTTCTCCCTTAATAAGTCTCTCATTCACTGAAACAATGATTATGTGTATCCACGTGTTTTTTAGTTAACTTGCATATACATTAAATTGGGGCAGTTGGTGGTGTAACGGTAGGGTGTTCGCCCTAGTGATCAGAAGGTCGCAGGTTCGAATCCAGGACTGGTAAAGTTACCACTGACATACTCATGAACAAGGTACCATTCCCAGGCACTGCTCTCATTAGCTGCACACTGCCCCTTCAAACATGGGTCAAATGCAGAGGCCAAATTTTATTGTGGTGACAAATAATCACTCACCTTTCAATGATATTTACTACATGTACTTTTTTATTTATAGCTAGAGATATTTTTAAAATAAATTTATAGCTTCTTTTAGCTAATGGTATTGTAAATGTTTTTTCTCGGCTGAGCAAATGTAATTTATCTAAATTTGCCCTAAGCGATTAATAAACTGATCAGGTCCTGATTAATTAAACACAACATCCTATAGTTCCTTTCATTATTAGGAGCCTAATTGCACCTAAAATGGGTATAGAACCAAGGATCCCCACTGAGAGAGCCATCTGATTTAATATTAACTTACATTTAAATCTTAATGAGTGATTCCTTTCCAGTCACATGCCAATACCATGAAATGAACAGAAGCCTTGGTGAAATAAAGCTGATTAATGTTTTCTTATTTTATTTTATTTCTGACATGTATTGACATAGGCTAACAGTCCAGCTTTGGCCCTATACCTCCTTTGTTTCTGTGGGCATCGGCAACTGGAGTGCATTTAATGGAGACGGATCTTGTCTGTCATGTAGGAAGCTTTAAGACTAACTAGCCTGAGGATGCGATATTGCAGGGAGGTAGAGGCTGCTGTGTGATTGTTGTTAATGGACACACTACAAGACAGGCTCTCTCACAGCCATCAAGCTCAAGGACGTAAATAATTGTTAGCTGTGTAAAGACAGTTGATTGGCCCATATGGGTTGTCTGTGCACTTCCTCCTGGCTGCAGAAATCTTATGAGAAAGGAATGCATGTGACACCAAAGTCAATAAAATCTGGCCAGTGCTTTGAAGGCATTTTGCTATTTTTTAATCACTTTTGAGCGTGCAATGGGGGACTTCTCACTTTTACATCTGTGCAATAATGGCAACCAATTCACATTTATTGTGAAATGTATGAAGTGGCGGCATGTTGTCAAGTGTAATATTATCTTGTAGTTTGCTACGTTGGCTGGGGTATAGAGAAGTGAGACCACTGGCACTGTCCCCCAACAGGAGGTAGATGTCCTCTTCTCCAAAACAGTTCATAACGCACAAAAATGTTAGAGTTCTATTAGTGTTAACTGTACCATACAACGGTTTATGTTTTTGTGCTTTAAATGTAAAATCAAAAGTGACTTCTGACAAGTAGCGTGACTACTTGAACGCTCTATTTGAAATCTCCGATTCTCAAGTGTGACGCACCACGTCTCAGAAGTTAAACCCCTCCCGACCAGTATTAGGCTTGAAAATGCATTTAAAAGGTCTCTGTGAAACACAAACGTAAACACCCTTTGTTACATACTGTAGCAGTACAGTTTCAAGCCATTTCAGTCAGTTGACACCTTTTGTCTGGCGTCGTACAACAGTAATCCATCGGTCGCGCCTGAATTACAAGCTCCGGAGCAGCTGCTCGTCAGCGCTCAACTAACATGGTAACTAGCGAAAGGGCGTTTTCTGGAAACCGGGAGAAATTTCACGTGTGAGATTCGCCAGACGCATGCAGACATCGGCAAACGAGAAGCTGTCGGCACGAGCGGCTTTAACGCGTGCGGCGTGACACCGAGCGCACGCATTCATTCTCTCTTAGCGCGCGCGCGCGCCACCGGGAGCGACCAGACTTAGCGCGAGCCCCTCCCACCTTGGCCGCCGCGCGCGCGGTCGCTCCCCGCAGCTATCCACCAACATCAACAAACACTTTCAAATATGTGAAATACCGGCGGGCCTCATGCCCAAGGCAGGATACGGGGTCACGTTTAGGAAGTGTCTCGTTCACGTCCATTTGCGCGAGGCGACAGTCCGCCGGATGAAGCGACCGAGACTCGTCTGATTGCAGGTAAAGCAAACGCATGTCGCCTGTTGCTCCGCCGCCTCTTCGCGCTCCGCTCATGCATCTACCGCCGTCGCTTTTAGCTTATTTAGGTGCATTTGATAACGTTCGTTGTTAGGTGACGGCTTTTTAAAGGGCGACTTCACCGAACGGAACCGTTTTGTTCGTGTTCGGGGCTAGGATTATTATTAAGGGGAATATCCAGTTCCACCCGGATCAGTCGGTATCGCGCATCTTCCGTCTCATTTGTAGCCTCGTAACGGAGTTGAAGGAGTGTCGCCTGGGATCGTGAAAAGGGAATTAAAAATAAAACAAAAAAAATTAAATTAAACATTCTATTAACTTTAAGCAAATACCAAAACTGAAATACCATGGAATAGTTCCAAAGGAACTGTTTCACCAAATTGTCATTTCTTTTGATTATTCATTTGAACAAGGTTGAGTAGGTTAGAACTAAGATATCTAATAGTTTGTCATTTTATAAAATGACAACATTGAGTAATGTCATATTTGAGGAAAAACAAAGCCGCGTAAAGCCACTGATTTGGTCTAGAGACTAGAGATAATCTAAACTGGTTAAGTTTACATTGGTTACGTACGAACACGACCGAGAATCACGAATCGGGAGTGTTGGGGAAAAAAAAACACACTAAATGTAGCCCGTGGTGTGTTTTTTCCTAATAAAAATATGATCTAGGGAATCTGTAGAGCTGAACCGGTTCCACTGTAAGCCTCAAGAGTCCACTGTTCTGTGTTCAAACGAAGGAAATTGTTATTCCTTCCCCATCACCTTTAACAGATCGGAATGAGGCTAGAACAGGAGACGACTCCTTCACACAAATTCGCTTTAGCATTCAAAAGCGAAAAGCAGAGTATTAAACATGGCGCAATTCCAGTACCTCCTTGAATAATGAGATGGTGTGAAATCCTGCTTGTGGTCACAACCCGAATTGGAAGTTCTAGGCGTTTCTGACAGAACTGCTGTTTCTGCACGTACCCAAACAAATCCCCCTTTTTGAATGAGCAGGTTAAAACTGATTCTAAAATGTACATGTCCCCACTGGATAGTATCCATTATATATCATAGATTATTAAATTCATATCAATTATTTGCCATTTTTTCATTTATGCAATTACAAGAAATCAAGACTTTTTATTTGTCACATGTACAGTCACTGTCTATAGTACAAACCTTACAAGATTTTCTCTGTTTTCCATATTTCTTGTATATATTTTATTCTTACCCCTTAGTTTATTGTAAGATTCTTAACTTGTAAACTTTTTAAATTCTAAATTCTATTTTTATTTGCACAGTCTTTTGATCGCTCAGAGTACATTTCACTACATGTACTTGTATAACTATGTATGTTGTTGGCTTTAGTGTCATCGTCAGGTATGCAGTCAATCATGCACATTTCTTTAGTGAGTAAAAGTTTAAATTCCAAACCAAGACTGTCTTTCTAACCATTTGACATCACACAGCTTCAATGCAAGATAAAAGCATCAATTTAGTGTGGAACTGATAATGAATGCTCTGCTGCAAAGCTGCAGAAATGATGGATCTATTTTGTCTCCATTCAGAGATGGGATAGATTGGCCTGAATTACAGAGATGGTACATCTTGGATTGAGAAACCTGTTATACATTAAGATACATGCCAGTCAGTCTGCTTTAGGAGAAAATTGAACAACATTTACTATTTACTCAATAAATCCCTATGTATTTTCTTTTAAATAAACATACAGTCCTTTGTTTATTTAAAACTACAGCAAGAAAAACATGGGATATGACCAGAAAAAAGACACAAATTTATCAAGTATTTGGATCCATGATCAGCATCAGCAAAAAAACTTACCAGTGCATATGATTAATTTTTATTATCACCAACAGCAATTAACATTCTTTATTACTTTTGCTCTTGGGCACAGTCATACGTTTGCCAATATAAATGAAAATGATGGTGATTATTAAGAGACCTTCAGAAAGAAACATGCTCCTATTTTCTCCAAGTTAATGAGCAGGAGTCATACTGTGACTCCCATGTCTCATGTGTGCCCCATGACTAGTGTAATATGACAAGTTCATTTCAAAATGTATCATATCTTGGAATTAACAGATTTGTAATTGCAATAAAGTATGTGCATTTTGTTTTTTTCAATGAGTTCAATGCATTGTTAACCCAGGGAGTAATCCATTTATAGTTTACTCTAGACCGCATTAGAGACTTAATATGTAACTATATCAGTATGAGGCACAACTGCTCATGCTGTAAGTGTGCCTAATCTTTTCCGATGAGCAGCCACGCTGGCAATGAAACGCTTTCACATCTTAATGACTTTGCATATTAAAGTCTTCCTTGTGTCGCTCTGGGTTTAATGGCTGGCACAGAGGAAGCCACATGGAAGACACACAATCAGAACTGCAGTAAAATCACATCCAAGCAGTCGTCACAGCAGGCTGCGCCTGTTAGAACATGGTACCGGCTGAGCAAATAGCACCGTATTGGCCTGGGACTCAGGCCGAGCTGGCCCATGGAAGCCTCCTGCAAAACAAACACCCATACATATTCAAAAACTTGTGGGTTCCCTCTTACACACACGTTTAACCTAGACAATTTTCAGCTACTGAAGTGTGGAAACAAAGCCGGGGCCAGCGAATGATCCGGCTGAGATTTGCTGAGCAGGCCAGTTTGCTTAGGTCTGATTGCATTAAGCATCTTTGTTGGAAATTTTATGCTCATTTAAAAAAATATTTTCTCTTCCTTTTCATTTTAATGCAATGTTTTAATACTAACAAGTACAGAAGAAAGGTCTTTCTAAAACATCTTTGAAGAGAGAATGGTGTTTACCAGTTAACTGAGAAAATGTCTGGATGAAATGTTGAGGTAGACATGAGATACTTCATCATCATAATCTGAAGAACTGAATAAAAAGGCATATGTGCCTTAGGCTTGATGTCTCTAAGAAAATCACCATGTAACCAGAAGATGACAACTTGTTGATGGAATAATATTGGAACGTTTTTGACGCAAAAGGACTGGACTGATGGTCTAGCTGTAATTGTAGTGGCACTGAGAAGATCAAATTTATGGAGGCCTGAGCTATGTATACAGCTTTTAGAAATCGCTTCAAGATTTCAGCCTTGTTTGCAGTTTGAAGCAGGGAGCTAGGCTGGTTTTTAAGACTGCTGTTTGTAATTACGGTACTTCTGAAATCTGCAGCTGCACATTATGGAAAGTACTATAAGGTTTTCAGTAGCGCTAAGCCCTATTTGGATTAGTGAGGCTTACGTTATTATTTAAAATTGTTTTAACAGGCATTTTCTTCATGTTGAAGAATACCTTAAAAAAGTATTTTCATCCATATCAAAATATAGTAACACCTCAAGGGTGTCTGTATTAGTTTTACTTATGTTCAGTCACAGCCTGTCTTCTCAGAATGGACATTGAAATATTTTGATAGTACAATAAAGTTTGTGGCCCATCAGATTATCTATTTCCATTCAATTGTTGGTGAAAAGACGAATGCTGTTTTCCATTTCCAGAGAACAGAACATTATCATCTCAGTGGGTATAAAGAGGTATCTCAGTGGATATTAAAATGTAGTCACGCATTACTAACGAAAGAATGGCGGAACTCTAACCAAATATGTGATAAATTAAAGGATTGGATTCTAGAATTATATTTAATTGCAATTATAATGTGTCATGTGCATGTTACCAAATCTATGATGTGTAAAATTCAATTATTCATCTGTATGATTAAATTAATAACATATTCTGGCGAACATTTCACTACTGTTATAATTTGAAATCTGGGTCTTTTCACCAGATCTAATGGGGTATTGGATGGGAAAATCTGTGGAGAACAGGGGAGGCCTCTGGATAGTGGTTGTAAAGTAGCGATTGCGTATTGTTTTTGCACCCTTTTCCAGTAAATTTAGTTTTGTATAAAAATCTGTTGTGTAAAAATTGATAGTTTTCTATTATACCTTCATGTCACATTTTGTATTTTTATTTTGTGTCTTGTTTTAAAGATGACCTCTTCACACTAAAATGTCTTATTTCACTGTGATAAGGTAATAAACACGTGATACAGATATATCAGTATTTTGACCTTACTCCTAGTAAAATTTACTTACTTACCAGGTAAAATGGTCTTTCCAGTCAAACAGGGACATGGTTCCTGTATGTGACCTTCATTAATAAATAATATGTTTAAGATAGCAAAATGTTGTCTTAGAGAACAGTCTCTTAAGAGCTAATGTACTCCACTCGATCAATGGCATAGCACTGCTGGCTTAAAATCAACTCGCGTAGTACAGGGCTGGAGCAAAAACCTATACTGCCTACGACTTTTCGAATGATGAGGAAAACCTCATGTCTCTGCAAATGGCAAGCTCTAGCCTCCAGTCTTTGTAATATGCCAACATACTTAAACTGCATTTGATATTTCTAAGTGTTCAAAGGTGTTTCAACCCCATCAATTATCTGCAACATTTGTTCTTAATTCAGTGTATTTAAATGCAGTACAGATTTTAAAGGTGTGACTTAAGACTTGATTAGTGTGTAAGGCTCAATGAATTTAAATATATAAATATTTTATGAACACACTTATAATTTGATGTTTTAAAATTGAAGTGAAATCCATCTTGTCAACACAGACCACTTATTTTCTAAATGTAAATTGGCAATTAACACTCCCCGCTTTATTCACAATGTTAAATCCAATCATGACAATGATGAATACAGATTTTGATTAATACATGTAGCAGTTCTAATGTATAGTTTGTACATGGTAAATCATAAAATATAACATCGTTATTAAACGTTTTAAATAATTTAAATAAATGCATTTATAAATAGCTTAACACATAAACAGTTGTATTGTTGTGATTTTCTTAGAAATACTATATTTACTTAGCTGTCAACATTGGCTTGTGGTGGAGGCAGGATGCAAGCATAGTTCTGACAATCTTCATTTAACCAAACAAGACAAAAAAACCATTAACACAGAATCTACAAATAAACAAACTTATTAAATCATAGAAACCAGATGGGAAGACAAACTGAGAAGACTACCACATAACAGAAAGGGGACAAAACAAAGACAACTGTGTGAGGCAATGCGTAAATACACATTTAGGGTTCATAACGTATTAGGATAATCAAAGCTAAACAAAGACATGGAAGATGAGAAATATCATTGTCTTCTGGCCAACTGGCAATCATGGGGTGATCCTGAAATAACAAATTTGTAGTACATTTTAAAAGTGTTTCCATTTCTTTGGAATTTTGTATCATGATTTCTGACATATTTATGTTCTGTAGGAGGAATTTTACACACCTTAACATTTAATAAAATGCTCTAAAATCAAAAAATCCATAGAAACACTAGTTTCTTCATGTATGTTGTCTAAACTATATTGTACATGATACTTTCATATTCTACCGATTTTACTTTTGCATAAATGAAATAACAATCGGCTAATAATCATACCAGAACTTTTCATCAGAATATTAATAGAAAAATTCAACTGTCACTCCTGAGAGATTAAAATCAGATTTTTTCAGCAAAACATGAACGTGCAGTTTGATCCATGTGTGCCTTAGTCTGTGTATATGATATCATATATGAATATGAATATTCCATGTTTTATACTTGCACAAAATGGGGAACTGGAAAAGCACTCATTCATTATTGGGTTTCAGTTCTAATTTGAAAAAGAAATGCCACTCGGATTTGCATACCACCTGAAATTAGCATGTAGTGCTAATTGAATTCACAGAAACCCAAACGCCTCTTGGCTGTTTTTGTGCTCTGCAGTTGTAAAGTATAGGGGAGCCTTTCTTTGGGGCTGCCAGGGTTGTGCCTGGGTGTCTCACATCTGATGAGGAGGCAGAACGCATGGCTTGCTGTTGCTCGCACCTGTCGCCCTGCTTCTTGTTTTCCCTTGACTGCAGTCCAGATCATGAACGTGCGAGATGTATTTATATGCAATACATGTCTGTATCCCTCTGTGGGTAACATGCCTTTCCCCTCCATCTCCCAGCAGCCACAGCTCTTTCATAACTGGGCTGATGCAATAACACAAGTATAGTGAGCTGCGCTCAGTCAAGATACATGGCCACGTTTGATGAGTATAAAGGTGCGAGAGCTGAACAAGTCTGTGTATTAGTATGAGAAAATACAAACTGTGTTTTCTATAATTCTGTGATTGTGATTTAAGTTCCAGATTTTTTCCAAAGAAAACCAGGTGGAATGTTTTAAAATCTTTTTTTTTAAACTATATTTAACCCACATCTTTCTTAAATGTGAACAAACTATTCTTTTATTGCTGCATTAAATGCAGTCGTATTTCTCTAGATCAGCGGTTTACAGATTTGGTGATAAAGGCCCTCTTTTTGGCCCTCTCAATTCAAAAGAATGATTAGTTCATCATTAGCCAGCAATAGCAACTGCTAGCTAGATGTGTAACAAAACACTGATCTACTTCGATACATCATTTCAATGATATGTGGACTCATAGTAATAAATATAAAAACATGCTGTAGCTCAAGAATAAAAATGTCAAATGATATTTTAATTGCTTTTTGTGATTTGATCTGAATGGAAGTGATTGTGTTAAACCTGCATATGGTTTTGTCTCATATTGATTGCTGGCTCCTGAATTGAATAAAATCGAAATAGTACCATATCAAATATGGCTGCACAATATCAGGAAAACATGTGTAAGGGCCTGTGTCCACCAAATGTGTTTTTTGCGTGTGTACGTTTTACAGTAGATGGGTAGGGGCTTCAGCGGTTTGAGTCAACACGCCTACAGCATCCGAGCGTACAAAGTACCACCTGTATTTTTACCACTTTGAGACTTAATTTGACCTATGTGACAATATTCTTATTCACTCAAAATTGACAAGGTGAGTACTGACACCTGTTTCTTTGCTATGAGGAACTTAGAGCTGATTTTATTTTGACCTTACTAAAAAAAAAAAAAACACATGTACAAACTATGTAATCCCAGGTATTGCTGCATCTAAATAGGGGCCGGGAATTTAGGGCAGTAGAGCTCCAACTGATATATTTGGCCAAATATATTGTCACAGAGAGTGTGAATACATATATACCAGTTACCGCAGTTCAAGCTGTCTTTGCGATATGTATATCAGGCAAGTTGATATTGCGATGATGATACATTTTCAATTTAGCACTAGTATCAAATAAACTTGGCACAATGCCACTTTTTTATGTCCAATACCGATATCAATATTGTAGTGTAATATTGACCGATATCTATCAATACTCTACAAATCTGCTACAGTTTCTGAGTCTTTTTAAAACAGAAAATAATGCTTTAAAAATGTCTGAATACATGACTGAGATGATTCTTTTATGCTTAAGGAAATATATAATTTAAATACTGTTTTCCTAATTAAAACAGTGTAATAATTACATACCCATATGTATATGCTACATTATTTATTATTAAAATAACTAATAAATAAATAAAATTATTCATTTAAACATTTAATTTTGTGACGGTCCCTAATCCTGCAGCACTAAAATCATCAGGAACACAGAGATTGCAAGCAAGAGCTGGTGTTGTTAAGCCAATGAAACAGTATAATCGCGTGATTTGCTGTTGGGGTTGTAGTGTGTTACGTTGCTTGTTTTGTTCATTGTCATATCAATATGTACAAATTAGTGTGAATGTTGAACAATAAACTAGCTTTACCACAGTGCCACTTTCCATGCATAACAAATTGTACTAGTGTGAATTACAGATCAGCTACATGGATCGGCCCAATGCCACCGATACCCGATCCTGCTACTTGAGTCGTTATCGGACCGATACTGATCCACGTATCAGATTGTTGCCATCTCTAGTATCAGACTTTGTTATATCGGCAGACGCTGACTCGCTGTCCATTGAATCAGTATAATATCGCAATAGAACTTGTGATTTACACCCCTACTGCTGGCTTCACATTAAGAGAACAGTATTCAACTGTCCATTGCATCCAGTCCCCCTCACCTCCAGCAGTTAGTTCTAGATGTGTTATTTGTGAAAATTATTTATGTACTGTCTTTGATATGCGCAGGTCCGAGCAGAGGATGACAGCAGCGTGGAGCTATTTTGCAGAGGCCCCGGGGTTGGCGGCTCTCGCCGTGGACGCCACGGGCCTGGCGTGAGCGGCCGGGCCAGCTCTAGAGCGGCGGTGATTATGCTGACGGACAGTCAGCATGACTCCGCTGGACCTGTGGCTCTCGCGCTCCATCCCTATGTGCCTCCTGTTGCAGAGCCTGGTTCTCATGGCCATCTGCTTCCCCTCGGCCAGCATGTGTCCCAAAGGCTGTGCCTGCCAGAGGGCCGACTATCCGCCGCACGGCATCAACGTCACCTGCAGCCTGTCTCGTCTGAAGGAGGTTCCTCCAGACCTGCCGGCGGACACTGTTCTCCTGCAGCTGGACCGAAACCATATCCAGGCGGTGCCCGACCGCATTTTCCAAAGCCTGAGAATGTTGCGGAGGCTGAACCTTTCGCATAACGCAGTGGAGACCCTTGGCGAGGGAGCTTTCTTGGGCCTGGAAGCCTCGCTGGAGGTGCTGGACCTTTCACACAACCGCATCACCAGCGTGCACAAGGACGCCTTTGCGCGGCTCAAGGCACGGGTGCTGGTGGATGACAATCCGTGGCACTGCGACTGCGCCCTGCAGCAGGCGCTGGGCGGCATGGCACACAACCACGAGGCGGCGGCGCGTGTGCTCTGCCGCAGCTCCGAACTGCGAGACCAGGAGGGACAGCCGTTCCTTGCTGTGGACACAGACCTTTGTAACTTGGCCAAGCGCACCACCGATTACGCCATGCTTGTGACCATGTTTGGCTGGTTCGCTATGGTCATCTCTTATGTGGTCTACTACGTGCGGCAAAACCAGGAGGATGCGCGGCGGCACCTGGAGTACCTCAAGTCGCTGCCCAGTAAACCCAAGAAGCCAGATGAACCAGAGGACATCAGCACCGTGGTGTGACATTGGGGGCAAAAACTCGCAAGTGGAATGCATCAAGGTGATCGCTGATCAGAGGGATAAAAACAACATGCGATGGATTTCTGAGAGCAATTCAGTCTTACTCAAGCTAAGACCATAGATTTAGTCTAATACTTGACGTGTCTTCAGTTTTTTCAAAATCGTGCATTACTGTTGCATAGTATTTAGGTCAGTTTGTAATACACTTTCTGTGACCACAAGAGATTCTTTCAAATGTAACTCCAGAAGTGGCATTAGTTTGATAATAATGGCATAGTATTATAAGTGAGAAAATTGTAAAATGCTCAATTCAGACACACTGGAGCTTGTGATTTTAGGTTCCAGATTTTAAAATGCACTCAGTAATACAAAACAGAAACTACCCATGTCTATTAAGAGATTTAACTTCACTTATGAACAGGACAGGTATTTTAAAAATTCAAACCTCAGGTGTAAACGTTGATAAAGATTTCAGTGACTTATAAGACTCCCCCAATTTTTTGGTTTCTAAAAGTTTTATATTAACCTAATGAGTGGCCTATTCCTACAGTCTGTGATGTCTAAGATGCATGTCTAAGAAAAAAACCATTTGATTACCTTTAAACTGCATAGACTTTATTAGCCAATTGATAATCATGAAAGAAAGGGGGTGGTTATAGTGTTAACAAATTGAAATGGGACGTTTCTTCCAACATTCTAAAACAAAACATGCTCGGGCATTTTGTTTACCTGATCCCTCTTACCTCACTGTTGTTAATCTGTTGTTGTTGAATTGTGTAGCCCTAAAGTGTCAGTAAGTCAATTTCTGTGTGATCCAGAGAATAGTAGCAGCGGGGAACAGTCAATGTTTTCATCTACGTCCTTTCGCAGCCAGCAAATATCAGGCAGTCAAGCTCCTTATTATTTCTCATAACCCACTGCTGGCTCTAACGTCCCTTGTGCGCAACAACCATCATCCCCACCATATTGGCCATCAATAGCCCACTATTAACAAAGCAGTAGAAATAACTGATGCCTTTGTGCGAAAGGAAAATTTCACAGCAAAGGATTATTGCTGTGCCACAGTCTGGCTCAGACTTTGGCTCCTAAATCCTCTCAGTTCCGCAGGCGAGAATCGCGTAGCAGATAATTATTACACAGGAAGGAAATCAACACGATTGGCCCTGCTGGACTGTGTGAGCCGTATGCAGATGGTCGAGTGGTCAGTCCTGTGTAGGATTTCACCGAGCGTACAGTAGCCTAATATATCCAGCCAAGTGTGAGTGGCAAATTGCAGCTGTCACTCTCCTTACGGCTGCATTGGAGAGAAATGAAAGAAGGATATCAGGCTAGGGAGAAGTGGGGGAGAAGAGAACAGGAAATGAGGTGTAGAAGAATCTGATTAAGAGCTGTAATAGGGAACAGGAAAAAGGTTTGCTTCGTTTTGTCACATCCTATGTCGGCCTCATTTACGATGTGGCATTCCGCACAGACTTTGAATGACTGTGGGTGCGAGATTGATTAATACAAAGGCTGTTTTGCAGCCATGTACCGAGCATGCGAGTCAAATGGTAAGGCTGGCGGAAATCCCTTTAAAAATAACATTGCTGAATGTACAGTGTCAGTATAGTTTCTTGCCTTGTCTTAGCTGAAGCAGTTCCACATCCACCGTGTTGACGCTTGAGAGTGAGAGGATCCGTTGTTCGATGCCTGAAACACAATGAAGCACAGTGTAGCCAAGGACTCGGGAGATTTTTACAAGTGCCTGAAATAACTCGCCTTTCAATTTCCCATACTCTTGTCAGCCTTGTGTCACTCCACTTTAGATGTGTTATTCTCAGCTAATTCATGCGTGTCCTGCCTTAGGGACACCGTCTTCTTTTCAGAGGTTTTTCCGACACAAAGACCAAGAGATTAGGAAAGAGGCTCTAGAGACCTCAAACTCTTTTGGGCTAGACTGATATGTGTAGTTGATGGCTTTGCCTCCAATTCAGAAAGCACAGAATAGAATGGCAGCGTGATTCTTCCATTTCCTGTTTGCACTTTTCATCCAGTCATATGATGTTTTATGGTCCAAAAAGTATCTGATTTTGAAGACCTGAACACTGAATACCACTAATGGTACATCACATTTTAAGAGCATGTAGAAGAGACAACGAAATAAAAGAGGCATTGGATATAGTGCACATGGTCTCACTTTTATTTCATCTTGTGCTTTGCTCTTTGTTACAACTGCAGATACAACTTTTCTATATACATAGAATCTCTGAATGTTTACATTCCCACTACAACTGGTACCCAAATCAGAACTGGAACAATCCTTCCTAACTATCTTCCAGTATGGTTTCAGTACAGAGTTCACTTCCCAGTTTTCATGTATCCCAACAGCTAAGATACTTTCTTCACCCAAGAGTTTACTGGGTGTTGGCCTAGAAAAACTGTTGCTGACTGTTGCATGACTGGTCATGCAAATGTTCTTTGTTAAAACATATTTCGGTGCCAATTCCTAAGACGCTGAAAAAATATTTGAAGCTGGAACCATTCATGGCATTTTTCTTTAGGTGCCAATACTAAGTCCAATCCCATTTCAAGCACACTAAAACTATTATTGTCTAATTGGTCAAACAAATATCTTCACTCAAAACACACCATATTGATGCCGGTTAGCCTAAGGAAATGAAAATGTTCATGTCTGGTTTACTAAACAGCTGATTAGCAGAAGAAATAGTGTTAGTATTTCATTCACATTAGAATGTGCCATGCTGTGATGTTTTTGCTACTAGTTTGTTCCCAGTCTGAAAGTAGCAAGAACTAAAGTGAAAGTGATTATTTGTTATTGTCAACACACCACAGCATACAGTGCACCGCAACAAAAGGTGACCCCTCTGCATTTGACCCACTCATGAAGGAGCAATGGGCAGCTGACATGGGCAGGGATGGTACCTTGCTCATGAGTGTCTCAGTGGTACCTTTAACCTTCCCATCACGGGACTAATAATTGCCCTATGAGTTTTACTCCTAAATAGACTTAGAGGTCTTTCTAAAGTCTACTAGGAACCAGCCTCAACTACCATCATCTGTACAAATACCACCATCTGTGACCTCCCAACTAGACAACTTCAGGCAGTGACAGTCATCAATATCACTCTTTACAGGAAAATTTCAGCGATCTTTTCTGACCATAGTGAGACTGAACCTTGGGTTTGTTTCTCACTTAGAGCAAGAAAATTAGGAATCTAAACGACATCTATAATGCACCAAAACGGCATTATGCAGCACACTAACACTTAAAGCAGCACTAAGATGACTCCAAAAATTCATCTTTCCATCAGTGTTTTGATTAAGCCACAAGGCACACAAAGCATGGCAAGCCATTCTCACAAGACAAAGTGTTTATTTTATGAGCCAATTACCATCTCCATACATGCGTTGAAATTTGCATCCACCAGTAACGGTGGTTCTCAGTGCAAAGTACAAGATCATGAATAAACCATTGGCTGAATGCTGATGAGAGGGTCAGTCAGGACTGAATTGCAATGAAGACAATTGCGTTTGAAGTGAGAGAAAAGCCGGCTTGTCAACGGTTCACTAAAAGCGCCAATGTGGGTCTACATGAGTGCTGCTGTCTTACTGATCTCTCTCTCTCTCACCCTCTCTCTCTGTTCTCCATATTTGAAGGTTGGATGCACATTAATATATTTTCAGTTGAATTATAGAGCACTGCAGCTCTAAAATTAGACCTGGGAGGGGATCTAATTTTAAGCCTGATCAGGCAGCACCCTGACATACCTCTTGGTCACTGACAAAAAAAGTGAGAAATTAGTCTACAAATACACACACATATGCATTTTCAATGGAAATAAATTCCAAATGAAGCAAGTAAGTTCTGAAACAAGTTGTATAACTATGAGCTAAGTAGTGTAGTCTGTTTATTAAATGTGAAATATTCTGTCTTTTTATCAGCTCATACTTGTTCCTGAAGCACAAAATACCTAGCTTGATAAAGGTACATGATTCTACAGTGTCATCTTTTCTTTTACACCCTTTTGGATTTCAGCTTTTTAAGAGTAATTAAGGGAAGTTCTTGCATCCAGATCAATAGTGTGAATGTGTTCTGTCCATTTCTTCAAAAGGATATAAACTTTCAAATAGCTTGGGAGAAACTTGCATAATTCCCAATTATGAAGAGTGACAAATAAGTGTCAAAAAGTTCTTTTTAAAAAGTTTTTTACAGCTCCATGCAGGTGGCATTTTGAATTACCCATAAATGCTTTAATTTCTAAAGTAATAAGTTGAAACTCTGTCATGTTCATGCATTATACTGCATAGAACTGACCTGCTGGATAATTGCTTAGAGAGGAATTGATCTTGTAATCATATTGCCTTAGCGCCTTATGATGAGCTGAACTATTAGAGATCACTTAATGTTATTGCCTTCTTAGTTGTACAATGAGAAAAAATGTAATAAAAAAAGGTAATGACACATCTAACATCCCCTTAAAAATCTTCCATTGAAATCTTTAGTGCAAATGTGTAATGGTGCCCCGTGATCATATAAAATCATTTTATCTGTCATCCACTTTTTCATATACGCATATGACAACCTAATCATTTGGGAAACTGGAGACAATGAGTATATCATGTTCTAATAAGTATATCATCAGTGCAAGCCTATGTGTACAGTACAACAAAAATCCCTATCAACAGACCTGCAAGGCTGGCCTTACATATAATGGACTGGGATGAATAATGTAGGAAATTCCAAATTTACTCATTTAATGGTTTGAATAAATTTGTTAATTAAGTTCAATAGACAAATTAATATTGTGCACATTGAGGCTCTCAAAACTTATGGCGAGGATGAACGAGTTCGATTAAAACGTTGAACTCCATCACACAGAAAGTGGGAGATGTTACTCTGTTTTTTACATATTAATCTAAAAAAAAAAGGTCCAAAAATGTTGGTACCTTTACATTTTAACAAAAGGCAAAAAACAAACAAGAAGTAAGATATAAAATCAAGATCAGAATTAAGCTGAGTTGTAGTGCTCATTATGTTCTCTGAGTATAAGGTTTTTTGTCAGGTTTCACAACGTTCAAACTAGCGATTCATCGAAGATTCGGACACCGAAACTTGGCGGCCGAAAATGGCAAAAATGCATTTTCGGTTGTCGGCCGAAAGACTTTTAAGTTCGTTTGGTGTGTTCACATATACATTAAAAAAAAAAAGGCTGACTAATCGATCTGAGTTCGCTTTGAGGGCTGAAACAGACCAAGTGTGACCTTAAACACGGTCTAAACAAGACGTAGTGATGTCATCAATTCAAGAAAATTTTAAATAGCAAGAAACGGTTTTTAATTATGTGCGGACACTCTCAGTCTGCATCTGCCTTTACGTGATTAAAGCCAAACCCAAGGAAGGCATCGCCTGACAAGCCCACTCGCTATCGTCCTCTCGCTACCTGCAATCTGTTACAGAAAGGTATCTAAAATACAGACCGAGTTCTCGGTCGCTACGACGGATTTCCGTCCATTGGGCTCTAGCTGTGATGGAATTTACCGTCTACGAAGTGAGAAGTTACAGAAATCAGCAAGGTATAGAAATTTTGTACAGCCAACTTCGATAGCTTCGTGAAACGACAGATCTCCCCCTTTATTACAGACAAAACTCATATTTAAGCAGAAAAACAACAACAACAACAAGAAAAAACACCCACGATCTACTCACAATACAGCTATATAGTGATATTTCTAGTGATTATTTCGGTCGCACAGTAATCGCGTAAGTGGGACGCGCTCGCGTCGCACACCGGAGGATTGTGGGAAATGTAGTTATTTCCCAGAAAGCCCAAAAGCAGCTAATTTCATACGCCAAAAAAGAGTCCAAACTGCCTCAAAGTTATCCAAGACTTTAGTATTTCTTCATTTAAAATTTATCAGAAAATATATTTTCCATTCTATAATGTTAGAGAGTAACCAATAGGAAAAGATAAATATAATATTTTTTTTAATCAAATCATTTATTCTGTATCCAGATGGATGCCAAATTAATAAAGAGGTATTCCCGCCTGGCACTAACCTTATTTTTCTTCACAGTACTAAGCCATAGAATGTCTCTGCATAATAAAAACTCCGCCAGTCAATAAAACAGACACTGTTCTTACTACTTCTAGTAGTTACATCTATAGTTCCAGCACTTACATAAAGCTACATACTACATAAAGCTAAAACAAATCATAATATAAAATAATTTATTAATTATTGTTCACATTTGTTGTGCAATGTTAAAATACACTTGACTTTAATGCACTTTGTGTTTTTTGAGTGAAGATATTTAATTTTACAATATTTCAGCAGTCAGTTATAGATCTGTAGTCTATTCAGGAGTGGGGCCAAGTAAAACATTTTACTTAGAATTTTATTTTATTTTATATTGTGCATTGTTAGAATGCCAGCATTCAGTGCTAAATAAATATTTTCTTAGGTTTGTAATTGATTTACTTTTTTTGAAGTATGAATATTAATTTATGCCATTGCACTGACTTTAGTGAGATAAGTACACACAGTCCCAGCCATAACAGCAAAAACTGGCATAATTTCTTTCGTGTGTTTCATTTTGGTGCAGCCCTAATTTACTATTGACATCCCATATCTATTATTTAATGGTTCACTTTCAGTCACAGCCAGCAAGGCTGGCTACAGCTTCATGGACCATAAAACTTTTTAGTAATATTAGCAACTATAACCATGCTTGGCAATTTCCTGGCAACTTTCTGCTTTTCTTTCTCCTGTCCACTTTCAACCAGACACAGAGGGAAACTGGCAAAGTGCCTCCTCTTGTCCTTTTAAAGATACTGGGTGACTGATTAAAGGATTGACACCACCTGTGATACCAATTAATGTCACAAAATGGCTATTAATGGGGACCAGTAATTATGACCATGTCATTTTATAGCATTTCCATAGAATAAGCCAGAATAGGAAAAAGAGAATATTTTTTCTAGTCACTTGGATAATTTTCTATCAGGAAAAAAGGCCATAGTAGTTTTTGTCACACCAGAATTTACTTTGTCAGTCTTTGCATTATCTCAGAAACCTGGGTTTCAATTTCTAATGTAGTCAATATTTGACATCGATTTTGGCATTTTGTTTTCTTATTTTATACCACAGCTTCTGAACCAGGCATGGGGACATTGTTTTCTGCCTAACTGTAAAATCCAAGGCATCAAGTCAACTATCAGCATAGCTAATCAGCGTCTCAGGCCTCTAATCTTTTCTTGAATGTAGTGTTAATTTATGGCTGAGAACCCCCAAGTCTTCTTTTCAGAGGTTATTTTTGATTCACATTAATATTCTGAATGCAAAGTGGGGCAGTGTCAAATGGTCAGCAAGTGCACGGTGCTGTGCTTAGTAACTCCAGCGCTTTAAAGCAGATTTATACTCACAATTCTCTTTTGATCACTTTCCCACCCGCTTCTCTAAGAATGCCTGGAAACACTGGAAAGTAAAAATGTTAATATCATATACAGAATATATGTTTGTACTTGAGACTTTCTAAACATGTAAATATGATGGACCTTTTAATTTTTATTTCTCTGTTCAATCTCACTGTTTCACATTATGTTTTTTATTTTATGCATACTGTGTTTTCGGTAAAGCCAGTTTTTTGTTGCATAATCCAAGCAACAAGGTGTGCGCAATTGCAAAATTACTACTACACTGAATTGTAAATATTTCTCCTTCAAACCTGGCATTCCCAACTAGCCAGCCTGCATTCACTAGGGGACTGTCAGCTTAAACAAGATGGCACTCTGGACCACCTTTTACCCTTACATCACTGAAATCCCTTTCTCAGTACCAATCAGAGTGTAATCTGAGAGCTGGTTTCTCTTCCATTTGTTTTGTCACAAAGCATGGATTCCTGGTGCGCATCAGCGTTATGGGTCTGCTACTGTACGACTACACTGACTACACTGTCTCTCTTGCACTATAATGACAGATAATGATGGAGGCATGGGGTGAGTGAAGAGGCCCTACAGTTTCTTGGATGACTAATGCGACTGTACGGGGCAGTTCAGCAAAATACGGGCAAATACAGATGAGTCATAGATAAGAGCCAGTAGCCTCATTCAAGCATGTCTGCGTACCTACTGTGTGTTTACTTGTTCACCCCGGGTTCAGACCTGCAGGGAAAAGCTTCCTTCTGCATTTTACTGTGCGCTGTGAGACTTCACTATGAGATTTTAGCTGTGTACCCGGTTCAATCATGACTTTTACCGCCATGCTCTTTTCTCAGTAAATAAGCACAGCAGGAATACGCTTATGATTTGTCAGTGATTCGGCACTTACAGTTCTCTGAACGAGGCATGCTGATTGAACTGTGATACGAGCGTAGAGATAGCATCTTCACTGGTACGCATGGCACATCTTAAGTGGTGGGTAAATAAAAAGGCAGCATGGAGGGAGATTCAACTGACATGTTGAAAGTGGCATTACACTACCAGTGAAAGTTTTTGTACACTTGAAACTTGCTGGATGAGTCAAATGATCAATGTCAAACAAACTTTGGGCACTTCATTACTTTATAGCACTGAAGAGTGCATGGATTCAGTAACAACAAGACTGACCAAACACTCGGGTCTAGTCAGTATCATGGTACTGTTTTCAAAATACCAGCAAACAGTTTCAACATACAGGGGACAAGTAATAGGTAAGAATTATAGACAAATATGTTCAAAAATCCGATCAGAGAACAATCCATCACAAAACTAAGAAGGCTTGGTCTGCAACTAAGTTAGCAGTACTTTGCAAAGCTGTGCGGAGCGCTAAGACTGCTTTAGACTGAGTTACTTTATTAGAGACAATTTCTGTCAGCATGGCATAAGGAAAATGCTGCTCTGCCAACTCCAAATAAGTAGGTAGTTTAAGGACACAAGGTAACTTTGAAAAGCCAGAATAGCCAGAATCACTGTGAAGTAGTAAAATTAAGGTAAATCTGCAATGATATGTACTGCCATGTGAGACTATGTGATAAAAGATGAAGAAAGCCAGTGGTTAAGACACAAGATCGAACTAAGACCAAACACACAGCTCTTTATTATATAAGAAGAATTTGGCCCTCTCTAACAAGTGTTTCCATTCTTCTAATGCCATTTTTAGATCCTTGTCCTAACAATTAACAATCATTTCTTTAGGCACATGGACGGGCCATTCCAGCTGGCTTTGAGGGAGAGAACATCGCACCAACCTCCTTCATGGAGGCATTGACTTCTATAATAAAGGGACCTCAAGTATTTGGGTGGCACAACAACAGTGCACAAAGAAATAAGATGGGTGTCCATCTTAGCTTGCCATATCATCCACTGCAAAGGAAGTACAAAGATGTTTGGGTTTTGCTAGCTATTTTGGTGCAGCGAAGCAAACAGTTCTGCTTAAATGCTAGAAATAATTAGCGAACGCCAATAATCTATGTACCTCCATTATAGTATAGTTTTGACCTTAGGTGTTTTTACTTTTTTTGCTTCTGAGGTGATGACATACTTTTTTGTGGCTTGTGAAGTCCACATTTCTCAGCCTTTGCTAACAGCTGATTATAAAGCAGAAACAAATATTGAGGCGTCGAGAACAGTGGCAAGTGCGCTGGCATTAACACCAGGCTAAAGGCTAAACCGGTCCGAGTAGCACTACCGTCCATCCTGCTCTTCAACGTTCACACACTGGAAAATAAAAAGGATTGTGTGGCTACAGAATTCAAGAAAGTACGGAATAAAGCACTGTTCTATCTTTATTTATACAGAAACATGGCTAAACGCAGATATTATGGACTCCTCTGTCTAGCTAGACGGGGTTGCCTGCTAATGAGCAAACAGGGAAGCCTCTTTGTCCAGTAAGAGACATGGAGGCGGTTAGTTTGTCTACATGAACTCTGGTGCAAGAAATCTGCTGAAGTGATTCACCATTGTTCACCCCAGATAGTTTTTAATCATAAAGTGTCAACCATACTGTCTGCTGAGAGAATTCACCTAGTGGTAACAATGTTAACCTGACACTCGAAAGGCTGCTGGACCAGTCACATGCTCAGAGACTGTGCTGATCAGCTGGCCGAAGTCTTCACAGACATCAACACATCACTGATGATCCAGATGATTGTCACAGTGTGCTTGAAGTCACCACCACCATCATCCCAGTTCCAAGGAAATCTTCAGTAACCTGTCTGAATTACTACTGCCCCAACACTCTAACCCCTGTCATCATGAAGTGCTTTGAGAGACTTGTCATGGCGCACATTAAAAGCAGTCTCCCCACTCACTCACTCACTCACTCACTCACTCACTCACTCACAAGAGACACTTACCTTAGAATGCTGTTCATAGACTTCAGTTCAGAACTTTCTCCGCCCACAGATCACTCAGCATCAACAGCTCCATGGTAGAAACAGTAAAGAACACCAGGTTTCTGGGAGCTCATATCTAAGACCTCAGCTGGACCACCAGCACGACCTATATCACCAAAAATGCTCATCAGTGTATTCACTTGAAACAGGCCAACCTCCCTCCTCCCATCCTCACTGTGTTCTACAGGGGAACCATAGAGAGCATCCTGACCGGCCGTCTCCTTTTGGTGCATCAGTGCCAATGCTGCTGACCAGAAAAGCCTGCAGTGGATTGTTAAAACAGCTGGCAACATCATTAGAGCATCTCTCCTCTCCCTGCAGGAGATCTTCCACTAGCTTTAGGAAGGCTGCATTGTGCTTGACTGCTCACCCCCCTCACAGTGATTCTTCACACTGCTCCCTTTTGATTCTTGACCTCTTTTTTGCTATTTTAAGATATCTGAAAATTAACTTCAACAGTGTTGGAGAAGTAAAAAGTGAGAGTTCACTTGACTTAATGCCAAATAAAAAAATTTAATTACTGACAAAACAAATTCCGTTGATTTAAGGTCAGGTGATGTATTTCAGACATGGAAAATACATCAACATACTTTATGGTCAAATATTTGAGCTTTAATATCACCATATTACAGTAGTTGGATCTAGTATGGGATTTTGGTTTGGCCAGTGTATAACATCCCTCACAAAGCCTAATTTAAAGATGCTCTTCTCTTCTAGAGTGGTTAGGCCTTAACATGGAGATTATCTCAACAGCGATCCCATCTGAGCCACATGACTTATGAGACTGGCTAGCAAAGCCAATTTAATTTTCAAGGTCTTTTCATTTTCCTCTAATCACGACTCGCACAGACCATTAATTCCTATACTGTGCAGAGTCTCTAAATCAAATCTTAATGCTCAGTTGTTGGCACACAAAAATATAATGGTGAAAAAAAGAATTTCCCTTATAGAACTAGAGGAGGGGCAAGAATTCAATATATTAATTTCTAATTATCATGCATTGAAATTATTTTGTGCCTGAAATCAGTAGTGTCAGTGTCAGTCTGGGTAAATCTGAAACAAGTTTATACTTTTCACTGCTATAAAACTGTATGTAAACTGTAAATGTAGAAAATGTGCTGACATAACATTGTTTTCCAGTTGTGAGTAACCACAAAATAAAATGAGATTATGCTAGTCTTCCATAGCAACACACTTGCTCCGAAAAAGGCTACACACTCGGGGCCCAGTCCCTACTGAAAACACAAATATCTCTCTTTTGTTCTCTCTTTCCGTTTCTCTCTCTCTCCCTCCTTCCCTTCCTCCACAAACCAGCCTGCTCACAGGGGATGTTCTATTTCTAAGTTTACTTCAGAACTTAATATATGTAGACTTTGGAAAAGTGTGATCTGAGGGAACCTTTCAAGTTGATAAATACTTGTAAGTCATTCTTTGTAGAAACCAGGTTCTAGTTTGTCTTATCTAAAATGTAAATAAACTCACCTATAAACCTCAAGAAGTAAGATGAAGTTGTGCAGATAATTGTGGTTTATATACTTCCTTGTTATCCTTAATTTTCTTGGAAGCACCATTGTGAAATCAGAAATTTGCAGAAAATAAAACAAAATCTCTCCTCCCTGCTTTCTTTGAGAGCAAGGGAGGAGTTACAATTTCCATTTAAATGCACTAGTTATATCTCCTTCCATTAGGGGAGAACATTTTTGTTAAAGCTTTTATGGATAAAACAATTCCATTAAGAACTCCATTTATATCAAGCATGAACCACAGGAAACAGAGGTCTCCCTAATTTGCTGCGATACCACACATTTTAACACGTAACCAACACCAACAGGGAATATGTGCTGAGATAAATGGCCTGAAATGAACAGAGAATGTGTTATCCAGTTTTGGTTGTCTTAAGCATGTTTGTTCTTATCACTGTGACAAGTCTTAGCATTTAATTGTTCTGTAATTTCTAATTTCCTCTATGCATGTCAGTCTACATTTTTCAGTTAAAAAATATGCATAACAGCAGAAACATAACTGAACCATAAAGGTTTCTTTAAAGGCCCAGTAAAGTCTAAATAATATCGAATCAAAGTTCCTCATACCAAAAAAAATAAAAACAGTTGTCAGTAATCACCTCGTCAATTTTGAGCAAACATGAACGTTGCTACATAGGTAAAATTAATGGAGATATTTAGGAACCGCCTTGGACTTAGCATTTAACAGACTCTCTTATCGAACTTGCCCAGACTAGCAGGTAGGCAGGCAGCTGACGCCATGCAGGTGGGCAGAGCCAGAGCAGTAGATCTGGGCAGGGCTATGCTAAACATACTAAACATACACTCTGCGTTTTAGTCCCACCCTAAAAAACCTACTGTGAAAAGCTGTGGAAAAACTGTTCAAATGCATAACTCCACAATGCCGTTAAACTGAACTTAAGGGTTTTCCACATCTTTTTTTAAGACACACTTTTCTGACACATTTCACATGTTAACAAACCAAGGACGGTTTACATGTTACTAGGTCTTTAAGCAATATTTGTACTATCATTTAAATGCATAACTCTACAATACAATCACCCGGACTTCTACTAAGAGTGCCATTTTTTCTACAGAAGCCTGATTCTGTAGTGTGTCTGTTGTGGAGATTCAGGTTTTAATGGCAATTTCTCATGTTTATCATAACCCAGCACAACACCAATTATTTCTGTTTATGGCCAACAAACGTGTCATTTGGCACCTACAGATTGTATCTTGCACCTCAACCCAACTCATTTCTTTTTTGTGTTAATTAATTAAAACCTCTCTCTCTCTACCTCTCTCTCTCCCAATCTCCATAAAGCATTGAGAAAATGGCTTAGAGGTGTGAAACCTCATTACAATAATAATCTTGCCGCTGCTGTTCCTATCAGCGTATTGGGCTCAATCTTTGCATGCAGTACGTGTAGAATATCAATATGTAAATATGCATGGAAGCCAAATTGCAGGTGAAACAAAGACATTTACATGTATTTGTATTTTCAGTGTTCATTATTCTCAGCATTTCCTGAAGCTTGTAGACAGCTGATAGCTCAAATGAAGTCCTCCAGGGACCTTTAAGCTAAAAGAATAAGTGTTATCATTAACGTACAGCTTAAATTGTTGGAATTTTACAGATATGGTGTAAAGCAAATAGAGTTCTGACTGAAAAAAAGCTCCAACATGGGTGGCTGAGATTGCAAAGCAACATTTACTGCTATTCTAGGTAACAATGCTTTCTTTTTGCTGTTAGATACTTCACATTGATCCACATTGCAAGCGGGACCTGAGAAAAGGAGCCGCTAGAGAGAACTGTGGGAGGTTGCCCTCCAGGCAAGCAGCACCATATTGGTTGCTAAGTAAAGCAGATTTGGGGTACGAGTTGAGTCCAGCAATGAGTAAACAGAAGAAGTCCAAGTTCTTGGCAGTGTGCACTGTAATGTTGTAATGCAGCTGTAATGCTATCAATAAGAAAGGGAAAGTCAGGCATAGGCATGTGCAAAACATTTTACAAAACAAATCAAATTTTAAAACTTTGGTTTGAAATCCCATCTATAATACTGTACAACAGATCCATATTTCAGCTGCAACGTGCTACCATTTCATAGGGAATGTACATAAGCCAATCGCAACAAAGGAATGATCCCATGCTTGCAGTAACCTCTCTCTACCAACCTTCCAGACATGAATCATGAAAACCAACAAAGTACCTGACAGCCTTGAATATGCCTATAGAAGCAAGGCAAAGACCTTAAAGATGAATATAGGAATAAAATGTACTTGCTATACAGACGCCTAAAACATATCATCAGTGAAGAACCATCTTGTGCTCAGACTGTAAAGATTGTACCATTATCAGTCAATATCAATGCTTTTGGATGCAACACATTTTTCCCTAATTTAAGTGAAAATGTACAGTAGTTTCATTGCACAAACGCAGTCTTCTTTGCTCTGGCTAACCTTTAGACAGATTTGCACATTGACTGATAAAATATCTGAATTTACACAAAAAAAATCAGACAAGTTACTGCTATACTCGTTGATAGGTAATTGGTTAATAACATCCTATGTTAATTTAAATATTACAGGGTTGAATTAACAAAAATTTCTTCCAACCCTGTTCTAGCTTTTGTTTTGCATTTTCTTATTAATTGTGTTCGGATTTGCAAAAGTCATTAAGTGATTTGATAACAGAAAGTGATTTGGATTGATGTCATTTTTTAGAGCATCAGTCCATTTCTAATCATTGTTTCAAAAGGACATGATTTATCTCATAGACTGTCACTGCCATTTCTGTTCATTAACTATGAGAGAGAGAGAAACATCACTCTTTTCTTTCTTTTTTCTTTTGGACAGTGTCTTGGCCCCCCAGCATTGTACAGTTTAAGAAAATTGCCTTGGGGAAAAATCCATCTTCCCGTTGCCCCTTTCCTGTACTTTCATTTAGTTTATTTTTAGCTTGCTTCATTGATGCCGATCATTAACCGGACAACAGATTTTCAGGGGCAATTTCTGAGAGGGCGGTATGCAAATTTGGGAGCGGGCGTGCTGTTTGTAGAGGAATCCTTCTGTTTGCTTTCATGTACAATGCAGGCAGCTTGTTACCGAGCAGCTTTCGCGACTCGGCAGCCGGGCAGGCTGGCATCGAGCGGGAGAGGTGTCAGCTGGGCGATGTGTGGGAGCACGGAATTAGCATCGGGTTTGCCGCGAGTCCCTGAGCGGCTTTAATGTAGAGAATAAGGCGTCCCTTTGCTACCCCAGTCTCACAAAAGACGGCCCGTAATTAATTTCTTCCGACTGAGGCTTGCAGGCCTCGTTAAAGGCAGACTGGACTCAGAACTACGCTGTTTTCATCATTCCATCTCGAATGAGGCACCGAAGTGGTGAGGATGTTGCCTTTGCAAGCGTCAAGGCACAAAGACAATGAAGTACAGTTCATGCAAAATCACTTCATCTGTACTAATGCTTTGCATTCATTTGAAGTGGGTCTGTTTTTATTAGACTGGCATTTCATGAAAATAAATGCTATATTTCATGTGGCTTATAATATACATACTGTCCCTACTTCTACGACTATAGGACCGGTTTTCAGCATTTCAGAAACTGCTGATCTACTGGAGATTTTTCTGCACAACAATCTCCAGGGTTTACAGAAAAAGAACAAAAAACATGCAGTGAGCTGCAGATCTCAGGAAGAAATTGTCTTGTTGATGACAGAGGTCAGAGAAGAATAGCCACTCTAGTTTGAGCTGGTAGAAAGGCAACAGTAACTCAAACTGGATACCCAATTCCTAAAGAAACTGGATGATTGCTGTATGCAAAATACCTAGAGAGAGATAAAAGGTGAAAGTGAGTCAAAAAGGAGTCTGTTTTTATGTTTCTGCTGACCTGCTGTTTGATTTAAGTGATTAATTTTAATTTTGAACACATCACAGCACTTCACACAGTGCATCACAACGAAATGTGACCCATCCGTGTAGGAACAGCGGGGGTAGCTGGTGTGGGCAGTGCCAAGAGAGCAGTGCTTGGGGACGGTACCTTTCTTATGGATACAGTACCTGTGGTACCTTTACTAGTGTGGGATTTGAACAGGTGACCCTCCGATCACGGGGTCAATTCTATAACTGTTACACAGTTAAAGTATGAGCTGTTGAATTAATGTTCAGCTCAGATGAGGAATGAGCTATCTACAAGAAAAGACCAAAATAGAGAATGACAGTCTTAATGGTGTCGTCCTCTTGTAGCTAATGACAATTTTTAGAACAGCAAAAAGAGGGGAAAAGCTAAAAATGTTAAGCCATGAACGGTGTTTCTAAGCTTTGTAAGGAGTTTAACAGACAAAAAGTAAGGAGAAGATTAACAGGTAAAAGAAGAAGAAGCATAAGAAATAATAAAGAGAACAAGGTGATTGCTGATACCCGGCAATCATAATAACATGCAGAAATAGTGTATGCAGAAGAGAATCTCTGAACGCACAACACATTAAACCTTACAGCAGTAAAAACACAGGGATGTGCTCCTGGAAACAGGCATCGTTGGGCACAAGCTCATTTAAATTTAACAATGAAAAACATTATCTGGCCTAATCAGTCTCAATTTAGTCAGCAAAATTCAGATAATAGCATTAGAGTTTGTTACAAACAACATGAAAGCACTGTTCCATCCGGTGTAATTGTATGACATATGACACTATTATATTATTATGTGATAGCTATTATATGACCATCAACACAGTATTCAAGGTTCATGGTACTTTATTGTCATCAGTCGCTTTATACATGTACAAAGTGTGATGAGACAGCGTTTCCCCATGGCCCCGGTGCAACATATAGTAACACTGAACATTACATTCAACAGGACAAAAGGTGCAACAAGCAACACAATAAATACAGAACGAACGCAATAAATACAGTAAGAAAGTGACGTTAAGTGAAGAGACGGAGTGTAAACAAGTATTGCTTAGTGTATGTTTTTAAGGCACATTGACAGCATCAGCATCTAAGTAGCTTATAACAGAGGGAGTGCAAGAGCATCACAATACAAAACAATCACAATAAATAGACAGAACAATAAATACACAACACTCCAGTACTATTTGAAGGTGGGGATGTAAACCTTAATGACTGATATTGCAGATGATTATTGTACTGCACAGGTTAAATGTAGGATTGAAGGCATCATTGGAAGAAAGGAGAATTCCAGACAGTGATGCAGCTGGAGAGAAGACTTTCAATGGTATTGTTGCTGATTCTGTCCTCTCTTTATAACGGCTGATCCATCTTCTTGACAACTTTCAGCAGAATAACGTGCCACAAATGTCTTACAGTCTGACACCTGTTTATAACACAAATTGGCTCCAACCTAGTGCTAGCGAGGATAACCTAATGAGGTGGCCAGTGAATATATATTTGTGCTTTTCTATTCTTTGTAGCCTCCAAACTATCTCATTCTCAAACTCCTTTAAGTCTTTTCTTTTGTCTGGCATGCAAAACATATTATTTTAGTACTTAATATATCCACTGTCTTAATACTTGGCCTAAAATCATCAAATCAGATGGCTGGTACTCATTCAGTAGTCAGCATGAAAGATTAACTCCCCTCACTACTGGCAACTGGTATTTTTCTGGCAACTGATAGCTTGTTGTCTGTGCCAGAATTAGTGAGTGATGAATTTAATCTGTTCTCTGTTCTGCCAGAAAATTTTAAGCAGAAGCTATTGGTGTCCTCACAGAATTAGGAAAAATAAATTATAGGGGACGCTCTTATTTTAAACATGCAATTAACTCATACTGGAAATGTTTATCACTCCCAACCATTTTAGCACATATGTTCTCATTCTAACTGTATTTTTCATCTAAACATCTATCGCCCTTTGCCTTTAAAGCTTCTCCAGCTGTTTCAGACGTTTGCTGACATCTGAGTGACTCCACACTGCCACCTGAAGAACAATCCAACAACAGTCTGCATGACCTGAGCTCCCCCAGTACCTTCACAGCAAAAGAACCCAGAGAGATGAAGAGGAGAAAACTCACAAGTGATGAGGGAATTACCAAGCTCTCACCCTCATTTTAAAAAGCACAACTCCCACTGAATGCGAAATTACACAAATTAAAGGAAAGAACATTCCCCTGGCTGTTATATCATCAAACGATTAAAAAATATACTGAAACTGCTGTGTAAAAAATCCTGTAATAAATTCTAATAGATTTATGTATATATATATATATATATATATATATATATATATATATATATATATATATATATATATATATATATATATATATATATATATAAGGCCTCAATTCATATTAAATTCTAGGCCTTTTATATCAGTTGTAAGATAATAATTATAAGTTAATTGTTTCACAAAAGTATGTAATTTCCTGCAAAGTCCCAGATATCTACTGAAGGTATTTAAATTTTATTATGAACATTTTTTGCATAAATCTCATAGAAAGAAAAATATGTAAATCTAAAGCAATCCATAGCAGACATATTTAAGCTCTGATTTAGCAGTAGAGCCCCTGTGAATATATAAAAATTAACTAACCCTAAAATAAATTTTCAAAACTATAGGCATAAGACACTGACAATAAAACACTTCTAGACACAGTAACAGGGGACTATCCTGGGAACTACGGGCGCAAGTCGGGGGCCAACCCTGTGCAGGTGCCAACACACTACAGGGCACACACACTCACACACAATCACACTCCCACTCACACCTTACAGGCCCAATTTAGAATTGCTAATTAACCTATATTGCATGGTTTAGACTTGTGGGAGGAAGACGGAGCACCCAGAAAAAAACCCACACTAACACTGGGAGATCATGCAAACTCCACACAGAAAGGCCCTATGGCTAACCCGGGATCGAACCTGGAATCTTCTTGCTGTGAAGCGGCAGTGCTAACCACTGCACCACTCTGCTGGCTACAAGTAAAAAATGTTATTCTTTTACTCGTCTCAGGCTTGCTTGTTGGGGGGTTTAGGCCGGTTATATGTAAAGTGCTTTGTGACAATGACTGTTGTTGAGAGCGCTATATAAATAAATTTGAATTGAATTGAATTGAATTATTCGAAGGTTATTAGTAAAAGGTAGAATGTTATTATATAAGGCTTATATACATTAATTAAAAAATACTTTAATGGGTGAATATATTTCTTTCCTTCATAAACAATGTAACTTGCATAATTTTACGCAAAACCCATTCTTAAGTGATGTTAACAGGAGAGCGAATGAGGTATAAAAGTCTCCAAAAGCACCAGGCTCTGTCGAAAGAATGAATCAGCCATACTCAACTCTCACCTGCAAAAGATTCGGAGAATATGATAAAAACAGAAACCCTTAAAACTACACATTTGCACATTTATTTTCTCCCCAAATGATGAATATAAAGGCAGTCCTTTGGCTCTTATAAAAAGGGCTTACCCATAAAAGCTGCATATAAATGTGACTAATGAAAGCAGCTTTTCAGACAGCTGCTTTTGAAATTTAGCTGGACTATTATCAGTCTTTCTTTGGCACGGGCCTCAATTCCTAAATAAGGTGCCAAGAAAAGAAGAGTGTGCCAAGTGTCCACTAGTTTAAGCTAGATCATGTTTTAGGACAGGTATGCAACATTTGGGCACTGCCTGTTTTAAGTACAGACTATAGTTAAGACAAGGCTAAATTAGAGAGTTAAGACAAGAACGAGTTTGTTCAGAACTGTGGTACAGCATCAAAGTGTTCTGATTAAGTGAGTGATTATTTGTCATTGTGAACACACCACAGCACAGAACACAGTCAACCACAATGAAATGTGACCTCTGCATTTGACGCATCCATGAAGGAGCAGTGGGCAGCTTTTGGCAGTGCCTTCTGGAACAGTGCCTGAGGATGGTACCTTGTTTACAAGTGGTACCTTTACCGATCTACGACCTGAACCGACAACCCTCACATCACGGGGTCAATTCCCTAACCATGATGCTACCAACTGCCCCCACACTTAGCTCTTTAGAACCACATGTCATTTAGAGCCTGAAAGCAATCATGCTTTCAACGTATATGATGTTAAGACATTCCTACATGGCAAAAAAATCAAAACTGACATTTAGGACCTCTAACAGCTTAATTTTGTTCATGTCTGTTAACTTCATTATCATGCATCCATGAATGTTTCCACCCTCCTATCTGAGAATCTCTGCCCACAGATGGCTGTATAGGCGGTCTGTTAGCAGCAGCCATGTCGATTATTTTCATGTGTGGCAAACACTCGCCGTGCTGTCTACATCTCAGATCCGAAGTGGGGCGTGGGCAACAGCAGCTCATTTGCATTTAGGAATACTAATGAGAAACAGCCTGTTCTTAAAGGGACTGAAACAGTGGGGTAAACAGGGAGGCGAAATGAGCTACTTTAGCAAACTACTCCGGAGGTATGTTTAGTGGAACTCATAGACCTTTTTTAACTTGTTGAAAAAATGGTATGATCATAATCAAGTTTAATATGACCATGATGTCCATTTAAAGCCTTATCATCCATTTTCAAGACATTTTCAAGCTCTAAACACTAGGTCAATGTAGATTTTATATATGCATGTGCTCATTCGGCATCTGATGTTAACAGCTTGTAACATGCTACTCCTCATGACATAAATTGTCTGAAGGCGAAATGGGGAAAAGATTTATTAAACAAACTGTTTGTGCTTCTCATTCATACCCGCTCTACATACCAACACTTCTTCCTCTGAGCAAGGGATTAAACCAAGTGATGAGAAGCTTTCTCCGAGTTCCCAGAAATCTCAGCTGGCAAACTCATCCTTCAATGACATTATGAAAAAATATTCATGGGCACCACGCTATGCTTGCTGCTTCAACGAAGAAGTCAGAAGACAGTCACTGCAAACCAACAAAAAACCACAGACACTGTGTAGCTCAAAAGCTGTTTGCCGTTGACTAGGCTATTTCCTCTTTGGCACAAAGACTCACAGATTTAGCTAGTAATGAATGAATTATTGCTGTAATTACAGCAATAATTTATATTAAAATGTACATTTAGCCAAACTGTTTTTTCACTATGCGAAAAGTCATTCAGTTACATGTGCATTAATTCCTACACATAATTATGCACTTGCATTAATATAATATGGTATTTATTACCTTAAGGCAAATCTAGAAGTTAGCTGTTATGTAGTCATGTGTTTATAGCTTCAGTCATTTAGGTTTATCGAAATGTACCTGGCAATTTAAACAGTTAACAAATATAGCTTTCACAACTTTTCTAAGTGATTATTTGTCATTGTGAACACACCACAGCACAGCACACAGTGCACCACAACGAAATGTGACCTCTTCATTTAACCCGTCAGTGAAGGAGCAGCGGGCAGCCAAGAAGCGTGCGGGGAGCAGTGCTTGGGGACGGTACCTTGCACCCAATTACCTCACTGGTAACTTTACCAGCCCTGGATTCAAACCTGCTGAACCAAACCTTCTGATCACGGGGCGAACACCCTACCGTTACGCCACCATCTGCCACTTCAATTAGCAGTCATCCTTTGTCATCAACAGTATACCAGTATGCACAAGTCCATCTTAAGTGTGTAGGAATCATACAAGTAGTATTTGATGTCAAACCAGCTTTAGATGCACATGTAATCATCACCTTTACCGTTCCATTAATATACAGCCAATTATCATCATGATCACGAACAAACCAGTACTCTATGCTGTGCTTTATTTTTCCAAGTCAGGACCCCTTTTAATATCCCGGTGTCTATTTGTTAAGCATTTTATTTGACTTTTTCCTGCTGTTTAAATGTGGCATGAAATTGTTTTTTGCTTCAGGCTACTGTTGGCTGCGGATGTTCAAAAATTCTCTATGTATAAGGAGAAATGGCAGGGAATACTCTCTTCCTCTTTGCTGCTACAGTGATTCTCACAACTCCCAAATGGACCATGAATCTTAATTAGTTTTCAGAGCTCTAAACACAAGCTGAGTCAAAACAGTCTTTATTAAAAGATGACTTTAAAAAATGGGAAGAGTTTTAGAAGGCTTTATTGGCATTAGAGGATGGAGCAATTCTAATGGGCTCGTGAGGAGCAAGATGGGTCCTCTGGCTTTGGCAGAGAACTCTGACAAGTCATTTGTTCATTCATTCATTCATTATCCGAACCACTTTATCCCAACTGGGGTTGCTGGGGGACCGGAGCTTATCCCGGGAACAACGGGCGCAAGGCAGGGACCAACCATGGGCAGGCACCAACACACCGCAGAGCACACACTCATACTCCCATTCACACCTTACAGGGCCAATTAAGATTCGCCAATTAACCTTTGGACTGGGGGAGGAAACCGGAGCACCCGGAGGAAACCCACGCAAGCACATGATGCAAACTCCACACAGAAAGGCCCTACAGCCAACCCTGGGACCGAATCCAGGACCTTCTCGCTGTGAGGCGGCAGTGCTAACCGCTACGCCACTGTGCCGCCCCAAGTCATTTATTTTTTATATATAATCACAAATATATAAAAAACGGGTTTTACTTTTGTACTTCTAATCGTAATATCAGCTGGACTATCCATTAAGAAATAGTTTTTGGCTGAATTTTAACACAACAGTGCTGAATTATGTACAAGTGTATGACTTTTTCTCCAAAGGCTAAAGAAGAGAATAGAAAGAGAGGTGCTCAGAGCTTTTAATAACTGTGCATCATGCTCGATTCCTAGATAATTAAGAAAGCCTCCAGCAGTGAAGCGCAATGTGGAGCCTCGCTTTGCTCCATGCTTTCCCTGCATGCGAAGGCCTCTCTTCCTGAAACATCAGAGTGACAGTCCTGCAGACTCCGGCATATAAACAGTAACTAGATGACTCCAACAAATGATTTAAATTTGTTTTTTCAAGTGAGTGTGTGTGTGGGAGAGCAAAGACCCCAGAGCTTATCTAGAATCTTTGGAAAAGAAAAGAGAGAGTCACTGACTAACAGAGAACGAGAGAGCATCCTGATTGGTCTCTCTTTTTCTGCTAAGAAGTCCTATCAGTTTTCTCTGTGGGAGGGCTTTACAGTCGACCTCTCTTTCTTTGATCTCTCAGCTTAGTATCTTGTACAACATCGTCGTCGCAAAAAAAGATAAAACACATTTAACTTCAGATTTTACAGCTATAAAAAAGCAAAAGTGATTTCAGCTGTCTCTGTGGACGAGGGAGGGGATGTGTATATATATATATATCACACATAGACACATATATCACTTGTCAAATATATACTGAAGCGGCTGAATCAATCTCTCATCTGCATCTGACCTCCCAGCGAAAATGTTCACATGCTGTTGCTGTAAACAAAACCTCATGCAGAGGATGTGAGACTTGTTTACCAGAGTTGAACAGTAACTGTGATGCATCTTCCTCAATATCACCAATATTAGCAGCTACAACAGCACAGGATGTCATTTTACAGAAGGAGGCACTCATACAGTGTGTGTGCTCTGCAGTGTGTTGGCGCCTGCCAAGGGTTGATCCCCACCTTGCACCCATAAGTTCCCGGGATAGACTCCGGTCCCCACCACGACCCCGGTTGGGATTGAACTTTTTAACCAGAAAATCACCAAGCAAAGTCATTATGATGTAAACCAAGGACTTTAAGCTGGTTCTGTCTCAGGGACCACCACTCAGACTAAGCAGGGGAGTATTTTTTAAATTACTTTTTAAATATTTGCATTTAATTAAGTCATAAAGATGAATTAATAAATAAAATGAAATATTTTTTTTTAAATGTAGAGGCCTGTGTACAGGCTGTGGAGATTGCGTTAACTCCAGCCCATACTGATGACTGCAATGCATACTCTCTCGTGAACAAAGTTAGTGAACAAACAGCTTCTTGTTAGATCTGTTGTTTTAGCGAGACAGAGAGAGAGAGAACAGCCTCACCCCCCAAAAAACTATTTCTGGCATTTCTTAATGTTTTAATGTATACTGATACCGAATGTATGAATGTATGAAAGACCACCCGAGCCTTCGTGGGAGCTCAGATGTCTCAGCTCAAGTCTCACACAATACGAACCCTGATTAGGTAGCTAGTTATCGTCGACTACTAGCATAAACATACAGCCATAACCTCACCTCTCTCATCCTCATGTGTCCTTACGGTTTCCCTGCCCCTTTCTGCTTTGTCCAAACAATTTAATGAGCTCCATCTACAGGAGCAATTTATTCAATACTGTTTTAGCTCACGTAGGATAATGGGTTCATTAAAACTTTTATTGTGTGAACTTCGCATTACCTTACCATCATCATCTTTTATCTCCAGTTTTGCACACTAAATTAAATGCAGATGCACATTCGTATTAGTTTACGCGTCGGTTTCTGAAACAATACATCCCTATTCATTTGTTCATCATCATAGCTGATGTCATTTAAACTTAGCTAGCTGAAAAGGAACCATGTCATCGTCATCATTTCACCTCTGTGAAATGAGTTTTTGAAGGTTGGGATGTCTGATCTTGACCCCTGTTGCTATTTTTCCGGTTTTTCAGACACATGCCCATGAGGCCAAGTAAAAAAAAAACCTCCCCAACAATGATAAGTCTCATCCCAAGTGAAAACAGCTTGGTTATATGGAGAGACTAAATCCTAAAGACCACGGGTGGAAAGCAAACTCCCACAGAAGGAAATCGATCCTGGCAACCAGGACTTTTTCATGTATGATTCAGGAACAGTTCAAAAAAACACTGCGTTACAGGAGCTCTTGGAGCCTTTCCAAGCACAAACCGTAATGACAAATACATTCCCACTCACAAATAACAAGGGTGCTGTGTGTGTGTGTGTGTATGTGTATGTATGTATGTATGCGTGTGTATATGTATGTGTGTGTGTGTGTTCGTTCTCATCTCACAAACAACAAATCCAGTGAGAGGTCTCACCCACCTTTCTTTTTTCAGGAAACACGTGAGCCATTGAGTACCAACACAGATTTGGCAGCACAGGAAGGTGTGATTTTTTTTTCTTGAGTTGAGTAGATTTAACAGAATGCATTAGCGCTGAGTGAGGAGATGGAAAACTCAATGTAAATGCGTTCAGTGACATGCCATATGCTCTTTTTAAAAAAATACAGTCTTTGAAGTGATGCTCTCTTAATGCCACAACGCTGAAGGAGGAAAGGTGGATGTATTTGTTGGTTTTTAGCTCAAAACTCAACAAAGGAATCTTAATGGGTCATTTGTGTGTAAAGTTCTATCGACCATCTTCAATAAGGGTTTGGGATTAACAGTAAGGCATTGTATTGGTAGCCAACAACAACACAGAGGAAGACATAAAATGGATCATATATTACATTACATACAGTACAGATCATACAAACAAATAAAAAAATAGTTTTACTACTGTCCAAACAAAATGGTACGCTAGCTAGCACACTACATCCAGCGCAGTTAAATATCAGGAATTTGAAGTGCAATTTGAGATAATTCTACCCAATATTGCATGCAGGATGTACAATATCCACATGTAAACTTTAGGATGATTTTATCTCTTTCTCAGTATCAGTGACCGTAAGAAAAAAGCAGAGTCGGCAGTGGCAGAAACATTCAGATTCCCTTCGTATGCTTGCCTTGTTGAACATATCTAGAAGACAGCCTGCTGGAATTAGAGCTCTTGGAATCGTGGTCTAAGGTGGTAGGGGGTGTAGGTGGGTGGTTGTGTATGTGTATGTGTTGGATGATTCCAGGTCCCTTTCATTTGACGTAACAAGCAGGCATGGGGAGCACTCATTAGAGCACCTAGCAGCAGCCCACATCCCCTCATTAGGACAGAATGGGAGAGGGTCTGCTAGCATGTCTTCATACCATTTGAAAAAACAAACTGTCGTTGATTCTCGTCATTTAAACCACTTGTTATCAGACACAGAAGTCAAGGTAGTCAAGTCCTGCTCGTTGAGTAGAGTTAAGTCTAAGCCTAGTCATAAGTCATGAAGTCCAACTAATTTTTCACAGGTATTTTTAAATTACAAAACTGTATAATATTTCTGATACATTTGTCGGTGTTTGCCCCTACATTATGTCAATGTAAGATGTAAATAAAAACTTTCGTTTACTAGACTGTCTGCAATCAACCAAAAAGGTTCTACGATATTAATCTAAGACGATATTAACCTAAGATTTTAAGTATGTCCAAATATGTCACACCCATAACGAATATTTTTATATAAATTAAGCTTGAAGATTGCCTGTACTTTATTACTGATAGTGTTGCTAAAATTGGTAGAGAATGCACCAGAGACAGCCTAATCCACAGCCTTGTGTCCAAGCATGCAACAGATATACAGTATATGGCTCTCTCTGGCTTCCTGTTTAGACTTGTATGTGCCTAAAAGTTTCTCAACCATTCATCTTATCCATATTTTAATAGGCTGTTCAATATGCATTGCCATGATGCTTGTGGGGTTGGGACAGACGTCTGGGCCACACAGCAACAACAGAAAGTGGACCAAGCCTTTACTGCCAAAAAAAAGAAGAAGACTGCTTATTTGGGAAATACATAACTGGGCATATCCTACGTTTTGGCCCCATCCTCAATAAAAATAAAATCTTAAAATTACATCACATGCCAACCCATGATACACAGAGCCTCTCTGAAGCACACTTTCCTTTTTTGAGATGCAAAATAGGTAGGCAGGGGTGACATGTTAAAATAGTTTAAATAAAGCCTCTACATCAAATAGCTTAACTCAGACCTTGCCATTGCCCGCCCCAGGGCCACATCCAGCCCTTTGTCTGTCCCTGGCCAGCCCGCCTGAGGACAGCGTGAAATAACAAATTAAACATAAAATTCAAACATAAGTAGTGTACCCTATGCACACCATTCAACTGCATTGCTTTTATTCATTCATTCATTATCCGACCCGTTTAATCCCAACCAGGGTCGCGGGGACAGGAGCCTATCCCGGGAACTTGCGGACGCAAGGCGGGGACCAACCCTGGGCAGGCGCCAACACACCGCAGGGCACACACACTCACACAATCACACACACACATTCACACCTTACGGGGCCAATTTAGAGTCGCCAATTAACGTATATTGCATTCTCTTGGACTGTGGGAGGAAACTGGAGTACCCGGAGGAAACCCGGGTTTCGCATGAACATGGGGAGAGCATGCCAACTCCACACAGAAAGGCCCTACGGCCGTCCCCAGGGTTCGAACACAGAACCTTCTCGTTGTGAGGTGGCAGTGCTAGCCACTGCGCCACCGTGCCTCCCTGCATTGCTTTTAGTTTGAAGGGAAAAAATACTAAACGTACATTTTTTTTTAATATTGTTTACGTTGTTAAAAGAATGTTTAAGAATAATTAAATAAATGCACGTGTTTAAATTCAGTTAAATGTCTGTGTGAGATGACATGTCTTACATACACATTACAGCGACAACTGTCTTAAAAACCACTTTTATAAACTCACCAACTGCATAGGGCATCTGAAACTGGTCTTGGGTTTGGGTTTGTGCTTAACTTGGTTTACTTGTCTTTGGCGGCGCCATTTCTAACGTCTGTGTGAATGGATTAGACGAAGGATTGTTCATTTAATACGACATCGACACCCGGTGTTCCGAAGCGAAATTGCATTGTAATATTTTCTACTAGTGCAGAGCCGGTTTCGTTTTAATATGTAGGCTGACTGAAGTAACTAGCTTGGAAAAGCCCCTGGGAAACGCAACGCAAGTCCAATGTTGTAATGTTTGAGGCTGAGGTAGAATGAAATCCCGGACGATTTCTGAATCTTGTTTTTAGGTCTTAAAAAGAGGACATGTATGAGGAAAAGAGGACGTCTGGTCACCCTATATTATGATATATCTTACAACAGCTCTCGTTCGCCACTCGTCACACACATGCAGCAGGAGGAGTAAATAGATAGCTGCTTCTTACTCATTTTTCTCAATACTGCAGCAGCTTAACTACGGGGCTAGTCTCTAATTAACCCGCTTGACCTGTATTATATGACGGTTGAATGACTGGGATGAACGTCTTTAAAATACCCAATGTGTGATAAATTAAATTCGGCCTCGTTTTACTATTTGCTCATTTGTTCACAGTGTTTACTTACCGTTGAAGATTGCGGGCAAACGTTAACACTTAAAACCGGAAATATCTTCCTTTTCACACTTGATCTATATTTACTTATCTCGTGTAGAAATAAGGCCATACAAACAAAAAAATCACTTAACACCAGTTAAGTGTTCGATTTTTCATACATCAGCTGTCCAAAATGGCAGTAGTTTGCATTTATTAAAGGCCAGTCAACGGCAATCTACAACAAATCTTGTCAAAATTATAGACTATCGCTATCTGTTAATGTTAACACTGACATCTAGTGGACATTTTTAAAAGCCACATTCGTATTGTTCTTTGCTCATAGATGAGAATACGCGTACTTGAATGTTCCAAACTGTTGCTAACTTTAAATAATGATATAATATCAATGATATGATATCACCCTGTGGGCCAGAGTGGGCGTCTTGCAAGTCAGTCAGCAGGTTTCTGAGGTGGCGAGAGATGTTCCGTTTCTGTGCTTTATTATACCACAACCACAACCACCCTCACACAGTTCACATTTGTCTATACATAAGGGTATCTTTAGAATTTAGAAATATCACTCTGTAATAAAACCATTATGGTGTACTTTTACTTTCCCGCTTGAGCCTGAACCTTCCCTCTTAAATGAGTACTCCATGTATTCAAGTGTTGTAGAAGTCATATTACATGACACTGTTGCTTCTCTCTCACCTGTGGCATTGTTCAGTCTTTGCTTAATGCTGGAAATCCATCCCAGTTTTACCCAATGAAGAGAATGTGGGCAAAGTTCCTTAGGGACCAAATAAAACTAACGGACTTCTTTATTTCTAGAGTTTACTTATTTTGTTTTGTTTCCGCACCAGATATGCCACAGAGGTATCACTGCGGCAACTCCGGCAGAGATCCCTACACAAGGCATCATCTCATGTACTGCTCCTCTGGTACCGAATAATATCTGCCCCCTGCTGTATGACAGTGTTATATACAGATTAAATGCAGAGCATACAGTTGCTGTGCACAGTGTGCTGTGGTGTGTGAATAATGACAATCACTTGTATGAAAAATATGTAAAAATACAACATGTAATACATTCATTTATATGAGGAATAAAAGTCCCTGGTTGGGGTTCTTTCTGAATGTCAGGGCTCAATATCCTGCTGTAGAATTCATTTTTTAGTGATCTTCAATGACAAGTACAGCAACATAAAGGTAATTTTTTACGCAACTGTCTAAGTCTTCAGGAATTGCTGAATTGGCTGGTTACCCTGTTTTATAATATGATACTGATCCATCCCTTAGATTACATCCCTGGCAACCATCGGGAACCATGACATCAAGCAGGCCAAAAGAAACAGCTTTGTTCTTATGTTTCATGATAACACTGGAACAGAATACATGGGGAAAAATCATTTAGACAAATGGCATCAAATACAATATTGTATTTGACTTATGCATAAGTAATTGTAAAATACTTATTCGCACATGCATCCTTCCGCCATATTCTGTGCCATTACTGTGTGCGTTACAATTGTTATTACACAGGATAAAATTATATGGCCACTGTCAACTTTCTAGAATTCCTTATGATATTATACATGTGAACAGTTGGCTCAGAGCCGGCCCAAGGCATAAGCGAACTAAGCGGCTGCTTAGGGCCCCGTGGCCACCAGGGGGCCCCCAAGAGTACATGAAATTACATCTTTTTTTTATTTTTATTTTTTTAATTTATATATGTTGAATATTTCAGTTGATTTCATATTGGTAATGAAATCCATTATTCAATTAAAAAAAACAACGCAATATTATTTTAACTGGCTGCTGCAGGATGCATGCACAGTTGGAGTATGACAGCCATACAAGAGCATTGTCTACTAGTTTATTTTGCTACTTTTCAGTACACCACATTAAGTATGCCAACTGGTACTGCAAGACTTTGAATGTTAAAGTGCAAATTAACACCTGACTACTCCTGTGGGTTTGCTATTAAAGATCATAGCAAGGGTAAAAACATTGGTATGATGTAAGCAACACAGCTACAAAAAAATAAAATTTATATTGGGTGTGTTAGATTTATAGTGTGCAAATAATAAAGGATTGACAATAATTAGTCATATTGGTGGCACAGAGGGGCCCCCAAATAAAATTCTGCATAGGGCCCCCTGAAGGCTTGGGCCGGCCCTGAGTTGGCTGAACAACGTTGGTTTGCCACCTTATGCTTCATTAACTCAGAGCACAAAGATAGAGTTTGTAAAACCTGTTTCAGGAATGGATACCGTTTCCAACGGTATTTTCCCGGGCGGCAACGGATGAGGAGCATTCAAAGTGCGTCATGATGTGGTTCAAGTGCACCGCAGACTTTTATTTTGAAGTCTTGTAATCTGAGCGGCCATTTGAATCATGTGGATGTCCGTGTCAAGCTTCACTATCGCATTCCCAGGCTCTTCATTGCAGCATTGTTTTCAACTGCATTTGTTTATATTATTGGAACTTAATGAAGAGGATGGCCTCACCATCCTGCGAAAAAGCTTTGGGTCCTAAAAAGAAAAACGAAAAGAAATCAGCGTCCAAGGAGGAATGTAGGTTACTGTCTAATATAGTGGGAGTGATGAATAACTTAAGAAAACAGGTAGGCTGATGTTTTTCATTTGTCAGTGTTTATGGTCGGATATGTTCTAATCAGTATTGCGTGTAACCACGTACAGCCTGAAAGGCAATGACGTTGTTTTTGATTGTTTGTTTGGGGATATAGTTTAATCTGTATTATCAAAGAACTGAGGTATTTGACTAATTATTACCTTTATTATGATAACAAAAAAAAAGTAAACTGTGTAAACTTTAAGACTTATGTTCTTTTAACCCTCTCTTGTACAGTAGATAGGTGTAGATCGTACTGATTACTTTTAAATACCCCTAAAATAAGTTTTTGGAGATTTGCATTTATGCTTGGTCACCCTAAACGCACTTCTTAACATCATGTGACATAATCTCTTAAAAGCCAGAAGCAGCAAATGGACATGTATTTCTTGCAACAACAACAAAAAAAATGGTTAGAAACTTCAATGCAAGCTTTTGCCATGGTTTATTTCTTCTCAAAGGATAATAATAATAATAATAATAATAATAATAATAATAATAATAATAATAAATAATATCATCATCATCATCATCATCATCATCATTATTATTATAATAACATACATTATCCTTTAGGATAATATAAATAATAATAATAATAATTGTGTATTATTATTATTATTATTAATATTATTATTATTATTATTGTTGTTGTTGTTGATGTTGTCTCTATCTAGCCCAGGGGGAAGCTGGCGCATCTCACAAAGGAGAGAAGTAATTTAGAGAAATTGATGCAAGATGAACTCAGTATTGACATTGTAGAGGAAGCTTTGCCAAAGTTCAAAAGATTCCTTAAAGAGAAAGCTCGATAAAAATCCAGACTTCTATCAGGAATATAAAAAATTCATGGACAACATTCTGAAGAAAGGTTATGCTGTAAAAGTTCCGGAAGAACAGTTGAGCCGTAGTGATGGCAGAGTATGGTTTATCCCACATCACGGGGTGTACCATCCAAAAAAGAAAAAGCTAAGGGTTGTGTTCGACTGTGCAGCAGTATATCAAGGAACGTCATTGCACAAACAGCTTGTAGTAGCTTGCGCTGCCTCACTTGCCTCGAACTCCGAATTTTCTTTGCATGCGACACGTATCCAAAAAAGAGTCTTGAGTTTTCTTTTGTTGTCTTTTTCTTTACTACAGCTTAGACTGTTACAAGCAAAAGATGAATCCCTAGGACTACAAAGATACTTTACGTGACGGTCAAAAAAACTGTAATGCTCCTGAGTTCTCAGCTCTAACACAATTCAATACAAAACTAGTTCTTTACATTCTTGTATCTTATATACATATTTCAGGATCCAATCAGATTACGACACGTAAGGCACGTATTACTTCTGTTGTTACATACTAGTACATTTAACGTGTATACGTATTAATATAATTCTATTACGTAACACTATATATGGAAAGTTCAGGAAACATATCTACTTTCTATTGTAAATAGTTATAAAACATTCAATCTAAATATTCACACATTCATGCACACAAACTGGCTCTAACAGTTGTTGTTGCTGTTATTATTATAATTATCATTTTTCTTATAATATTTGTATGACAAATTTAAAGAAGACAAATAAACTAGTGTAGTCAGATAATTGGCTTTCATGCAGTTATTTTACATTCCTTTCATGTGTTAATGTGTATATTTATTTATTTATTTATTTATTTTAATTTGCTGTTTAAGTGTTGCTGTGTGCTTAGATCCAAATAAGTATATAACAATGTAACTATATTAAGTATTGAACTTTATAGATTAGTGACTTTTTTGAGTGAAATTGGATTTGAAAATCGGCATGGATGTTACATCCAAAAATATTGTGATTTGAATTAGAACCATATTTCCCATCACTGTGCACAAGTGAATGTATCTTGCAGAAACCACAAACAGCTCATCTTTTTTTACAACCATATTTTGTGTACTTTGTAATTTTATATTTATGATATTAAACTAAAACTACTTGTTTTGCAGGGGATCCTGTGTGATGTCGTACTGGTGGTGCAGGGCAAACATATTTTGGCACACAGAGTGGTTCTGGCTGCTGCAAGCCATTTCTTCAATCTCATGTTCACCAGTACGGCGTGCAGTTTTGTTCCACTTTCATTACTTTCAAATTTGTTTCTTTGTTTGTACTCTTAAATAATAATGTGACCATCAGTGTCTGTGCCTCAACCACAGCCAACATGATGGAGGCCTCCAACCTTGAAGTGGAGCTTGGAGGTGCTGAGCCTGAGATCATTGAGTTGCTAGTGGAATTTATCTACACAGCCCGGTAAGGGAATGGTTGAATCAATAGAAATGATTATGCTCACCAGTAATGGCATACTTTTACTTTCCCGCTTTATGTATTTCAGTGTTTTAGAAGAAGCTGTCCTATTTCATGGCGGTGTTATTTTCTTTGTTTTCAGTATCTCTGTGAACAGCAACAATGTCCAGTCTCTTTTAAATGCTGCAAATCAATATCAGATTGAACCAGTGAAGAAAATGTGTGTGGACTTCCTAAAAGATCAAGTGGATGCAACTAACTGTCTTGGTAACTTTTGAGAGTGTATTGTGTACTGAAAGTGTTTATTATCACAGAGAGATCTTTTATAGAACTATGATTGTTTATTGTTTTAATGGGCTACCAAGTAAGTCAGACATTTTGAACGTCTTTTCCCACAGGAATTAGTGCACTGGCAGAGTGCCTTAACTGTCCAGAACTCAAGACAGCAGCAGATGAATTCATCTATCAGCACTTTACAGATGTGTACAAACTGGATGAGTTTCTGCAGCTGGATGTAAAGCAAGTCACCCACTTGCTACACCAGGACGCCCTTACTGTCAGAGCTGAGGACCAGGTGAGGCAAGCCCAACATTTAAAAAAGTCTAGCTTGCCTTGGTTCAACATTGTAATTAATTGAACAAAAGAGTTTAGGTAACTCGGGTAACGTTTTCATTCAAGTAGTTATAGAAATTGCTTCAAAATTGACTTGCTGTATAACCAGGAAATGAGACAACAGTTTACATGCAACAATTCATGCAGATCTACGACGCAGCTGTGCGATGGCTGAAGTATGACGTGTTGAACCGCCAGCGCTACATTGTGGACATACTGAGTAAAGTCCGCTTCCCTCTCGTGTCCAAGAACTTTCTTAGCAAGACAGTACAAGCTGAACCACTGATCCAGGACAACCCAGAGTGCCTGAAAATGGTCATTTGTGAGTAGATGGACATGAAACCACAAATAAACACTCATGCAAAATTAACCCTTTACTAGAAAATTGAGGAGAAGCCAATTCTAGACTGCTGGTCAATGAACAGTGAATAAAAGGCTAATGAGGATTCATTTACACAGCTCTGTGTGTTTGTGTGTGTGTGTCTGTGTCAGGTGGAATGCGTTACCATCTCCTTTCCCCTGAGGACAGAGAGGAACTGGGGGAGAGCAGCCGTCCGCGGCGCAAGAAGCATGACTTTCGCATTGCTCTGTTTGGCGGCTCGCAGCCTCAGTCATGTCGCTACTTCAACCCAAAGGTTTGGTCTGGTGTCAGGTGGCATCACTGCTCGGCTTTCCTTGAATTTTGAAGTTTAGATTTGAGCAATCCCATGGAACACAGTCCTTTAATTGACGGCACAGTCCAATTCCTTGCAATATTCTTGTAGCTGTTTTGCATGAGTAGGTGATCTGTGTTCATTATTGACTGTTGTGATGAATTTATGTTCCTGAGGTGTCTGATGCAGGTTCTGGCCTCTTTCAGGACTTTAGCTGGACAGACATTCGTTGTCCCTTTGAGAAGCGGCGAGATGCTGCGGCTGTTTTCTGGGACAATGTGGTGTACATCCTGGGAGGTTCCCAGCTCTTCCCCATCAAAAGAATGGACTGCTATAATGTAGTTAAAGACAGCTGGTATTCCAAATTAGGGCCTCCTAACCCCAGAGACAGTTTGGCAGCCTGTGCCTCCAAGGGTAAAATCTATACCTCGGGAGGGTCAGAAGTGGGTGAGTTTAGGATCTTTCTTGTAAAGTATGAGCAAATAATGAACAATTACTTTAACAATCCAAGAAACACACTATGAGTCAAGTTTTTGGGCACGCTGAGTTTGACTACATTTGCATGTTACTAACTTAATATAAAAAAACCCCACTCTATTCTTTGCCAACAAATAAACAGTATATTCATCACTGACTACATGACAATGATAGAAACCTGTGTTGGCTTGTTGTTTATTGGCTTTTTTATATAGGTACACATATTGTGTGTTTCAGGGAGCTCTGCACTAAAACTATTCGAGTGTTATGACACTCGAACGGAGACATGGCAGAATAAGTCCAATATGCTCCAGCCTCGTTGCAGCCATGGCAGCGTAGAAGCCAACGGACTCATCTATGTCTGTGGGGGCAGCCTGGGGAACAACGTGTCTGGCAGAGTTTTGAACAACTGTGAGGTGTACGACCCCAACACGGACGAGTATGTCCCCGCTTTAGACATCAGCGTGTTTTTCACAGTGGAATGTAGAAAATACCGCATTTGTCTGATGTTATTCATTCAGATTATTCGGTTTAGTTATTGTATAAGCCTCTCTATACTTAATTAATTAAAGCTGTAAGCCAGTTGTCACTAATGCTGCAATTAGGGAACCTTGTTTTGTATGTTTGTGTGCATTCTCTGTGAGCCCAGATGGAGAGTTTTGTGCGGCATGCGGGAAGCCAGAAAAAACCACGGTCTGGTGGTGGTCAACTCAAGGATTTACGCTGTGGGTGGACAGAATGGTCTCGGTAAGTTTACTCATTCAATGCATAAATTAATTGTTGAAAGGTTGTAAAAATGTAGTAAAGAATATCAGAGAACTCCTATAAAACAATTCAGTTAGTTCCTCTGCAAGTCAGTATGAAGCTATAAGGACTGCACAAGAAACCCTTTGCCATTGCTCTGGAGAGTTTGGATATATATCTTCAATATACAGTAGTTTAAATATTTAGAAAATACTTTCAAGCTGGATCTGTACCATCAAATGTAGCTTTAATTGTGGAATGGTTGATTCTCCAGGTGGCCTGGACTCTGTAGAGTATTATGAAATAGGTAGCAATGAATGGAAAATGGCATCGCCCATGCCATGGAGAGGCGTTACAGTGAAGTGTGCAGCAGTGGGCTCGGTCATCTACGTGCTGGCCGGCTTCCAGGGCGTGGGCCGGTTGGGCCACATCATGGAGTACCACACAGAGACGGACAAATGGGTGACTTCGAGTAAAGAGCGCGCCTTCCCTGTCACTAGCTGCCTCATTTGTGTGGTGGACACATGTGGAGCTAACGAGGAAGATTTGAACGTTTTTCAAGAGCCTTCATCGTTATCTTCATCTTCCTCCTCCTCTTCATCCTCCTCGTCTACTACAGCTTCTACCAGTCATGGACAATACTGAGATTTCCTGTAATTTTTTTAACCGTATACATTGGTGTACAGATTACTATTTGCTTTTTTATATTTTATGACTATGTTACTGTTTTTTTTTTTATTCATCACGTCACTGATAAGTGTATACTTAAAATGATTATTGCTGCGCTGTTTTTTATAATAGACTTTTATGCCTGTAGCGATTTCATTGATGATGCAGACGAGTGTTTTTAGACAATAGATTGTCATTTGTTGAAGCTTAAAGAAGCACTCTCTCCAACATGACCAACGACTAGTTAAAACTAATGGTTACTTTAACACTTGTCCCACACTTGCAAAAGTCCTCACATTCATTGTTTATTAAATGCAGAATGCACCTTTAGAACAAACCAGTGAGCTAATTTTTGTCATCGTTGTACAGCGAATCTTTTAAAAATAGGATTCAAGGCAAAAAAACAGGCACACAGTCGCATATAAAATAGTTTTGTTGATTCCTAATAAAAACCATTAACTTTGTGTGTTGTCTCTGTCTATCATACCGTCAGATGGCGCTGTGATCACATAGTTATTTTATTTAATATTTTTAAATTACACATTCCGGGCTGAGGGTTAGAAACGAGGTTTTTCGTGGATGTTTGTAATAGTACGTTATATTTATTTTCATAAACCCGTGTTTTTATGCGTTTGTGATGTAATGGAAACTCCTGGTAAATGGTTAATGCAGTAGGAGGCGGTAACGACGGACGCGTTTCTCTCAGGAAGTGATTTTTTTACGTCAACTCTTCTGACCACACGCACAGCCGTGACGGACGCCTCTCCGTCTTCTTGACTGGATCAACCTGTCTGACACCCGACAAGCCGATCTTGGTTTTATGCACTTTCGAAATTTGCTCTCTCCTGACAGCCGCAAGGAAAATCAGATATTACTGGCAGGTTTGTGTTGGCGCTTATTTCTTTGTAGTAGTGGTGCGTGGTTTTGTTTAATCCCATCCTTTTTTATGCTGTATTACCCTGTATTAATGTACGATTACATGAGAACGGAGATTGTTGTGATCGTTTCTCTTACTTAACAAAACTGTTACAAACGCGTTGCGTTGTCACTTTTTCCATTCGCCAGCATGCGTGAATAGACCATACTCCTGGAAATTATTTATTTATTTTTAAAAAATATATAATTTTTGCGAGGCGAGCAAATAGTAGTGGCAAACCGCAAAAAGTAACAGGAACAAATGAGTTAATACACTTGTAATTTGAAGGCAGCTGGGATCGCCGTTGGTTGTTCTAAGTCTTCTTTAAATTAAATTTAAAACCTTTTTAAAATGTCATTTTAAAGTAGACTTGGGCACATTACAAATTACAAGTGTGTGTAATTACAATGCAAAACAAGAAATACACAGTAACAATTAGGTTTGATCAAGAATGGCATCGTTTCAAATCTCCAAACAGAAATATTTTTGTGCTTTTTATTATTCAGAGTCGATTTTTTTTATTGCTTTATTTGTTGTTAGCTTTGTTTTTTCATTGCTGGTCTAACACCATCTGAAGGTGTTCAAAAACGAAACAACAAATGGTTATGGTAATAACTGAAATGGGTGTTTCTAGAACAGTATAACCTGGTGTTCTGCTAGGTGTCCAAAAAGGAGTCAAAAACAAATGGTTATAGTCACTGCTGAAAGGGGGTCTTTCAAGACCACATCAGCCTGGTAACCTGCTAAAACCAGTTTCTTGGGGCGGGGTGGTTTTTGAACCAGCGGGGGTAAAAAAAAAAAAAAAAAAAAATCTAGCTTCTACTCCCTCTCTCATGGCCCCAAACCATTGCAGAACTGCATGAATACTCTCAGTGTGACGTGTTATGACCTCAGCTCTGTTTCATGTGGAGTTACAGTACACGTCTGCCGGGCCATGGGCAGTCTGCCCCACTGCTCTCTAATAGCCTCTGTTAGAAACTGTCACGGAAAACTTCATGCTGTGCGTTGGACCTGTGTCTGTTAGTGGGATCCAGATGTTGGGCTTGGAGCTTGAGATAAAACACCTGAGCAACTAGCCTGTTACATAAACGTCCAAATGTCCAGAAGTCTTCTGAAAATGGAATAAATAGAATTCTGTGCTTTAATGTTTGAAAGATTTTTGCTTGTGGGATGTTCATGAGGATGCCAGAAATCAAATGTGTATGTTGGTTTAGACACTAAGAAGATAATTGTGATATGTGTAAAGTGAAAAGATGAACGTCACCTATCAGTTCTTGTGTGTTAGAATAAGATCAACATTCAAGATTCAAGATTCTTTATTTGTCACGTGCAAGTTATACAAGTACAACATGCAGTGAAATGTATCCTGATCCGCTCTTTTAACTGTGCAATAGACAAGGGAAAAACAAGAGACACAATACAAACTTACAAACATAAAGACGATAACTTAAATAAGAAGGTTGGGGTATCAGGACGAAAAAATAAAACTATATATAATACAATAAGGGACATAAAGTTACATGTGCATAGTTTACCTGAGTTGCTAAGACAGAACCGGTGCAATGAAATGATTTTTAAAGTGCCAAGTGCAACTGCAGCATTATACGTAGCAGACAGAGTAGAGCATGTGATATTGGACAGTGAAATGTGGCAGCCATTATAAATGATTATCACAGTTGAGGTTTAACAGAATAATAATATCAAAACACTGGTGAATTATGCAAAATGTGATGTCAAAATATGTTTAACTAATTGGTCTAGGAGCATGTCACTCAGGGAATCTCTGTTCTGATTGCAGCAGATTGAGGCATTAATGTTCCCTCTTATTTTGCTTAAACTGTATGTACAGTAATGGTACTTATCATTGTTTTTATTTATGTGAAGCTTATACTTCTTTTTTTTAATTTAAATTCTCTAATTTTATTTTTAGATTTCACACTGATCATTCTAAATTTGCCTTATGCAATTCTGTCTCCGGTATGTGGTTAGCACTGTTGAGAAGAAATAACATGTGCAGTACGGGCTGCTGAGCTTGCTGTTATGCAAGTGTTATTTTGAGACATGCTCTGTAGATTTTACACTTCCCTTTCACGGTATGGCGTTCATAGAATATTTGTAAAACTGTTCTGTTTATCTTTGTGCACAGGGTTGCAGAAAATAGAAGGTCCAGGCTTTAGGATGCAGTAATGTTAGACTGCATTGCTGAGTCCTTGAAGGAACTGGACAGCAGCTGGATATTATTTAGTGAGTCAGCTGTGTGCATATGAGCAGCGGAAATCAAGAAATAATTTGTTCGACTTCAGATGGCGGCTGACGTACCGCTGGGACTGTTGGAGGCTTGTGTGGTTGTGGGAGCGTCCAGTGATCATCTCAAAGAGTTTTGCAAGGTACAGTGATTTCAGTGGTGTACAGACATATAAATGTTGATTAAACATGGTGTAAATTGTAAGACAATTAAAGGTCACCAGTCTTTTTATGCTTTCTAAGGGTCCACTTCACTTTAAAGAGGACAATCTTCCTCTGTTGGAAGCTGAAGTATTGCAGGTCCACGCTCCCCCTTTCGTGACCAAGGAATGTACTAACGACAGTCTGGGCGATGCTCCAGCCTTCAGTAGAGTTCCTAGGAGACGTTCCTTCTTGAAGAAAAAGCGGGAACGCTCTGCTATGCATACAAGCGATGGAAGTAAATCCAAAGATTATCCCAGCAGCACGACAGACGATATTACTGTGCCTAAAGACATTGACCTCATTGCTCTGCCCCAGCTCTGTTTTCCAGGTGATGCCCTCATATTGTGCTCATTTGAACCAAAATAAGGTTGTGGAACAACAAATGGTAATGACAGTGTCTTTCTTTTTAACTGTTAGGTGGATTGAGAATTGCCAGTGTGTGTCAAGAAGACTCTTACCACTTCCTGGTTTTCACAGATGTCTTTGGGAACCAGACACATGGAGTCGTGGTTCAGTATTACAAATCTTTACAGGTAAGTAATTCGGTCATTGGTCATTTTCTGGTATCTTTTAATCTCGAGCTTTGCTTAGAAAGTTCAGTCATCATACTTTGTTTTATTTAGCTTTCCCTTGAGGGTTTTCCACATCAGAATGGACACAGAGATTCTAAACTACCACGGTTGTACACAGCTTTTGCCATCTGTGTGATCTCTAAATACCCTTACTACAACGCTCTCAGAGATTGCCTCTCCTCGTGAGGATCCACACCAACACATAAAGCATTTCTGCATTTATTTGTTTTGTTTTTTAAATAATAATAATAATAATAATAATAATAATAATAATAATAATAATAATAATAATATTCTTGATTAGTTAGAAACAGTCTTACGGTTTTAACATGTAAACAATCCCTGCTGTTCACACTGACAGTTTTCTGGTTCAACTGAAGACATGCCGAATGGCTGACTTTGAAGAACAGGTGAGGGAATTCTCAGCCAAACTGACCCTTGTGCCTGTCCCGCCTCCTGGACACCTGGAAGTGGTGAGCTGCTTTTAACGATTGCTTTAACTTGCGGAAAAAAACATGATCTGTCTTGAATTATTTCGTTACAAGTAATGATAACACTAATTAAGCTTTTTTGGGTAATTAGAAAGTTGTGTTTTGGACATAATCTTAGTAACAGACATATAAATTAAGATTTTTCTCCTTTTCATAGGCCTTCTCCCTCAAACCCTTGCAAATTGTGCTCCCTCCTAGAGATGTCATGGACCGGCCTGCTGTAGACCTGGACCTCCATCTGCCATTTCTTTGTTTTCGACCCGAGCAGATCTTGCAGGTCTCACATTAGAGCAAATTTAGCCATTTAATTTACAACACAACACAACAGCATAGCCTACCATATCAGTGTAGTTGCTGGATTGCGAATGACTTGCAAAGTCAACTGGGGGCTTGTTGTCAAAAACCTGTACTTTATACTGGATACCAATAAATGGGTATGTGTAAAATAGTTGTCAGGGAGAACAGTACAATGTAGTTAACAATGTGATTGAGCTCTAACATCCAGGAATGTGTGTTTAACCTTATTACCCTTAATTCCCATCTAGGTGATCTGCAGTATCCTGACTGAGCAGAGAGTGGTATTCTTTTCCACAGACTGGGCCAAGCTCACGTTGCTGGCCGAGTGTTTTATGCTTTTCATCCACCCACTGAAATGGCAGCACCCTTTCGTGCCCGTTCTTTCCCGTCAGATGCTTGACTTCCTCATGGCTCCCACTGCTTACCTCATGGGATGCCATCTGCACCACTTGGAGGAGGTGGCATCAGTGAGTTGGGCTTATAAATTATATTTAAATGTCAAAAGACAGTCCAATTTTAAAGGTGGAGCTCATATTTTTACTTTAAGATGTAGAGCGACTTTGTAGAGACTTTATATTATATATACTGTATATACAGTGTGTATATATATACAGTATATGTATGTATATATATATATATATATATATATATATATATATATATATATATTATATATACAGTATATTGCATCTCTTATGTGTGTGACATAAAAGTGGATACGTTGTTTTCTTTTAATGGTCACTAAAAAAGATGCCAATTTGTTACTCCTTCTCATGTCAGGAGACTGATGATTTAATCCTGATCGACATCGATGATGGAACAGTCTCATCTTCATGCGATGCTGACTTGCCAGACGTGCCTGCAGTTGCTGCTCAGTGTTTTAAAAGACGGTAAGAAAGGCAACAGCTGCTCTTTATGATCCCATTTCACAAACTAGATTCTGTCCTCAAGCTCTTTAAAACCATTGTGTTTTACTGTGCAGGGTGGAATTATTGCAGATTCAGTATGACCTGGAGTTGTGTTGTCAAGGCAGCAACATGGATGTGAACCAGCAAAGGGCACGCAGAAGACAATGGCAACGCAAGCTCAACTCTGACATTCTACTCACCACCCTTGAGCTCATCGTCAACATTTTTAGGTTGGGCTTCTCAAAGCTTTTACGGGCTCAAGATTGATGCGGTTTAAGGGTTGTAGTGACAATTCACATCAAATTAATGAACAAAATCTTGATTTTGTTTTTTCTTGTTAAATCCATCACTACTTTACATGGTTGACAAAGATGGCTTTTAGATTGTCACCATCTAAGTGTTATTTTCTTCACAGTTTTGTTTTATGAATGTAGTGACAACATATTCCCCTCACTTTTTTTGCCAAGACGCGGATTTCCTCCTCGACCTTCCCACTTTTCCTTCCTGCTGATAACTTTATGGCATTTTTTAAAGAGATTGCTGACCTCTTTGTCTCTTTGCTTCTCTTTGCCTCATTAGAGAGGTGCACGAGCACCTAAACTATGAGCACAGGGTTTTCAATAGTGAGGAGTTCCTCAGGGCTCAGGAGCAGACTGATCAACCATTTTACAAAAAGGTTAAAAAATACTCACCACATTCACATGAACTCTTGCTGCTTTTTTTAAATTACGTAATGACCCTTTAGCTCTTTTGAATCCGATATTCCTTCATCTTTTCAAAAATACTATTAGCATTATTAAACACTGAATGTATTCTATCTTCAAATAAAACAACATGATTAATAGCTGTTAATTTTTTGTCACTCTGCAGGTTTTGGACACACACATTTTCCATTCTTTTCTGCGAGATCGACTGAATAGGAAGATGGATGCCTTCACACGTATGGAGATAAACACCCGATCTGAGGCATACAGGTAAAACCCCTATAAAGATAAAATAGGTTTCTGTTATTCTTTGCTCTTTATTTCTCTATATCTCTTGTATGTCATTGTCTGTTGTGCTCTACATCCAACTCCATTCCTGAAGGGTTTTTCTGTCTAGTAGTAATAATGGTTCTGAGTATAAGGTCTTAATAGGGCTGAGCGATATGACCTCAAATCCATATCAACATAATTGAATTTATTTATTTTTGTTTGTATTTTGCTGTTATAGTTAACTGACAAGGTTTTTAAATATGCCAGACTCTAAATATTTATTATAATAAAAAAAGTGCATATTTTTGGGATTTTAAAATGGGGATGAAGGACGGAGACATATGTAGTTGCAGACTGGGTGGGTCAGAGTCACATGACAACACGTGGCGTACTATTTTTAAGGGGACAGTACATGAACAAACACTGGGGAACGTGTTAACAGATTTGAAAAATACATAATAGAATTTCAAAAATAATTGAAATGACCAATGTAGGCAGGATCTACAAGTGTTGCTTTTGATTAACTTTCAATTATTTGCTCAGCCATAGGTCTTAATGCTTCATAAACTATCATACTATACCCCACACTCCATGCTGAGACACTTTTCCTCAGGCAACGGGCCATGACTGAGTCTCCACGGAGGCCTACCATGCTTGAGATGGCACGGAAGCACTCAGGCCCAGAGAACCGACTCAGCAAGAGGCTGGGCATGAGTCTGCCCAACCTGGCGGATGACCACTTGCTGACTGGGAACTTCCGCCAGCTGTCCTTCAAGAACCCTCTACAAAATGACAGGGGAGCTACATTCAGGACAGGTTTGGGATATTAGTGTGTTGACTAAAACGTTTGTGTAGCATTTGTCACGTTTCATCCCAGCATGCTATTATATTGATTTAATGGACAGCAATTCAATGTTTGCCAATATCACAAAATCTACTACAGAACGATATCGATTCAGTTCAATTCAGGAGCCAGTAATAGATAGGAGACAGTATCATATAATCATTTAACAAAATCACTTCTATTCGTATCAAGTCACAAAAAAGTCAAAACTTTGTCATCTGTATATTGTCACGTTGGGAGTCAGCATGACATGAGGCGAGGTCACCGTGCAAGCCATATTTATTGACAAATTACAAAACTTTAAACAAAAACCCGACACGAGGGCCACAAACAAAACAAAACTCTTGGTGGTAACAGTTCAGCAGAAACACACAGCCCGCCAACACAGAGAGGGTAGTGTGAGAGTGGACTGACAAACACAATGAGGAAAGGACCTGACTTAAATACTAAAGAGAAACAATCAAACGGGGTAATCAGAAGAGGGAAAGCCAATCAGAACACAGACAGAAAACAACCAAGATTAACCAATGAAGTGAAAACCAATCAAAACAGAGGGCTGGACCAAAACAAACAAGAACCAGGTGAGGGAACTAATAAACCGTGATCAACCAATAGGACACAATAGGAAGGTGGAACAAGGACTTTGACAGACAGTGAGCACAAGATGGACCAAGCAATACAATGGCGGCATCTGCTGGCCGGCTAAAGTCCAGGGGGGTCATGACATATATACACGTACATAGAGAGACGACGTGGCTCCAGTTTCTACAGTATGAACAGATAAGGCACATAAAGTAATAAAAAATATAAATACAAATAAGTCACATAGAATAAGCTATATATAGGTACTTAGACTATAAATGATAAAACGCTTTAAACTAGAGGTAGAGAAGAAGCTGCAATAATCACATGCGGAATTCAACTACAATTTTGGTCCTGGGATTGGGTGTTCATATGATCTGCGGCAGGTAAATATGGGAATTCTGAACAGGCAGTGTATAATAATGTCCAAAAATAATGTGCAAATATCGCAACAACAGTAAAGTGGGGAGAGTGAAAAACACACAAAAAGCAAGTAAAACATTATTAGACTTTACTCCTCAGCTACGCCCCATAGTAGTCTGTGATATCATGCTTAATAAACTTTTGATGCTACCAGCTGACAATATGTATGGAGATTTTGGATTTATGTTATTGGCTTGTTGGTCACTGCATCGATGTATCAATGTAGATTGATAAATTATTATTACGCTACATAGCTATTTGTATGAAAATGTTGCTGTAAAAGCTACAGGATTTTAAAAGTAGCTTCGATACTGAGTAGCTACTGAAAAAGTATTTAAAGTAGTGTTAGTTAGCTACTCCCACTGGCCATTTTAACCTTGTTACATTTTTGCAACAGGTTTCAGGCTTTCCTCAAAGCCATTCAAAACGTTTAAGCTTCCAGAATTTCCTCCTCCCTTGGCCTACCACTACGTTCAGAACTACTACTTTGAGCTCATCAACCAACTGAACAAGGCCATCAATGCAGCGCCGCCAGAGGACTCGTCCCTTCTTGCACGCTACTTCTACCTTCGTGGCCTTGTGAACTCGGCTGCCGGGAAGCGTCTTGAAGCTCTGGGCGACTTCCAAAACCTGTACCGGACGGACACTGACATTTTCCCTGCCGAGCTGGCAACGGCACTGGTAGAGTCCCTGCATGTAGACGAGCGGCAGCTGGCCGACAGGCGCCCGGACCTAAAGCGGCTGATTAGCCGAGTTAAAAGGACCAACGAACAGTCACAGCCTGATGACGGCGGTTCGGTGAAGAAGTTCGAGCTGCCTAGGACGCACATGCTCCTGGATGATTTTGTGCGTCGTGTGCAGGAGTCTGGCATCGTGAAGGACCTCGGAACTATCAAACGCCTGTTTGATGCTCTGACCGTAGGTGTGTAGTCAAGGAGTTACAATACACATACTTTTTTTTCTTAATACAGAAGGAAGAATAAAAGCAAGCTGTGATTATTTTTCTTTACTAACAGTACAAGTCATGGTGCTGCCTGGTGTTATTTTAAGTAGCAGGACAAATTATTTTTGAATTCTATTTCAGTTGTTCTTTGTACAGCATGTATCAAGTCTTGTTTTAAACAAAAGGACAAAAAGTATTGTGATTGACCTGATGTGGAGGATCGAAATGTGCAGTGTGTAGAAATATTTGTTTAGAGAGCAGAGTAATCCAAGAATTACACCCTTTTTTATCAGTGCTTTTCCACATCCTCCCAAGTCTTATTTATTGGTACAGTTCCTTCCTGACTTTGCTGTGCCAAACTCTAAAAGAAGACCAAAGTACTGGCGAAGACTAAATTAATACCTTTCTACATGTCAGGAAAGATGGTTTTGAAACAGTGAGACAAATCATTATGACTAGTAGTCAAGGTTTTCCCATCCCTAGTAAAATGAAATCTTATGTTAATTTTGGGACAGGAAGAAAGGGGATTTCTATTCTTATTCTCCACATAATACTCAGTTGTTCAGCTCAAGAATCTCAGTGCTGTACAAAGTTACAAACCCTTAAAGTCATGATGGCGTGAAAATGTCAAGAAACAACAGCGAGTTTCCTTTGTGTCCCTGACGTAATATGTGAATGTTTGGCTCAAGAAACTATGCTGTTTTTGATTGAGCTCAATTGCAAACCCTAAAATTCAGTTTCTTGACATAGGCAAAGAACATAAGGTGCAACAAAGCAAGTAAAGCACATTGTTGATTTGTAGTGTTATAAATTAGGAATGTGGCTGCAATGAGACGATTGGAATTTCATCCCCTCCCTTTCCCCCTAGAATTCTGTAATGTTACACCTTTCCAGTTCTGAATCCACTGCATGTAACCCCTGTTATCTGCATATCTCAAGACACAATGCTAAAGAAAATACAGATTCGAAACAAATTCGTATAGATTTATGTGAGGTTTGCTGTATGCGTATTTGCACGTTATTCTTTAGGCCTACAGTATGCCCTGGTGTAGACTCATGAGAGTAAATGTGGTTTGCCAGGTATGGAGTCATCGTCCCACTCTGTTTTTTACCTTGAGTCCTCTCCAGATGGTAAGCATTGGCCCATGCTGTGCACGTTAGCACACAATGACTAAACACTCCTTGTTTGTGTGTGTCTTTGTGTGTGCATGTGTAAGCACATGCATGTGTGTACCGCCTCTGTCATTTATTGCCGGATGTGCTTCAAGTCTTCAACTGTTTGCTTTAATCTCTAACCCTGTTTGGTGTTTAACTCTTAAGCTTGTGCCTTTTCATCCTCAGCACTTTAAGAGCTTCCATTTGCATGACGCTAGTTAGTCATTTCACCCATTAGCGTGGAAAAAGTCTGCTTTAGCTTCACTCAACCAGTATAACAAGAGCAACAAGTTTGCACTTCAGATGACTGTCCTTTTTGAGATGGTTTTGGTAGGGCATGTGCCAATTTTAGAGGTTGTTTTTCTCTGTCTTTTGAAGTCAGTAAGCTGATGTTGGAGATGAAGGTTCTTGCATGTCTTAATATATGAATGTGGTAGAAAGGAAAAGTAGATGTGGTAGGAAGTAGACATCTTTATGAACAGAGTCTTAATTTAATGAATACTTTCAGTTTCAGTACCCCGCCCTGTTCAGTCATGTGGAATGTCATCATCTGGCTTTCTGTTTTGAATTTTCAGCATAGTGAAGAAGTCAAAAACCCGAAAGCTCCAAATAACTTGATGAAGTCAAAAAAAATTCAATCCCATACTACTACTACTTTACTAACCACAAACAACCTTTCCAGGCCAGCAGAAGCAGGTGGACCCTGAGGTTTTCCGTTTCTTCTACACCTTCTGGAAGGAGACCGAGGCTGAAGCACAAGAAGTGGACCTGCCAGTAGCCGTGTTGGAGCACCTGGAAGCGAATGAATGCGTCTACAAAATCTCTTCGTCAATGAAGACAAGCCATGGGGTGGGCAAGATCGCCATGACCCAGCGTCGGCTCTTTCTGCTCACGGAGGGTCGCCCAGGCTATGTTGAAGTCACTAAGTTCCGAGACATTGAGGTGAAACCTTCTTTCTCAGTTCAGACTGATCACAGATCTAATACTTTCCCACTCTATGTTTTTGATGAAGGACTTTCCTTTTCTTTCAGGAAGTGAAGATATCCTCAGCCCCATTCCTTCTGCTGAGGATCCCATCCCTTAAGATCAAGACCAGCATGAGGAGGGAGACATTTGAGGCTAACTTGAAGTCTGAGTGTGACCTTTGGCACCTGATGATCAAGGAAATGTGGGCAGGGAGAATAATGGCAGATGATCACAAGGTGTTTTTTTCTGCTTATACTCATAAAGAATCAGATTACGAGAATATACTGTATTTTCCAATATGTCCAAACATTAGATTCACCCATCATCGGTACATCATAGGGATTAAATTGCAGTCCAAACAATGTGACTTGAACTCTGTGCACCTCCTCCTAGGATCCCCAGTACATACAGCAGGCTCTGACCAACGCCCTGTTAATGGATGCTGTGGTTGGCTGTCTCCAGTCCCAGAAAGCTATTTATGCTGCTTCAAAACTGGCATACTTTGACACAATGAAACGAGAAGGTTTGTATGTACTTGCTGATCCATTCAGTTCTTAGTCAGACATTGATTAGCTTGCAAATACAAGGGCTTCCAGTTAACTGGATTTTAAAGTATTTACATTTAATGAATACTGTGGCTTTAATAATTCTGCACAGAGAGGAGCTAATGATTAACAGAAGCTTATTGGACCATCAAATGAACGTGTACTGTTTTCAATCTTTATTTCTTCTCTCTTATGTTTTGCTGGGGTTTTTTATGCCGAAGGAGGAAAACAAAAAACGTGCACTGAAGAAACGCACTTTTCATTTTTTCCCATCATGTTAAATAACAAGAGTTGCTTACAGATTGTTTTCTCCCAACAGTGCCAATGATGGTCCCCAAAACTACATCCGAGACGCTGAAACACAAAATTAACCCCTGTCTGGATTTGACTTCTCCCCAAGCTGTAGACCTCCTGCTCTATACTCCAGGTAAGACCCAGCCGCTGATGAAAAAAGGGCTTTATTATGGTTTGCACTTTCAGTTATGGAGAGGTGTGACTGCAAGATGATTGCTTGGGTCAGTGAAATCTTCTCTGAAAAGAACATTCACTTAGTGGACGCTCATCTTCAGAGTGATAAATTCCAAAAATCTCAGAGCACTCAAACCTTACAGTAGTCCAAAAAGATAGACAACAAATCAATCCACACGACAATGTAAAGTAAATAGTAGGTTATTTTACATTTTTCATAACCGTAGTCGATCACAGGTATCACACCAGACAAAATTCACACCAGCTATGTGGGCCAGACCTGTTCCACAGGTATTGTTTTTTCCCTTCTTGTAATATAATGCTTTTGCCTCTGTACTGATATGAGTCCTGCCATGTCAAGAGAATTATTCATTTACTGAAGAACGCCGGGGGCTGTGTTACTCTAAAAGATCTCATGTTTCCAGAACATTTCTCTTCTACAATAGTCGATCACCTTGTTTTCATGCAGGTTATGAGTTTTTCATGCAGTTTCTGGTTCTGTTCTGGTACTCCCATCTCTTAGCATTTTTTCTATAGATTTCACAGTTTTTAAATACTGACCTAACTATATTTGTACATTTTAAACCAATGTAAAGGTATTAACAATCTACATTTGGTGACTTTTCCTCTTTCTTTCAAAAAGATTACATTTAATTGGAAAGTGGTTAAGAAAAGTAGAATGGTATGGTTGATTGCACCTTAATTGATTCATTAATTAAATCTTCAATTAAGATATTTTCTGTGTTATTACAATCCTGGCTCTATGTTGGCACTTAAACCTTTTGTACTGAAAATCTTTCACCGAGTAAAACAACTAGGAGCCGGGCTGCATTCCTGTAAAATTTTTGATAATGGCTGTGGAATCTGACAGGGCTAGTTTTTACTTATGAAGCCCTCGAAATGAGTGACCCGCTTTATCATGATTCAGTTTAAAGGTCCTTTCCGTCTAGGTTCATTCCGATTCTGTGTCTGGAAAACCAGCCTTGAACTAGTCGTGAAACAACAGCATGCTTTGGCTCTGACTAGTATTCTCTCATAAGAATACAATTGCAGAAGTCACATGATCACTCTGTTGACGCACTGCTGATTGGGCTCTTGGGTTTGTACAGGGCGTGTTGGGAGTGGGCAGCCCAAATCTAGGCCATGCATTCTTCCTTCTGGCAAGCATCCAAATTCTAATTCGGCCGTGTTATGGAAAATCCACTGTTGCAAAATCCATGTTTACCTTTTACTAATGTTTTCCGCAATTGTCTCTCAAACTGTGTCTGCGGCCTCTTGTAGGACAATTGAATACAGCAGATGGCAGTGCTTACCCAAAACTCTGGTGCGCTTTGCGTGATGGGAAGGTTGTGGTATTTGATGCTGCCACGTGGTCTATGCAACAGAACTGTGTTCAAGTGGGAAGGGGCCGCCTGGTAAGGAGATTTTTAACTTTAATTTCCTGAAGAAAACTGGTACAGTGATAAAAAAAAAGAATGTAAGGAGTGTGTCCAAGATCTAACTGTAATGATATGGAAATCTATGCTTAGAAAAATCTAATTGGTTTTAATTTGCATAGGTTTTTTGTTCCATTTCTGCCTCTTGTAGTCTTTGCTGCCACCTCCTGGTTGTTTAACGCTGCATGATTTTTCGCCGTTTAGAATTGTATGTTGGGAGTGGACGAGCAGCAGTTGTGGATTGGCTCCCAGGACTCGGTCATCTACATTATCAATCCCCACAGCATGTCTTGCAATAAACAGCTGACTGAGCACCGAGCTGAGGTCACCTCCCTCACTTTGGAAGACCGGATTGACAAATTCAAGTCAGTTATGACAGAACCACAATTTGTCGTCACCTTTTGTATTTACATGTACTAAAACAGACAGTTATACATATATGGTATATAAGGAATAAGTGAAGTGCCTGAGTCAGTATAATATCTGCAATAAAGTGCCTGTGAAATCAGCCATATTGTATAGAATATGTATAATATATATATACTGTCTGTGTTCTTCCAGTCATTTGGTGGCCTACTCATGCAGTGCCGAGGGCACAGTGATCACGTGGGACGTAGGGACGCTTCAAGTGAAACGACACTTCCAACTGTCTTGTGACCGACTGCACTCTATTCAGATCCATGATGGAAAACTGTGGTGCTGTAAGTACTTATAGTCGTCCAACGGAATTCCTAAACACATTTTCTAAACAGAGTTGTACTGCAGTGTGACCATTCACTTTATGCCGTTAGTTTTTCTTCATTTAGTCCATTGGCTTAATGAGAATCAAATTTTGAAAAAAATTTAATCCACTTTTTTTTGTTTGAAGGTGCACAGGACTGTGTGATGGAGCTGCGTCGCAACGGAACCCTTCAACGGAAGATGGCTGTTCCCGACCACCTTCTGAGCCCACCAAGTTGTTACAGCAGCGTGTTGCTCTTTAAAGAAGTGAGACGTGGGCATTGTCCCAAACCACAAACCTGTACAGGGCTTTTTCAAACTTCTTTATTCCAAAGAACCTCAAAAGAAGATCAATATTTCTTTTTAAATCATTACTTATCAGTTCAGATCAGTTACTCTCTATTCAAAATCAATGCTGGTCTGTTTAACATCTTCCACTTTTCTGCAGTGGAACCTAATGGTGTTTATCTCACTTCCATTACTGCAGTGGTAATCCTAAATTGGGCTGTTTTTCAGAGGGAGCAGATGTGGACTGGCTGTACAAATGCAGGAGAACTATGTGTATGGCATCTCAGTGATCTGAGGAGGCCCTTTCATAGGATCCACCTGTCAGACTGCACAAGCATCATCTGCATGATCAAAGTCAAGAACCAGGTGAACCACACCACCAATTTCCATGGCTAATACACATCAGACTTTACCAGAATACTTCGCATAGGAATAATGAGTAGTGACACTGGTCTTAATTTAAATATACACGAAAGGTTTAAATATAGGAGAGATTTTTGATTAGCTGTACAAGTAAAAACCAATTTCACACTTAATGTCTACAAAGTACCAAACTTTGCAACTCTTATTCTCTCTCTTTCAGCTGTGGGTGGGTAGCAGTGGTTACAGTGGAGGAAAGGTTCGGGGGAAGATATACGTGGTGGACACAGAACGCTACCAAGTGGAAAAGGAACTGGTGGCTCATTCTGATTCTGTGCAAACCTTATGTTCAGCTGAGGACCGTTATGTCCTCAGTGGTGCTGCTGGCCAAGATGGAAAGATTGCTATCTGGAAAGTGGAGTAATAAGGACAACACTGAACTTGGTGACCAATACAAGAAGTGTTTGTCTACAAGAACAAACTCAGGGTTATGATGTTACTGGATAGCGGAACACACTTTGGAACAATGCTACTCAATGTTACTCACTCTTATTCTGCCTTGGATATCTGACAGTATGTATATTAAATGTATATAAAAATAAGGGGCAAAGTAGTGAAGTGGGACAATACTTCCAATGACATCTGATCTCATTGTTTTATAAATGTTTCATTTAAAAATGCAAAACTGGATAAACATGAAGGATTTTTTTTATTATTGGTTCATTATAGTCTTTATGTAGCATTTAAAGGTTTATTTGAACTCCTACTACACTGGGATGCTTTTATCAGTATTTACATGGAGTAGGCTGGTGTGTTGAGCACTCATGCCTATGTGTAGTGGTAATTTACTATGCTTGCTGTCTGTGTAATGCCAACATCCAGAAGTATGTCCCTGAGCCATAAAAAGGTTTATATATTTTAATGAACTCATATTTTTAAGTAAGCATTTATTTTGATCTTTTTCCTATTGGAGTCTATGTTTTACATATTCACCTGTCACTTCCTACCTGCTTACTGTGGCTGGTATACAAGATTTCATTTGACGCAACACTTGACCATGCAATTGTGTGTTATCACAAAGCCACTATAGATAGGTTAAGAACGCTCAGCTTGACATAACTCTACAGATAGATATAAGATCAGCAGCCAACAATTAAAACAAGTGTATGGAAACAGGCCTATACAGTTGAAACTTGTCAGAGGAAAAGGACAAGTATGAACAAAAACTGTAAAGCACGTGTTTCAGATGCTGCCTCACTAGAAGAGCTAGTTTTAAGGCAACAGGCATTAAGACATTTATGATCAGGGAACAAGAAATCAACCATTGTATGTCAATATCATTCTCTAGAATATCCCTCTGGTTTAACTTGTTAAATTAGACTTTCAGACAAGTCCTGATGAACTAAACTACAGTACTATTGAATGTGGGTCCAAATAACATTGGTAAAGTGTGTGTAGTTCCCCCTGTATATTTAAGTTACACCTCAACCCCGTGTGGGCAATAAAAACACGCTAGTTTTCATGCTGCAAAAATTTATTTTATCACTCAAAACTGGACACTCATACAAAATTTAATACTCTTCATCCTCTTCCACATAATGCTCCTCAGCAGAGTCTGCTCCAACTTCCTCATAGTCCTTTTCCCCAAAGCTTGGCCATGTCTCCTCACGCCTCTGAGAATTCACCTTCCTCCATTCCCTCACCCACATACCAATGCACAAAGGCACGCTTGGCATACATCAAGTCAAACTTGTGGTCCAATCGACTCCAAGCTTCAGCAATGGCTGTGGTGTTGCTCAGCATGCACACAGCCCTCTGCACTTTGGCTAGATCCCCACCAGGAACCACAGTTGGTGGCTGGTAATTGATGCCCACTTTGAAACCTGCTGGTTTGATACAGCTGGATGGAGCGACGGGTCTTGATGCTAGAAATGGCAGCATTAACGTCTTTGGGAACCACATCACCACGATATAGCAAGCAACAGGCCATGTATTTACCTCGCCGAGGATCACACTTCACCATCTGGTTGGCTGGCTCAAAACAGGCATTTGAGATCTCTGCCACAGAGAGCCACATGTGAAAGTAAAAGCAACCAGCAGAGATGATCCGGAGAATAGGTGACCAGAGGGAAGTGAATACGAGGATACGGCACTAGATTGGTCTGGAACTCAGTGAGGTCAACATTGAGTGCCCCATCAAAGCGCAAAGAAGCAGTGATGGAAGAAACAATCTATGCAATGACCCGGTTCAGGTTGTTGTAGGAGGGACGGTCAATGTCCAGATTACGTTTACAGATGTCAAAAATGGCCTCGTTGTCAACCATAAAGGAGCAGTCAGAGTGCTCAAGTGTAGTATGAGTGGTCAAGATAGAGTTATATGGCTCGACCACAGCAGTGGAGACCTGTGGGGTGCCGAGATGACGAGGAGAACTCAACGACTTTTGCCGCAATCCTACAGATAGGCGTTCCATTAGCAAGGAGGTAAAAGCCAGATCCAGTTCCTGCAAAGCTGTGGAAGATCAAGGAACCCTTGCAGTCCTGTGCACTGGTCAGCCTACAACACAACAGACCATTAAGAACTTAATAAGGCACTTCCCAGGACGGTCCAAGTATCAGCAGCACTTACCATTTTTCGCATTCTGTCAAGCACGGAGTCTACAATTTCTTTGCCAATAGTATAATGACCACGGGCATAGTTGTTGGCAGCATCCTCTTTTCCATTGATAAGCTGCTCTGGGTGGTAAAGCTGACGATAATGCCCATTGCGGATCTCATCTGTGAATATAGAATACAAATCATAATCTCATCAGTTCACTATTCCACGTCAGGTGATGAACAGATGATCCAGTACATCTTAGCTTTGAAAAAAAAAAGAGGACAAAATACAGGATTCATTTGCTACTGTTTTACCTACAACTGTTGGCTCCAGGTCTATGAAGACAGCTCGTGGAACATACTTCCCTGCTCCAGTTTCACTAAAGAAAGTGCCAAAGGAGGAATCCACCAGTGAGTTATTGCCAGCAGTATTGATCCCCATCAGTTGGTTCATGCTCCAAACAATACAACTCCAGCAGGAGTTGCCATCTGGACACCTGCTTGGCCTACGTGTGCACAAATGCACTCTCTCTGTTGAGCAACACATTTCATATATCACTCACAGACAACAGGAAATTCTAACAAACATTTAAATATTTTACGTAGGGTAACTTTACCATTTACTTGTCGTAGGAAGGCAAAAGAAAACAAGACAAGTAGTCTGCAAAGTTATAATTACAAACAGTTAGAGGTGTATTGTTAAAAACTCCACCAGCAAAACGTCAAGCCACAAAGAACGAATCTCGGCTTACCCACGCAGCTGTTCCAAGTTAAGCAGCTTGTTAAACCTAATTAAAAGTGGGTTGTGTCTTTTAAATTGGTCTCTGAGTGGTCGTGATTGGTCAAGTACAGATTTGGCGGCATGAGACACGCCTACAGGTCGCTAAAATATAATCTTTACGGTTGGCCAAAACACATAGTCTGATTGGTAGGGCGTATTTTTCAAGTATACAGAATGTCACTGAATTTAAACTGTCTCACAAATTCACTACTGTCCAAATGCATGTAAAGCAAGATGTGCCCACCTAATGTTTAAGCCAGTTATAATTCCCATGGGCAGCTAAATGTTGCCGGGTCAGTTTCAGAATGACTCTCAAACGGACTGATAGAAATGCGTGAAATAGGGCCATCTACTGGACAGAAGTGTCGGGGTGCAGTGTTGTGAATTAATAACTGCCAAGAGTTTACAGTTAAGATGCAAGATTCTTTATTTGTCACATTATTATATAAGTACAATATGCAGCGGGATGCTTGATAAGCGTGAGTCTTCTTTTGTAATCAGCCAGAACCTTTCTTTAACCTGGTTAATTCTGTTGGTTATCTGTGTTAATTTTAATTGTCTTTGACATTTTTTCTACAACACCACTGCAGTTAGCCAGACATTCTGCCCGTATACTTCTGTTCAATTGTAATGTTTTTCCTAAACACATTACAATTAATTTCCATATAATTCTACCAAAGGAGAAAAAAAAATCCACTTTCAGTTCTTTCTGAAGAAAATATTAAAGTTGGGCATGTCACATTCACTAAACACACCAATTGAAAAGTAATGAAATGTCATACCAATATCTGATAAATTGCTAGAATTTCATAGTTGGGTACAAACTTTTAAAAAAATTTCAGAGGTCTGTGATATCACTATCAGCCTTTTGCTGATAGTTTGCTGAAGGTTTGTATAATGTTCTTTGGCATAAATATCAACAGATTCCACTGTGTACGATTTATGCAGGATGGAAGCAAATAAACAGGGTAGAATGCAGGCATGTGCTTGACTGATTAATTTGCACACAGGCAAACACAATGAAAAAAACCCATCAGGCAACACCCTTAAACTCAAGCACAAAGCAAACAAACCAAAGCAAAAAATGAACACAACTTTTAAATGGAGCATCAATCAATGAATCAAACAGAACCCATTCAGACAAAGGTGAGAAGAACACTTATAGGGCAACACAGGTGGAGCCCATCAGGACCAACGAACCATAGCCGCTGACAAGGGAAGACAAGTTAGGGAGCCTCTAGTGGCCAGGAGCATATGCTGAACTGCAAAATTAAAGATTTTGTGTATGTCACATGCATTTAAACAAGTGAACTGTAATCTGGTTCACTCGTATAACTGTACAAGTAAATAAATAAAATTGCACAAATAGATTTACAAAATGATTCATGGGATTTACTGAAGTCAATGCAGCAAAGGATGGAACACATGACACGAGTTAGATGTAACTTATATAATTACACATTTAGAAAATACAGTAGTATTTTATTTTATATTCGAATTTCTATGAGATGTAGTCAGCTAACTCAGTCAACATTTATCAATAGTTCAATCACTTTTTTAACAATCTAATGTTAGTAACCTATGTTTGGACAAATGTTACAGGACTAAAAATAAAAACAAAAATGTAAAATGTCTTACTGGCAGAAATGTTATCTAGTCTGAATATGAAGATTGCTGTATGAAAGACATATAGTATAATAGTCTGTTATTTAATATAAATGACATAATTACAGTAAGTCTATTTAATCCATTTAATGTTTTTATTTAATATTGCTGAACTTATGATGGCCTGGAGTCTCTAAATAAGTGTTAAATACAAGCTCAACACTGATATTTGGCAAAATATTAATAGCAAAATGTGACAAACAATAACAGTTCAATGTGGACAAAATGGGAAACATTTGCAATACTGGAATGGTTTAACTATGAGAGAATAGTGACAGGAATCAGGAATTTAAAAGGGATCCCAGCTGTATGGGCTAGCTGGTGGATGGAGACCCTCAGATTATGGACATCGTCAGGGTCATGTAGGGCAGTCTTAGGAGCAGAACTGACTAGGCAGTCGAACTCTTGAATGTAAGCCGATAGGCTTGGTAAAAGTCAGCCTTGAGTTGGGGACACAGAACGTCCTTACATCAACTCAGCTTCATTCTTGTGGTCCATAGTACTACCAGTCCACCGGGTACTGCAGCACCCCACATCAACCTCTTGAGTACAGGAAAGTGCTGAAAGGGGACCTACATTCAATTCAATTCAGATTTATTTATATAGCACTCTGAACATATAGTGCCTGAGGCAACAATTACAAGGAAAAACTCCCTCTAATAGGAAGAAACCTTGAGAGGAACCAGACTCAGAAGGGGATCCCATCCTCCTCTGGAAGATACACAGATACGCACAAATACACAGTAAGCATTAGTTCAAGATTAATCATTAATTAGTGATTTTTAAAAAAGTAAAAAAATTTGAATCCCGAGTCGTTACTGAGCCACTTGCAGGATCCTCTCAGCAACATTAAGCTAAAATTAGTTCAATATTAAACTGCTAATTCAGTTCAAGTCCATAGGGTCCGAAAAGTCCCAGCTGGTTCCAGATAATGGCGTCTCCATAGAGTCCCGGTGAGGGTTCAATTGGTCAAGCATCAGCTCGGGAGGGTTCAGTCAGTCAAGCATCAGCTCGGGACGTCTCCATAGAGTCCGGGTGAGGGTTCAGTCTGCCAAGCATCAGCTCAGGATCAGCTCAGGAACAGCTCTGAAAAAAGAAGAAGAAAGAGAAGAGAGTTAGTGCCCTACACCTAACCTCCAGCAGTGCTAAAGTATCTATGGCAGCCTGGCTAAAAAGGGAGCGCTGGAAGGTAATGCAGACATGAGGGCTTCCAGGGGTCTCTGCATCACACCAAACCACCGTCTGCAAACTTGAGCAACCAGCAAGAGCACCAATCCCCACTTTCACCTTTAATCTCAAATGACCATGAACCCGAAGATCTCACCTTCACTTAAGAAAAAGGGACTTTAATATCCAAAAGACTGACTAAACAGGTAGGTCCTAAGCCTTTACTTAAAAGCAGAGATTGTTTCTGAGCTCTGAACACTAATAGGAAGTTTAGTCCACAACTGTGGTGCTTTATGAGCAAATGCTCTTCTCCCCATGGTAACATTCTTTATTCTGGGCATTACTAAAAGACATGCATCTTACAATCGAAGCATATGAGTTGAACTGTACAGTAGTTGTAAATGAGGTCACTCACATACTGTGGTGCAAGACCATTTAGAGCTTTATAAGTCAAGATGAGTATTTTATAGTCAACACGAAATTTAACTGGCAGCCAGTGGAGTGAAGCTTTGGGGTGATCTATTTTTTAGTTTTAGTGAGAACTCTGGCTGCTGCATTCAGGACTAGATGGAGTTCATTTAATGACTTACTTGGACAACTGGATAATAAGACATTATAATAAGACATTAAAGTAATCGAGTCTGGAGGTAATAAATTCATGAACCAATTTCTCTGCATCCTGGAAGGATAGCACGAAAGTGGTGCGACTAATGTTAGAAGCATGTACATCAAATGAAAGATTGTAGTCCGGAATAACACCCAGGTTTTTAACAACACTACTTGGTGCAATCGATAGTCCATCAAGGCTGACTATGATAGTTGGCTTCTGGTGGCTTTAGTGCCAGTAAGAAGAACCTCAGTCTTATCTAGATTTAACTGGAGGAACTTGCCCGACATTCACTTTTTTTGTCAGTTAAACATTCTTCCATTTGATAATGTGTTAAGTGAAAAAGGTGCACAACCAAACACAGTGCAGAATAGTGAAGGACCACAAACGATGCAACAGATATTTACAAACTTTATATACAAATTATATTTACAACAAATACTCACAAAGAACAGACAAGTTGGATCAATAGACAACACCAAAGTAAAAGAAAGTGTTCCTACCCTATCTCAGTTATAAATCTTGCTAGCTATTCATATCAAAACTAAACAAAACAAAGTCCTCTCAGACTACTCTAACTAACTACAAAGCAAAACTTACAAAAGGGTGGTGTCTGCCTCTAACCTAGTGTGTCTATACAGTCAAACTCTTATCCTACGTGGTGCACGATGTAAATGTGTGACAAACAAACAGAACTGATTCGAAATGGTAGGAATATATATACAAGAGGCGAGGGGATCTATACAACGGAAATATACAGACAGAAAAGGAATGAATCTAACCTGATGCAACCTGCTGGGAAGAAGACAAACGTGAGTGAAATATTTACAAGATATCTATGTACAGGAGTAGCTCGATAAACCACAATTAGTAAGCACAAAACAATCACTAGCCAATAACCAAACCTCCAAAAACCAACCAAACGCCATACAACAACCCACCCTGAGCGGCACGCGTTTACAGTCTTTTAAAAGGCCTGGAGGTGGGACTTCCGGAGTGATTGGAACAAACAAATAAACAGCAGTATGTGCCTCGGCACGTAACACTCCCCCCCCCCTTAAAATATTCCCTGGAATGTTTTTTTTCTAACAAAAATTCAAACAAACATACACAATACAAACATCACACAGCATGTGAAAGTGCGTCAGCAATGACATTTTCAGAACCCTTTTTATGGTGAATATCAATGTCAAATTCCTGCATGATGAGTGCCCACCTCATCAGACGCTGATTATGGTTATACATGCGGGCCAAAAAGGTAAGAGGATTATGATCTGTATATACACATATAGGTTGTGAGCTGGAACCTACATAAACTTCAAAGTGCTGCCACGCTAACAACAGAGCAAGAGTTTCCTTCTCGATTGTTGAGTAATGTAACTGGTGCTTTGTTATTTTTCAAAAAAAATTTATAACAGGGTGCTCGATGCCATCGGAACCATCTTGTAGTAGAACTGCACCTGCCCCAACAGAACTGGCATCCACTTCTAAATTAAATGGCTTTTGGAAATCAGGTGCAGCTAACACAGGTGCGCCTGACAACATGAGCTTTATACTTTCAAATGCATATTGACAGTCATCACTCCAAACAAACGGCTGTGAGGGACTTAACATGGAGGTCAGGGGAGCGACCACAGATGAAAAACCCTCTATAATAGCCGGCTAGCCCCAGAAACGGCGAATTTCTTTGCCGCTTTCTAAGAGGACAGTATGATCTGTAGTATCAAAAGCAGCACTAAGATCACATAGTACTAGGAGCAAGGTTCAGTCTTGATCAGCAGATTAGACTATTTAATACTTTCAGCAGTGCAATTTCTGTGCTATGGACTCTAAAGCCAGATTGAAATCTTTCATAAATCTGATTCTCAAGCAGAAATGAGATCAACTGCTAAAATACAACTTTCTCTATAATTTTAGAGATTAACCAGATTGACCTTAGTTTTGTGGGACATTTGTGATATTAGTGTCACGTGAACACAATGAATACTCTTTGCCAAGAAAATCTTGTAACTATTTCAAAGTTGCCATTATCCTCTTGTTAGCATCACTGAACAATTTCTTCTGTAGCCTAAACCTTTCAGGGCTCTCTTAGTACCAACACTTAACACTACCTTATTATAAATTTTATTGTAATTACAGACTAAAACATCTGAATTATGTCTATATTAATTTAATTACTGTTGATCAAATGTTCTGGTAGGCTATCTTTCAATCTTCTGTTATAAGTTACATAATCAATAAAGCTTAAAAAATCTTGTGTATTTCCATTACAAGCAACAGAAACTGAATAGTTTGTTTTTTAAAATTCTATGCTCATGCGTCAGGTGTGTATACAGCACATACAACATTATTTAACTTTTATCTATTATCTAAGTTATTATCTAAGTTTTTTACTGACCTTTTTTGCCGTTTGACTTCTGGCTATTCATTGCTGTCCCATGCTGACACTCCTAATTTGTCATTGGGATGTGATGTCATTTTAGATTCTTCAGCCTTACATCATAACAAAAAGACATACTCACTAATGACAGACAACCTGCTTCCTTTGACTTAAACTGTAAATGCAGAAAGGTTTGCAACACGTATGGTGAGTTTAACATTACACATATATTATTTTATTACAATAAGATTATTTGATTGTGTACAAGAAAAAGTTAATGTCAAAAACTGACAACATTATCTTATGTTGTAATGTGAGGTTTCAGACTGGCAGATTTAATGCACTGATTCTGTATTCACTTTAATATAAATATCTACTTTAATAATTTCACAGTGGAGAAATTCCAGTGATTATGGATTATGGGCAAACAAATACCACACTCCTTGGAAATGATACCAACGAATGCTTATATGTCCCTCCTTCCCTTAAGAGTGCTTTTTTTAATTTAGTTTTAAATTTTTTGGGACTTTTAATAATTACAAGACACCTCTGGTTTATACTGAAGACTGGTGACATTTTACAGTTAAATCTCTCTGTATTCTATATTTTGAATAGCGTAGGACTGCTCATTGACTTAGTGATAAGTTATGTTTCACCACAATACTTAGCAAATGCAAGATCTATTTTACTAACAAATATTTTACTGGGAGGCCCCTTGATTCTCTGCTGCATTTGTGTAGAACGCTTTGTTGCTGTGGTTCACCCTAATTACTACCAGCACCTCAAGGCGAGGAGTTTTAGAGAGAAAGGGAGTGTGGTTGTGTGGACAATAGTTTTATCTTCCCCCTTCTTTTCTTATATTAATAATTCTATTTATTTAAAACTTACAGCGTCCTTCTTTTTACTATATGTTCTAGTGATGATATGGTGCAACTGTAGAATTTTATATACCTTGAGAAAGCTGGGTCCTGGGAGAGATGAAATGCATCCCATGAAAGTTAAAGCCTTTAACACTGTGCGCATAATATCAGCAGTTATTGTATTATTTTACTTTCCTGCAGCCATCACTGTTGTAATTTTGACAGCCTCCTCTGAATTTTTGGAAATCATGTGTGTGCTGATGCCTCTGTGTATTTCCCTGTGTTCTATCGGTAGTTTTATGCATCCCTTTTTGCATCTCATTTACCATAAGCAGCTGTGCTGCAAATAGCGTTTAAAATGTCAAAGAATAGATTGACTATGGCAACTTGCTGTTAAATATGGGAAGGTTTGTGTGTGTATGTTTTAAATTTGTGAATGTGTCAGTTTTCTTTACAAAGCAAAACAAGATTTATTAGGTTGTGTTGTGTATAGCATACCTATAATTTTCTTAAACACCTGTGTAAAAGTGACTCACAAATAGTGATTTATTACTTGTCAAGGCACAGTATGCAAAACCAAGAGCATGCAAATCACATGAGCCTTACAACATAAACACATACAACACTGCATCACAAATAAATCATTTCTGTCTGCTACTTGGTCTAATTCATGTGTCCTACAGTAAATCCTGTGTGCTGAATTTTGTCTGTGTGGCACATTTTGTCTATGACATCAAGATCTTAAGTTATATATGCAAAAATACTATAAGGAAAGTTTGCCTTACAGCTGTGTGATGTTTGGAAAATGTATTTGTTGCAACTAAATTACAAACAGAAGTTTACCTGAGACTTAAATCAAAACATAATGTACTGTTCAAAAGTGCTTTAGGCATCTTGATGTGATAGACAAAATGTGCCTCCAGATTTGAATTCAGCACACAGGATTTACTGTAGGACACATGAATTAGACCAAGTAGCAGACAGAAATGATTTATTTGTGATGCAGTGTAATGTACTGTTCAAAAGTGAATTAGGCACTTGCTTTTGCGCTTGTGAGTGTTGGATGTTGTCTGCTGGTGTCTTTTAAAAATATTTATTGTTCTTCATACAAATGTAAGTACTACATTATTGTTAGTAATACAGCACAATATTTACAGTAAAACAATTTAAAAGAGAAAAATCAAATAAAAATCTTTTAGGACATATAATTGATACAAATGCATAAACATTTAAATAAACAAAGTCAATGGGAATGTCATCAATAAATTAGATAGCTTTCATTTCAACAACAATGTATTAGAGGTTAAATCCAAAACATATTGTCTATATTCAATAATTATAATAAAATCCAGTTAACCTTATGTTTAACTCTCAAATTTCGTGTTTTATATCTATGTACTGTCAATACATGTATTTCTAAACAAAAGTGAAAACTGTTGCAAAAGAACATTTTTAGCATCTTGTGTTGCATGGGTCACCTGAAGAGAACAAGCTGTATATGTTAACTAAAGGGAACATTGTCACTGCCCCCAGCATGGATCCCAGCTGCACTACCGCTCCACACCAGACAAGGGCGCTGTGGCCTTCATCACGCAATATCACGGCCACTATCACCTTCACATAGGATAGTGTGAGAACAAAAAAGGCCCATCCTGCGACCTGTTACAGAGCAAATTACTACGTGAATAAATTAATAAATATTTCTCATTTTTATTCTTTACAATGTAAAATACACTACATTATATGCTTTGCTCAATTCACGCACGCTGTTACAATTGTGGAAAAAAACTTAAGACAGCATATACATAACATTTGCACTACTCACAATTAGAATATCTCCAGCAATGTCACTGACCAAAAGTGGACAAGGACTCAGGACTGCCATTCCCATGATATACACACCAGTAACAGAACCAAAAGCAGTTAAAATCCCTAAGTGCAGCAATGACCTGTTTTGGAAGAGAGGTACAATATAGTCAGCATTCATGTTGGAAAATGGTCATTCTTTGTATAAAACATACAGAGCAACACATACTGTAGTTATGCACCAATATGGAATTTAACAACTAATAACCAGATTTAGCAGTTTGATGGATCCTCTACTGGAAGCTCAAAATGCGCATGTGAACATAACACTTTTAGTAGACTAATGTTTTAAGAACATAACTATTATGTCTTCTTTTTTTCCCAGAGTGGTTGGTATAATTTATGATTAAATTGCATAAAAATAATCTGATGACAGATGGGAATGCCTATTTGTATTTTTTGCATTTTAACTACATTAAATCAAAAGATAACGGCAACTCCCAGATATAGGCTATATGCTAGACCGCTACACAATTCAAATCATCTTCTAATCAGGTGATTTTCAGCAAACTGATACAGTAGGTGCATCTCTAATTTCTCTTATTTCTACTAATTATAGAAAAGTGCTGACACACACCTTTGAGAGTAGAACATGGCAATGAAGCAGGCCAAAGGATTTGCTACAGAAGCCATGATGGCAGACCAATGATAAGCACTATTTCCATAAGGCAAGCATGAGTAGGACTGGATAGATGGCAGCACTGAGTTGGTCAGGGCGTTTGCCCAGGCTAAAATGGTAAAGATATACAACACTTGAGCCCAGCTGTATGTTCCCTTTCCAAATGTTCTTTTGGATTTTTGAACCCCAGAAAGATATAGCATGGGATTTTGTTCATCATTTGTTTTGTTATTCCTAAAATCCATGTTTTCAGCAAATCCTTTGGGGCTACAACTTTCCGTGCGGTCTCGAGCAACTGTTGGCAGATGGTTCAAAAGCAGGAAGGCCAGCAGACAAACAAGCATCATGGCTGCCATTAAGAAAAAGAAGGTATCAGCTGTGAAATGAGCTGGCAGATAGTGGGGTATAAGGTTGGTTGTGGACCCATTTATTTCCTGAAGCTGTATTGTGTCATTAAGATTGAAATTTTGAGTGCTGTTGACACATTGCATCGCCCCCACTCCCTGAATCAGAGCCACCAAGGCTGGCACGAGGCCACTCAGACCTTCTCCTACATAGTAGGTGGTGAGATATTCTGGCTTGAGCTGCATCATGAAGGGAAGAAATGTCACAGATGAGGTGCAATCCACAATTGATATAAAGAAGGTTAGGACAAGAAGCGGAATGCTGCGTTCAACTCCTCCCACCACAACTGTCTCCTTCCAGAAGAAAGCCAAAAGGAGGCTTGCCAATGCCCCAAAACTGACAATGAAGTAGATCACCACTGTTTCGTTGAGCTTTCCCGGTTGAAATCGGTGCATCAGCGTGACAAATAGTGGACCAATGTTAGCTACCTGAATCAGGATAGAGAGATAAGAGGGAAGGTACCAGCCTTCAGGAACCTGAGGTACGATGAGGGGCAGCTCTACCCACAGACCGCAAATGGTCACCCAGGAGCCCATGCCAAACAGGCAGGCTAACAAATGAGTAACAGTGGACATGTTGGACTTCTTTCTGGATCACAAGGTAGCTTGGGTTTACATGCGGCAAATATATTTCTATAAAGTGAAGAGAAACAAATAAAGTGAGCTTCAACCAAAAGCCAAACAGAATAGTCTTACTAAAGGGCAGAACACATGCAAAAAATTAGAACTACATACAGTAGAATTGAAAAGAAGTCACACATGTGCAAGTCACAAGCCTCAAGTCTAGTCTCAATTATTAACATCATGAGTTGATTGTCATCTGCAGGCTTTTAACTAAGAGGGTAGTTTCCTGTAATTGTAACCATTCTATTAATGGGCAACTAATTGTTTCAGAAACTAGCAAGTTAGCAACATTAGAAGTGTCAACCATTCTGAGTTTGGGTTCATAGAAGCAATGTTTCATTTTTTATTTTGAATTTCTTGTTGTGTACTTTTCACACAATGACATAAACTAATGCTGTGTAGATGGCATTAAAAAGAAAAATCAAATCCTTATAAATCATGTCAGTCTAGTTTTAAATGCTAAGTAAAGCTCAAGTCTTTTATTTATTTTTAGTCAAGTCAAAAGTCATCAACTTTAGGACTCATGTCTAACTCCAGTCTATTCATGTGACTCACTTCTCCCATGCCTGCATTACATTAGTCAAAGTCAAAGTAAACTTTGTCATCTCTGCTATATACTGCACAGATATACAGAGAGACGAGATAACGTGGCTCCGGTTTTAACAGTGCAGTAGGAAAAAGGGAACTAAAAACAATTAGTGGACATGGAATAAACAATAATAAATAAAGTACAAAATATACATTTTAAACTAGACATGGAATATTCAATATAACTTTAAACTAGAAGTAGAATTAGAAATAGAGGTAGACAGGGAGACAGTTTGGATGCAGTATTACCCACAAAGATGGAAATTGACTTTTACACTGGATGTGCAAGAGGTTAGAACAGTTATAATATGAAAAAATTCTACATCTGGTCTACTTATACATTCAATGTTCAATATTTGTGGCGGCAGTGTAAAAATTACAGTATTGTACTGTACTGTAAAAAGACAACCACATTGTGAAGACACAACAGTATGTTCACCTTCCAGTACATAAACCTCTGAAGATGATTAATTTACAGAGTTAATATTTTCCTCTGCTGGTTACCCAAATTTCTTTGCGGATATACTGTAAAACTATTTCTCTGTCTGAAAAATAACCTCATCTTTATCAGACACTTCAGTTATCTTTATCTCCAGAACTGCAATTATTGGCTAGAGTGCAGATGTTTATTATTTTGCACTTTTTTGATTGTTGATGGTGCAGTGATCTCCACAATGCTTTTTGCCATTGCCAACAAATTGGAGGAACAATAGCAGGAAGATTATTTTTTAACATTACTACTGTTTAATAGGTCTGCTAAAACATGCACAAAATGTATAGTTACTGTAGAAAATCAGCAATTATCTTATTATGCAAACAAGCAAACATTCAATTGATCAAACATATTGATTTGTCAGGACTAGTAAAAAATACTTCTTCAAGATGCAGTGGAAATGCATAATTAGGGCAATGTTAACCACATCATTGTGTAAAACAATTGGCAAGGACCATAAACAAGGACCTTAAATTGCAAAGATAAATAGATACTCACAAGTCAGTTATTCTGAAACACAGATCTGAAGTCCAGAGGTGACAAAATGTATTTTCCAAGCAGGGTGTTCTCCCTCTGACCAACCAAGACCTACCTGTTGCTGTTTTAGCCAAAGCAGATGTGCTCAAATATATTTACAGTGATAAGAATTCTTAAACTTAATAACTCAATATCTGCAGCTGTTTAAAAAGAAATGCATAATTTTATATGAATTTATTCCATATAGGTAGATACATACATAATCATCTACTTTGTTCTGGTGGTTATTATTTCTGGTGTTCAGTGTATTCTGGGCAAAACTGACAAAATGTTAATAGGTATCTCTAGATACTAAAGCTGGATATTTGTTTTGTGCCTAACTGCTTGTTTAATGCCTGGACACAAAAGAGCACTATACTTATATAATGACGTGTCATGTCACTTGACAGACTCTGTCAAATATGTAACTTATCATGTAAACTTAAGTAACCGGTGTAAATTTAAACTTAAGTAAAAAATTAACTCTTAAGAATTAGGTTAGGATTATGTAACAGTCTGGAAAACAGAAACACATGCACTTGAAACATGCAACTTCTCAAGTCCGTTGAAAATTTAGTTCAAGCTGGTAGAGACTAAATAAATTTGTAGACATCTTTAATTAAAAAAAAAAAAAAAGCAATGAAAAAGATGCAATAGCGGGGCTTCCATTCAAACTTTTATTTTGAAGATTAGTATAGTAAAATCAATAGTAACAAAATTTTCATCCATGAATGAGTGCAAAACATTTAATCTTCATTTTCAAAAACATACACTGAAATGATAATCTACTGTACATTCAAAAATTATTTCATCAAGAGAACACTGAGATCCTTCTGGTCATTTGTCTGCCAATTATATGCTAATGTTTTAACTTCCTAAAATATTTATATAAGCAGACATTTTTGTCCCTGCAATTGAGATGGTCTGTGAAAACCTAAATCACTGCTCAACTCTACACTCAAATAGCAAAAAACATTAAGGCAATCAAATTTGCTCCCTTTGAAACATTTCTAAAGGAAACACAAAAACCATCCAAAAGCCCCCCAAATCATCTACTAACTGCATATTTAAACATATTTTCCACATGGACTGTCCAAAATGAAAAGGTAGAGATCCCCTTTCTGCCTTTATTTCCTGATATAGGAATAAACCTGAACATAACCACAAATCATGTTGTATACAATACTGAAAATGTGCGAACAGCAGCTTTCACATGTATAAATGGAAGAAAAAAAATGTCTCAGCACATCAATACTGAGATACAGTTTTCTAAACAAAAATACTGGTTAAAAAAACAACTAAGGCTAAATGTTCAGCATTTGACAATGATAGAAATATCTGCAGCCCTTCACCAGCAGATCATGTATGGGAATGTGAAAATACTACTATTACAAATAGCACTACTACTAATAAAAGAGTAATAATGATTCAACAACCAAAGAATTATAGTAGAGTGACAATGAATTCATGAGGCAAGTATATTTTGTAATATAATCTCTAACTGTGGAACTGTTACGTGACTGGATTTCAGGGGCAGTGCCAAAGGTTAAAAACACTTGTGCATATTATAACTTTTTGCAAATGTGCTCTATCTGCCCCACGGGGGACTTTTTGTTTAAAGAGATTCGTGAGACTTGGTAAAAGTCAGTAATTTTAGTAATTAGAAGTGCTTCTTTAAGTAAATTTACCTGTCTTTGACAAAATTAAGAAATACATTCAGAAGATAGAACACTATAATCTCAGCAGATCTGCAAATATATTAAGTATATTTTTCTACACATCACATTTGGTTGTAGTACAGTATAGGTAAAGAAATCAGTTATAAAAATGCATTTGGTTATGGTGCCTTAAGCACTTTCATCAAGTGCTTTCAAAACTAAGTTGCTATACTGGCACAAGTCCACATATATAATTAACAACAACCTTTTCACCACACTGCCTTTTCAAAAGACTGTAGTCTAAAATAAGATATTCACAATAAAATTGCCACATAACTATTCCTTTCACATAAATCTTGTAGGCCCCTTGGGGCAACATTAAAAAAGTAATGTTGTTGTCTGACATCATATAACTGATTAATGACTGTCACTAAAATGTGTCTAAGGCAACTGTTGAACTATGTAGTTTAGCAAACCTTTCCAATAAATCTTGGAAATCTGCAGATTTTTTGAATCTGCCCTTATTAATCATAAAAAATTATATACCTAACACATGAATAACAGCAATGCAAAATATAACTCTAAAAGGATGATAAAATTGACATAGTAAATTGAGTTTTGTAACTTTTAACATTTTAAGTTTTATTTTAAGTTTTATATGAATGTACACGTACATTCAAATAAATGTATATGATTTCTTCACGTTTACCATATAAAAGCCATAGCTTTGTTTTAGCTACAGTTATTGACACAGTCCTGAGCACGATGAAACACCTGATAAACACTAACAAGGGGGAACATGGAAACAGCTCCAATCAGAGAGCCAGCCTGGATGAAGACGCCACACCAGAGTAAAGCAGTGTGTCCTGCTTCATGAAGCAACGTCCCGACCACCACCTTCAGATATGAGAACAACCCAGTGAAGATGATCCATGAGAGCACCTTAGAAGAGAAATCCATTAAGACCATCAATTTCTCTACTTTGCTTGCAGCAAAGTGTTCGAAATGGCTACATCTTTGGATCTGATTATAAATGTGATGACTCCTCTGTCCATTTTTATCAGGGATTGTAGAAATAACACACTGTAATAGAGATATGAAAAAAGATATTTCACTTACCACCAAAGCTATTCCTGAATCACTTCCTAAGAGAGGTGGACATGGACTGAGGGCAGCCAGAGTTAAAAGATAAGCAGCAAACAGTCCTCCAACAACAGACATGATGCCAAGACCAGCACTAGACCTATAACATGGCAAACAGTTAGGAAATAAATTTACTTAAAAGTAAAGTATTGCATTCATATTAAATATATTCACAATTTTTTAAAAGCTGTGAAAACTATAGAAAACAATTAAATAAACCTGCTCGATATCTTATCTTAAGGAGACACACAGTTGCAGTGATTTAGTTCTTGTGGACCACTGCACTACTAAATGCAAACTACTTGTCTGGATCATTTATGACTGTTGAAGTTTTCTTTTTTAAAGGAAAGTCAAAAGTATACGGCAACTTGCAATCATCACAATAATTTAAACTGCTTTGTTAAGAACACACTTTCTTTAACAGGAGAAACATGCATGTGATTGTGCCCACCTAAGCAGAAGGAACATAGCCACAAAACAGGCAAGAGGGTTTGCAATGTTGCCTAATACAACGGAGAGATGAAATGCCATGGTGCCGTAAGGCAAACAGGAAAAGCTTTGCACAGACGGTAACACCCCGTTAGTCAGAGCATTGGAGATTCCAAGCAGCATGAGCAGGTAGACATTATGCGATGTCCAAAAGGACATGGCAACGTCCTGCTTCTCCAATTCCACCTGTTCCTCAGACACTGGCGTTACTCCATTTTGCAAGGGGTGCTGCTCCCCACCTTCACCTTTCTCTGTGTGCTGCTCTGGAGGCTGAGCCTCCTCTGTGGCTTTAGGTGTAACGTCTCTGTATGTCAGAGCCATAAAGCAAAGGGCAGAAACTACAAGCATTACAAACAGGAACCAGAAAAAGTCCCGAGCAGGGAAGTTCTCTTTGAGGTGCTGAGGCTGTGTCCCATTTACAGTTTCAATGCATTCCAGTTTTCCCACGCCTTGTCCCAGGGCCATGATACAAGGGAAGAGGGCACTAAGTCCCTGGCCCACAAAAAATGTACGAATGTACTGTGGGGGAAAGCGATACATGAACGGCAAAAAGGTCACATTGGAGGTGCAGCACACAAATGACAACACAAAAGCCAAAAGCAGGAAGGCCAACGATGTCGGCTTTCCAGCAACTGTGGCCTGCTCGGCCCAGAAGAGGGCGAGAAAGACAGAAGCAATCACTGCCAGCGCCTGAATGGTGTGAATGAGTACACGTTCGTTCAGTTTTCCAGGAGCGAAGTGGTGGGTTAAAGTGACAGCCAAAGGACCCAGGTTTCCAAAGGCAATAAGCACAGTGAGATAGGCAGGGAGTGTCCACTCTGCAAGGATATACAGACATTTGTATTAGCAATGTATTTGTATGACCCAAATTCTTTCATTTTAAACACCATAATGAATAATATACTGGTAATATACAAATCTTTAATCTTTGGGTATAAAAATGGAGAAACTTGTTTCAATTTACCTTCTGGCAAAATTATTACAAGCACTGGCAGTTCAACCCAAAGTGAGTTTACCGAAATCCAAGATCCCATTCCAAACAAAGCCACCAGGATGTGGGTGACAATGGCATGATTCCACCATTCATCTGCCATTTAGCTGTATAGTAGAGATCATGTGTTATTAAAAGACCCAGTAAAGGGAAAACCATCTTTGGTTTGGTGACATGTGAAAAGTGTCAGAAAAGATGTGGAATACTCCTGAAGTTTACAACATTGTGAAGTTTAACAGCTTTTCACTGTAGGTCTAAGTAGGGTGGGACTAAAACGCAGCATGCTTACGTACCTTTAAATCTAAGCAAGTGGGTCTCATTGTGAATAAAAAACAAAATATAGATGCCTTTGAAATGAGTAATTGATTAAAACAGGACCCTTTCATACAAATACTGTGATTTGTCCACTTTGTGACAACCCAAAAGATAAGCAGATAAGTATTTGATTAACATCAATTTGGCTTAAAGGGGTGTAACTATTGATTAATTAGATATAATGAAGAAATAATCTATCAGTAAATAAGAGTTCTAACAATAACACTGCTATTGTTATTTTCACTTATGTATTGTGTAGGACAGCAGTTCACATCATGGGTGTTGCAGACCTGTGACTGTGCTGATCTCACTCTACTTTCTACCATTTGGATCAGGTATGATGTGATCAGAAATAGTCAAATGTGCAGAACATGAGCATATTATTAGTTGCAAAATGCCACATATTATCATAAAATCAAATTGGTAACCCCTTAACATGTAACAAATGGTCTGGATCATACATTTGGAAAAATGATTTAAACAGAATTTGCAGACATGGCAGTGGCATGACAGTTTGTATGCTGTTCTAGATTAAAGTATAAGTCACAGCAGTATTTCAGTATACAAAACAGCAATATATCTCATAAACCCCAGCTGTATTGTATATTAATTGTAAAATGTGCCTATTTTTTACATTTTCTTAATTGTGTGAAATGCTGCAGGTACAGGACTGCATGCAAATAACTTCTGAAAACATCCTCAACATGCAATTCAAAGCAGCTAGAGAACGTAGATACCGATGAGGTCCATCATGTTGATGGTGAGTATATATGTACTATTATTGCTAATTAAGTTACGGAGAAAAATAATTCATTTCAAGTAGTTTTATTATAAAACAAATATCCATGTACAAAAGTACAAACTCAAGTTTCTTTATAAATGTTTTTTTAAAAGAAAAATCATCACAACAACAGAATATATAAAAACAAGATTAGTAATAAAATTTACATGTACGTGTTTAACCATGACAAAATTCTGTTAACAATGCAAGACAACTATAGCTTTACCTTTTACTTTCTAGTAAGTAAATTAACACTTGTGGAAAGTTTAAGTTTAAGTATTCCCTATAACTGCGAAAGAGAATTGCCCTGACCGTATTCTCCACATCAGTTTCTTCATTGAATTTTTGAGGTGGCTGAATTGTGGGATTTTCTTCCTGCTTTGGTGTCTATGGTGAAGTTGTATTTATCTCACTAACATTAGTAACATTTTCACTGGTTTTGGTCTTGCCTGTCTGATTAGCTTCTTCATCCCTTACTTAACTGTTACTCAACAGGGGTGGATTTGCTCTGTCAAACCTGATCCATGATTTTGCCGTCCTCTGCTTCATGGAGTAACCTCTGGGGGCCTCAGGTGAATCTGCCTTTATAGAGTGGGCTCCTCATTTGGTTCTTCTGCCATTCCACCTTCGGTCTCTAGCGGGATTTTGTCAGGTCTGTTTTTATTGTAGATGTAGGCATGGCCAAAGGGGTACTCTGCCATCAAACTGGAAAATGTGCAGCCTGATAACTCTTTTGCAAGTTCTCCAGGAGGTTCCTTGCAGTACTTGCCTCCAGGAAGGAATTCTTTGAGATTTTTCTCCAACACAGCTGTAAGAACTTTCATCATGCTCTGCAAACATGCCTTAATTAGTGTTCCATACTGATTATCTTCATTGGCATGGCAGAATTCAAACATGCCAGAAAAAATCTTCTCCTGTATTGGAGCCTGTAAAAATACATTGGTCGCAGGCTCAGGTTGCAGGAGGATAGATGCATCACTAGACCACTTTAGGAGTTTCTTGTAAAGGCATAAAAGGTACTTACTGAATTCTAAGTATTGTGCATCACTTTTCAGTAGTTGCCAAAAGGGTCCCAGGACTTTACAGTACACAACAGCCACCACACAGACCAAGGCCTGCACAGTCTCATCAGAGGCATCAGCATCAATGCTGTCCAGAATTATATTTGAATCATCATTCATTTGCTGCAAGTCAGATACGAATAGAGCAACATCTCTACAATGGTGAATAAGAGCAGCAGCTGCTTCAAAGTAATTGATAAATCTGTTAGACTGACAGACTGGTAGCTTTGAAGCGTTGTTCCTCTCAATGCAAAAGGCAAGCCAGTGCCTTCTGTGACTCTTGTTGGTTTCCTCTCTTGGGCACAGGATGTCACAAGCCATGTGGATATAACGGGTGACTGCACTCTCATCAAAGTTCATAAAACTTTGAAACTTTGGGTGGTTGTCCCGTCCAAGCCTCTCCCCTGTAGTGTTCACAATTTCTCTTTCAAATGACATTATCTGCTTCTCTACAGCATCAATGAATTCAAAAAGAAAAAGTGCATTACAATGAAGAAAATTCAAGAGCGGAGTCACATGACACTTCAAGGAATGGGGCATGATCTTGTCATTTAGAGATTTCATTGGAACACTTTCTTTCAACATTATGGAAAAATGATGTTTGAGGAGATCCAAAGACACCCACTTAGCAATATCATTTATTCCTCCATACATATTTGCAAGCTTTTGAAAGAAGAGAATAGTAATATCAAGTAGATTCAAACAATCGCCTGTGTCAAACTGGGGATTTTCATCAACATCCAGTGTCTGCGCTTGTTCGGGTACATTTATACTACCATGTTTATCTTTTACAGTACGCAAGGTGGATGTTTGGTAAAAATCAAGAATATCATCCGATTCCAGTGTGAGTTTGCTTTTTCTGCGCTCTGGCGAAATCTTACGTTTTTGGCGTTGCTCCAATGGCAAGTCAGCAACCTCACTGGGTTCTCCTTCATCTGTGATTTTATGGGTTTGAAAATTAGATTTTTGTTGAAGTAACTTCAGACGTTTCCTTCTTAGCTGTCCTTTGATTATTGACACCCTTCTGAATTCTGAGTCGTCCAAGTCAGGTGTGAAGTCAAACGGACTTTGAAGGAATTCGTCAAGCAACCCACTGTTCCTCTTTCTGCTCCTTTGGTTGTTTCTATATTTTAAACGGAATCTTTTCAGACTGTTCTTGAGAATCTTGTTTGCCTTTTGGATTTTACCATCACTACAGAAAGCAGGATCAAAGTTACGAAGCCATGACACCAAGACAATCTGATCAATTTTTTCCCTTTCAATAAAGTTGGTCAACTCTAGTATCAAGCCATTAGTGACATCTGTTAACTTTGCACGATCAGAAAAATCTGACATATTAATCAGATCTGTTCTTCCAATACTAATGCTATCACATATAGGGCCAATGAACTCAAAGTTAACCACAGATCCAAGAAAGCTGTCCCTTGCATCTCCCGTTAAGCTCAGTGCTGTTTCAATGTTCCTGTCAATCAAACCATGAAAATTTGCAGACTGAAACACTGGAAAAATCTTCTGGAGCCATTTTACTATATCCATCCATGAAAGATGATTCTCCTCTCTCATCAATCCAACTTGAACCAACAACCGGTTCGTGCACGATCTTTCCCCTAAATCCAGGAAGTCACCAGTTTGTGGTCCATTGAAGTCATTGAGCATCTTAAAATATAACTCATCCTCTGCAAAAAGTATTAGAAAAAAGAATTAGAGAATTTGACAAATAGAATAGCTATTTAAGATTTTACTTAAATACCTAAATACAAATACAATTCAAAGCAAATACATATTCTCCTCTGCAGTTTTATGTGTATATTTGTGTATTTAAAAATTAATGCCAAATAAAATCCAAAAATTGGAAACTGTGCTATTTTTACCTAAATGTGCTGTTTGAAGTCTTCTTCATTTTGCTAAAGTATATTTATGTTCTACACTTTAACATCATGGAAAATCTGGTCTGGACCAAAAACATGTCCTAGCCAAAAATCTAAATTTCATTTGATAAAGTGATATGTGGAACCTCCTGTTGATATTTGAAATGTTTTAAAATGTACTCACTCAGTTCAGAAGCAACATCCTTGGCACTAGGACCACTGAAACTGACATCCTTCAGTTCTTCCATGATGACACAAAGAAGCACGATGTCTTGGGTAGTAGATTTCTAAAACATCCGTGGGAGCACAATCTTCCAAATAAAGGTCAGATAAATGTTTTAGTACTTCCGACTAAATTGCTGCCCAGATTTAGTTCACTCTGAAGGCATGCAAGGGCCAATTCTAGGACTGGAATGAAGTGTGTATTGGTGGAAAAAGCTGGGTATAGCAGGAATTGTTTATGCATTCAAGATTCTTTATTTGTCACATGCAAGTTATACAAGTACAAAATGCAGCAAAATGTATCCTGATCCGCTCCTGACTGCAACCTGTTATTACATTACTATAATTCCATTCTAGAAGTAGCTCTGCAGTATGTAGCATCACGGTTAGTAGTAACCAATGCTATCTGTATAAGGTAACAGATAAGACTATTAGTACGCCCCCATGCACCCCAAATGCTCCTATGTTTTATTGGTTTTCTTTGTAAAGAAGAACTGAGCAATGGCATAGTGTTGTGTTCTATTTCAGTGTTGATACTGTATATCAGTCAATTTAGTCTCATTTTGCTGGGCAAAAAAACTATGCTGTTGGAATGCATAAAAACAATGAAAGTGAAAAAACTGGACACATTAACATCTATAGCATTTGACAGACATATTTATATCCAGAGTTACTTTTCATAATTACAAGGACAGACTTTGTGTTAATGACTTTGTGTTAATGCTCAGGGGCGTAATGCCAGTAGTTCTAGCAGTAGGATAGAGCTAGACCTGAAACTATGACCTCTTGGTCTGCAAGTATCATACCAATAAGCCACCACCATCCTTTATGAAACAGCATTACTCTGTAAATTGTTATCCCATCCAGAGGTCGACCGATATATCGGGCCGATATTTAGCATTTTTTACGATATCGGCATCGGCCAATATCTGAGTTTAGTACTCTGATATTCAGGCATCTCATTTGTAACTTGAAAACTTTGTTTTGTTTACAAATTATTAGTCAAGTTCAAATGTTATATATTTATTTATTGTTTAGACATTTACAGTTTTATTTATGTTATTATGTTATGTTATTTATATTATTTATGTTTGTTAACATATTTATGTTTATAAATATGTTTAGTCAGTGTTAAATAAATGTTAAGTTGAGAAATTTCGCGTATCCTTTGTTATTATTAGTGTGATATTTTTCTACACATAGAGGGGAAATGTCTAATTATTGGCCAAAAAAATATCGGCTTTAAAAAAAACCATATCGGTCGACCTCTAATCCCATCCCACATCCCAGTTTCTTCACTGCCATGTATGCAAATTCTTTAAAATCCAGACCTTTTTTATCCCGTAGCAAATAAAGCTCAGATAAATGTTTTAGTACTTCCAACTAAATTGCTGCCCAGATTTAGTTCACTCTGAAGGCATGCAAGGACCAATTCTAGGACTGGAATGAAGTGTGTGAAGCTAGAAACCAAAAACAATAGATAGATCGAAATGACTAAAACCTTTCTTTGAGGTACCACACATTACTTGCTGAAAATCCGATTAATCTTAGCAACTTGTTGGAAGAAAAAACATGTTGGAGTTTAACAGTATGTCTCTCTCCAAGGACAAACAGGAAAAGTCACGTACTATGATCAGGAGATTTGAAGTACGAAGGGAACTTGCACAACGTGATCGGTCCAGCCAACAGGCAGGGAACAGATACTGCTGAATGTCACTTTTGATGTACGTTCTCTTCTTCTTTCTACGCCCTGTGAGCGAGAAACGATTAACAACACTTAATTCCTAATGTGATCCGAAACAGAATAAAAAACAATCCACAGAAGGAGCACCAAATACGAGCAGTCAACAAGTTAGAGAATCACTTTGCGCAACTCAAAAATGAAGCAGATCGCTCAAAGTAAAGCTTGCACGTCTGCGTCTTCATCCGACTCGACAAAAGAGGTGGTCATCCATATAAACACAAAATGGAAATATGCCCTGACGTGGCTGCAGACAAAAACACGAAGGTGAAGCTCTAGTATTTCAGTTTAACTCACCTTTAAGTCGTGGACTTCTCTGCATATATTTTAGACGGAAAGTGAAGGCCGGCCTCTCTCTCCACTATGAGCTTTAGCTCAGCTACTCCCGACGTGCACGCCGAAGGAGGAGCTAACCGCTGTGGCGCGAAGCATCACGGGAAACGAGATATGACAACAAAGGATTGTTACGAGTAATGCTGATATGTATTAGCCTGTTGGTGCTATAATTAATTTGATAAACAGAATAACTGTCAAGGTCCGCGGCACTTTGCCCCAAAACACGTGGTGACGACTGGCGTCTGTGAATAGGAAGTGGTAAAGGTTTCATAATCGGAAGGTAACGTGCTCTTAAATTAAAACGGAAACTAAATCAAACGTAAATTAAAACAGGAATGAAAACCCATCTTTATAGTGACAGTAAAAACTTGCGGAAAATGTAAGATGAAAATGATTGAGATCAGTTTGCAGAGTCGCAATCACAGTGTAGCCCTCTTCTTAAATCCTTGCAGTTGTTAGTTATTTGTTAGCACGTCTGTTCCAACATTTTTGTAATTCAGCTTAACAGTTGTCGTCTGTTTTTATATTGCCAAACAGACCGGGCATGGACGAAAACGACATGGCAGTTGAGGGTGGACCATCTTCGCTGGACGCCCCAGTGGAGGAAGCGAGTTCTTATCTGGAGACAGGAGAGACATCACAGGAGCCCCCCAGAAGCGCGTCCGCTAAAAGGAGCAAACCTTTGAAAAGGAAAGTAACTACCCCGAAAGAGGAGAAGAGGAAGAAAAAAAAGAAAAGTACGGTCAAACAAGCTCCGAGACCCAACTACACCGTACAGCATGGAGAGGACATGCTACTTATTATATCAAACATCAACCAGTTTGACAGTGTTTGGAAGCCCAAACGAAAGAAATGCAAGCGGAAGAAGGCCCAGATGAGGACCGTGCCAGTCAAGACGAAGAAAAAATCATCAAAAAGCAAAGTTCCTAAAGTCACAGCAGAACCCTTAGTCAGTAACCCTAATGTGCAGGACGCAGAGGGTTCTGCCTGGGGTCACAGGTTGCCTGTAGAGGTGTTGGTGAAAATCTTTGAGGTGATAGTTCTCCAAGATGGTGCTGTGCCATTTTTGTGCAGGTGAAATCTATATTTAATACTCACCAACTAGAAGACTATTGCTCTGCCATTCCAGAAATTATTGCCCTTTTATCTAGTGCAACTCAGCAGTTAATTAAGATAACACTTATGCAACAATAGTAAATGGAAGTCAACTTATTGATTAGATTATTAGAGGTTTCTGAGATGGTGCAGCCCCAATGGTTATTATATATTATATTTATATGCACTTGTAGAATATTTACTAATTTAGGTGTTACTTTCTGAAAGGGCTGGCAGAGTTTGTCATCTTTGGAAAATTGCTGCGTCTTCACCTACCCTTTGGCGCAGTGTGTCCATAGCGCACTGCTGGGGCCAGTCACCTGGAATGGAACAGAAAATTAAAAACACTATGAACTGGCTAACACAGAACAGGTCAGCAAAACACATATTAAACTCTTAAATGATGTCTCTCACCAAGTGATCATTTTGAAAGTGATGGTCCTCATGACAACAATTCAACATCTGTTTGACATTTTTTAAAGGTTCTCGCAGCTGAGGGATTTCACCCTTAATCACTGGAAAAAGCATGTTGACTATGTTGTTCAGGTGATGAGTAATACTTGATAACAAGTAACAAGTAAACAATGTCTCCATTTGATGTATTATTTTTTCTGATCACCATTAATTTGATTATTGTTTCATATTTTTTAACTTTCTATTGTAGACAATAGCAGAATCCTGCTCAAATCTCCAGTCTTTGAAGTTATCTTACTGCTTGGGTGTGACAAAAGCAGCTTTTCTAAAGCTTGGCACTGCCTGTCCACGTCTGGATAGCATAAATGTGCAACACACAGAGGTTTGTATAAAAATATATGTTAAAACCCAGCCCATGGCAGTGTCTGCCTCTATTTTAATTGCAAGACTTGTATTTGCTGTCATCCAGTCATGACACTGTTCCATGATAGCAGTACATTGGTTTGAAATTGTTTTCCAAGTCATAACTTAGCGCTTAGATTAGTCTTAAACATTTGAGCTGGAAACTAGGCCTTTATTATCGATAAACTGTGTTTGTCTTTCTGACTGTTTGTTTTGCTTTTGCAATCAAGTTTCAAGACGATGGCTTGGTTTCCTTTCTGGAGACATATGGAAAACAGCTAAAACAGATTTTATTTACAAGGAGTTCAAAATCTGACAAACTTCTTAATCTTTTGTGTGTAAGCCCACATTCATTTTTTTATTCCGATGCTGTTGTTTGTATGTTTACAATATTCGTAAAAAAAAAATCCATACTATTTGCTTTATTCCTTTAATATGGTATATTTTTGCAGAAGGGTTGCTGTCCTGAACTCAGACTGCTGGAGATTAATACTAAGCTAGACAGTGGATATTGCCCTCTTCCTATCTGCATACAGGCTTTACAAGTGTCCTGTCCCAAGCTTCAGGTTAGTTCATGTTGCCCTCACTGACATGTTTTCCCATGCCTTTTTTTAATTGAGTACATTTTAATGTTCTTTTGTTTCCTTGCTTGTCCAGTATAGGGAGCTACATTACTCTTAATTAAAATGTTAATTTTGCTAACTTCTGTACATAAATCTGATTCTTGTCAAAAAGTGTACTGTTAGCGATTTTAAGGGTAAGTAAAATAAAAATGCAGTTGATCTAAATCTGCTCATTGAGTCTTCATTATCAGAACATACAAAGAACCTTCATAGTCCTACAGGAATTTTACGTTTTTTTTTTCCACTTTGTAAGACGTTTAGGTTGATGAATGTAAGCCCAATTCCCAAAATGATTCGCAACGCACCCAACTGCACCCAAGGATTTCCAATGCTGGAAGAGTTGTGTATAGCTTCTTCTACTCATTCCTTTATGACTGATCATGACCTGCACAATGTTCTCCACGGCTCCCCAAACCTGCGTGTGTTGGACCTACGGGGATGTTCCCGGATTACTGCTATGGGACTGTTCACTCTACCCTGCGAAGGTAATGCACTGCTGAACATATCTGAATATATTTGAACATGGTGTCCTTACCAGTACCTTGCTCATCAGTACCTCAGTTGTACCTTTACTGGTCCGGGATTGAAACGTTCACAGGGCAAAACACCCCCCTGAAAGCGTAACCGTTACGCTACCAACTTTCTTTCCAAAAGAAAATCGTTGACATTTGACCAGTCACTGTTTGTACTTGAAATGGATTTGATTAGTACAAATGGATGTAGACATAAGTATATGTTCTACCTATACAGTACATATACACATTTTGTTTATGATTTTCAGAAGACACCAGGTCAAGTAACAGATTCATGATCAGATTTACAAGGATTCATATTTTTTATGTTAAAATTATTTTTTTTTTTCTGGCCATGGATCATAATCTTTCATAGACAAATGCCCCAAATCCGTCTTTCGAGTGCTTCGTAATAAGTATTAGTGTTCAGAAATCTGTATTCAGATGTTATGTCAACATTTACATTAACGTTCAGGTGCAGATAGGGTTGCAAAATTCCAGGAATTTTCAAAGTTGGAAACTTTCCATGGGAATAGACAGGAATTTATGGGAATTAACAGGGAAAAAACTGGACATTTTTAAAGTTGAAGGTTGGGAACATAAAATATAGTTGGTAAATATATATTGAAGCATAATCTTGGCTAAAATAATCAAATTTGATGAAAATACAGATGAGTATCTATGCTATTCCTCAATCACAGGAACATAGCACACTACTTACTGCTGGGCTATTGAGGCCACACCCACTACAATCCTTGTGCATTTCTCTATCACATGCACAATGATTACTAGACTTCTGAATAATTAAAGCTACAGTTTTGAGCCCACAGCACAGATACAGACTATTGAAACCACACCTTTCAGTAAAGTTACTGAGGTACTCATGAACAAGATACTGTCCCCAAGCACTGCTCTCCGGGCGCTTGTTAGCTGCCCACTGCTCCTTCACGGATGGGTTAAATGCACAGGTCACTTTTCGTTGTGGTGCACTGTGTGCTGTGCTGTGGTTTGTTCACAATGACAAATAATCACTCAATTTCAGCGTAAGACCTACATAAAGTCAAGCAGTTTTGATGATATTATGAGGTAGATAATATTTGATCTATCGTGGCGACTAAAATGGTCACCAGTGTGACTAGATTTTTTATTTTGTGAGTAGTTTTTTCTCAAATCCAAGAAAAAAATTAAATTAAAAATTAAATAGCATGAAAAGGGCTTTTAATTATGTGCGAACACTCTCAGCCCACGTCTGCCTTTCCTACTACACTATGACTATGATTATCCAAAACGTCCAGTTAATTCTCATTAATTCCCATACATTTCCATTAATTTCCAGAGTTCCCGTGGAAAGTTTCCGATTTGGAATATTTCCAAAATTCCCGAACAAAAATTGTCCACCCCTTTGCAACCCTAGGTGCAGACAATAAGTATATGAATTTAATAATGCACATTTAATTATGGCTGCTTGGTACAGATACAGTTAGAGAATGGTTTTGCATGGATAAGTCCTAATTGGTCATTCAAATTTTTTCTTTTAATTACTGACCTTTTTTGGGTTTTTTTTAGATCTGGAGTGTTTTTACTGGGGGCTGTATTTCAATAGTAATGTGATGGTGGCTTCCAACAAAGGCATTCACATGCTCATGCAGAAATGGAGCCGAACCCTTCGAGAACTAGATCTGACCAATCAACCGTTCTCTGAGGAAGACCTGGAGATTGCAGTGGGGCATTTGGCCTGCAGCACTGGAGCTGATGCCTTCCGCTTTCTGAATCTTAGTGGAACAAAAATTACCACATCTGCACTCAGGTACTAGTATAGTAGTAATGACTAAGTAACTACAAAATAATAATGTAAGTTTACGCTCAACTGTAATACCTTGTATAAATACTAACATTATATGCATGAAGATAACAAGAGTGTTTTATCATACACTCCTGCCTACATTTCATAAGAATGAGTTTGTGTAAATGATAAGAGACTACTGAGAGTCCAGTTCTTCAAACTGTTTTATTTATTTATTTATTTATTTATTTTATTTTTTACAAATTAACTAAATTTGTGCACTGTGAGTGGAAGCCCACTTCTTATTATTCTCTTTATTCACTTTTTTGAAAGGTGCCAGCATTTCTGTGGTTGACTAAATGCCTGAAAAGTAAGTTTTAACTTTTCATTTCACAGGTTAATGCTGGCACGGTCTGCAGCTCTTAGCTACCTAAATCTGTCGTCTTGCCGTTACCTTCCCAGAGGACTGAAACGGGTTTATCGTGGTCAAGAGGATGTGCATCAGCTTCTGGACAAGTTGGAGTGATGAAGTGTATTCTTTTGGACTTGTTTGAAGTCCAAAAAAAAGTGTTCCAATGCTATATTGGAATCATATGTATTAAACTGTCCTAAGAAAATTAAAAAGGCAAACAATATACTAAAATTGTTTTGAATAATTACAAAAAAACATTACTGTAATTGGCAAATGAAAACTTTATTGTTGTCAAATAATTTGAAATAAAAAAATCACTTTTTTATTATTTCAGTAGTGTTTCTGATACATAAAGGTAATGACCTAAACATTTACCACATACTCAGTTTGGTGTTTAATGTTTTTTGTTTGTATGTGAGTCTTAGACAATACATTCCCAGGGGTTTTCCTTTTAGTATCAAAAGTTCCTCTCATTAATGCTATCTTAAGCATAAGTATAGTAACTAACTAAAAAGTGAATATAAAATACAGTGTTTATTTAGGGTATTCCATAGCAGAGACAGTAAGGACACTGAGGAACGAACAACTTAAAGAAAAAAATTAAACATGAAAAAATATATGCCATTGTAAGAAAGCAGTTCTGGAGTTTCAGATCTCAAGTATTAATCACAATATGGGCTCCTCTTAGATGAGATCATTTAGAAAGAATTTCTAGAAGCATCTTTGTCATAGATTTGACTTTTTGCAATAAATTGCCTTTCTTCTGCTGAATCACCTGATTAAAAATTCTCTACTTTTTCAAAAGAAGTAAAGCAAGACCGGTCTCTGGGTCTTGCACGCATCTCTCAATTAGCTGCAAGTATGTGAGATTTTCCTTTGTGTTGGGGTCAAAGAAGCCTTTGGTGTCATCACTTGGATCAGAAAGGATTTCGTTCATTTCCTTATCAAAGTATCCTCGCTGGTAGGCCACCTCCACAGGCACGCGATGGCTGTTCACGGGATCAATGATTCCCCCAGTAGCAATCTGTGCTTCCAGAAGACGAATACCGTGATCCTTGACAATCAAGTCCTTCTTCAGCGCCTGGAACAAAGAGATGGTGGTTTCTGTGTGAGGGTCGTTGTAGCCAGTGACAGCCCTTTCTGCGGAAAGTAGTTTGCTCTTCCATTCAGGCCCCACGAGTCCCTGCTCCACTGCCTCTTCTACTGAGAGCTTTTTGTTTTTCACTGGATCAACCATAAATCCAGTAGCAGCCTGAGCCTCCAGTAAAACCAGTGAGGTTCCAGGAGTCAGAAGCCCCTTGGATTTGGCTTCATAAATGCTCATGGTCTGTTTTGTTGATTCAACTCTTACACCAGCAATACAATTTGAACCCCTAAGGTATTTCTGAATGGATTCAGCTTGATCAATTTCTTCATCTGTGATTTCTTCATTGATGATTTGATTAAACAGTTGTTTAGATATAATTTTTGACTCAAAAAGCTCACTTGCTGAAACCTGTTTTCGGAGGCCTCTGAAGGAATGTTTCTTTGTAGCAATTTCTATTACAATAGCTGTGACCATCTGTGTGAGTTCCTCAATAGTTAATTTTCCTGATTTGTATTGATCAATCAACTGTTTTCTTTTTTTGGATGTTATGTACTCTGACATTAGTACATCCCACAGTGACACTCGCAGTCCCTCAAACTTCCCCTTTACATTGATGATTGACTTCTCTCTAAAAACATTTTTTAGTTGTTCATCACTGTAAGTAGCTCTTTCATTATGCTCAGGGAGGGGCAGTAGTAAAATTCCTGTGCTTGATTGTTTGACACATTTTTCTCTGAGCTGACTGTATGTTAGCTCTTCTTTCGTGTTTGGATCTGTGTACCATTTTGTATCATCAGACACACTGGTCAAAAGCTCACTGATCTCATTATTTATGTATCCTTTCTTCATAGCATAAGTAGATGGCAGTCGGTGACTGTGAACTGGATCAATTAATCCTCCTGTAGCAAGTTGGGCCTCCAGCAGCCGAAGTCCATGCTTCTTGGAGACAAGATCTTTTTGTATGGCTTCAAATAAGCATATTTGCTTATCTGTGTATGGGTCTGTAAAACCAGTAACAGCTTGCTCTGCTAAGAGTATGTGCTCAAGCAGCTCTGGGCCAATCAGTTGTTCTTTGGCAGCCTCTTCAACAGAGAGATTCTTGTTTTTTATGGGATCGATGACAAAACCTGTTGCTGCCTGAGCTTCAAGCAACATCAGGGCCATATCAGAACTGAGCAATCCTTTAGATTTAGCTTCATATAAGCTCATCACAGTCTCAGTACTCTTAATCTTCACCCCAGCAATACTTCCTTTGCCCTTTAAATATTGTTGTACTGAATCACTTTTTACTACTTGTTCAAGAGTTGTTTTTCCATCTTGCAAGTCTTGGTAAACAGAGGCTTCAATGATTCCACAATCAAATAGTCGTTGTGCTGAAACATCTTTTCTCAAGCCCATTGTTGTTTGAAGAGATGCCTCCTTCTTTTCCAGTTCTGTGATATTTCTAATTACCATGGTGACAATGTCCTCAATTTTTGCCCCCTTTGATCTGTATTGTTCAATGAAATTCTGCCTTTGCTCTTCAGTAAAATATGGTGAATGAATCAGGTTCCAAAGGGAAAGACATTTTCCTGAGAAGAGACCAACAGAAACAGTAGCTGTGTGTTTCTCAAAGTCCCTCTTTATTTCAGCATCTGAGAGGAGTGTTTCAGTTTTTTCTCGTTCCTGACCTTTTGCGAGCAATGGCAGAAGAAGTAGTTCAGTGTCTTGATCTTTGATGCACCTTTTTGTAATCTCTAAGTAAGTTAAATTCTCTTGTGTGTTAGGGTCGAAGAATCCCTTTGTGTCATCATTTGGGTCCAACAAGATCTGATTCATCTCTGCATCAAAATATCCCTTCTTGTATGCAACATCAAGAGGCAAATGTATACATGTCAAGGGATCAATTATTCCACCTGTGGCAATTTGGGCTTCAAGTAAACGAATGCCATGCTGTTGTAGAATGAGATCCTTCTTCATGGCTTGGAAAAGTGATATGGTATCTCCAGTGTAAGGGTCTTTATATCCAGTTACTGCTCCCTCAGCAGAGAGAAGCTTTTCATATAGGTCTGGCCCAATTAACTGCTGTTGTAAGGCCTGTTCCACAGTGAGCTTTCGGTTTTGTATGGGATCAACAATGAAGCCAGTGGCAGCCTGCGCTTCAAGAAGCCAGAGGGCTGTACCAGGCTTTAGCAGACCCTTTTTCCTAGCCTGATTAATGCTCATTTTCTGGCCAGATGATTTTACTATCACACCAGATACACAGCTGGTTCCTTGCACAGATTTCCTCACTGGCTCCATCTGAAGAAGATCTTTGAGTGTAAGCTTCCCCTCAAGCAGGCTTTTGTAAGTGCTTTCACTTATGATCTTTAAGTTCAGAAGGTCCAAAATTGAGACATTTTTCCTTAGACCCTTGATACTGAAATTTGCATTTCGCAGAACTTCTTTCCTCTCAATAATTTCAATAATTATTGTAATGATTTCTTCAACTGTCACCTTTTTAGACCCATACTTTTGTAGCAGTTCCTGTCTCTTCTCCTCTGATAAGTATTCAGAGTTGATCAGTTCCCAGAGTGTCACTTTCTTGTTGCTAAATCTGCCATACTTCACAGTCACATATGTGGCTTGGAAGGTGTCTTTAATGCTGGCTTGTATTTTTTTCCTCTTCTCTTTGATCGGCAGTAGACAGAGACCTGTGCTGGAGTCAGTGGCACATCGGTTAAGAAGCTGCAGATATGTAAGATTTTCATGAGTGTTTGGGTCAAAGAATCCTTTTGTGTCATCTGATGGGTCTCTCAGTATCTCGTTCATTTCTACATTGAAGTATCCTTTTTTGTATGCTACATGTACTGGAATGCGATGACTATTTACAGGGTCAATTATACCCCCGGTAGCAATCTGGGCTTCCAGTAGGCGAATTCCATGATCTTTCAGGATCAACTCTTTTTGCATGGCCTGAAACAATGATATTTTTTGATTTGTGTAAGGGTCTTTATACCCTGTCACTGCCTTTTCAGCTGAGAGGAGCTTTGCATGAAGATCAGGTCCTATTACTCTTGCTTTAACAGCATCATCAACAGAGAACTTTCTGTTAGTAATTGGATCAACAATGAATCCTGTTGCTGCTTGCGCTTCCAGTAAGATGAGTGATGTTCCAGGTCTTAACACTCCTTTTTGTCTGGCCTGGTAGATTGTCATAATTTGAGAATTGGGAAGCAACACTCCAGCAATGCTTGATTTTCCCTGTAGAAACGTTTGTACTGATTCATTCTCTGTAACATCATCTGCAGTTAATTTACCTGTTTTCAGTTTCTCTAAGTCATTCTGGGTGATGATATCAGCCTCAGCGAGCTGTTCTGCAGTGACATGCTCTCTTATGCCTTCAAAAATAACATGGGCTGTTTTTTCTGAATGTTCAATGACCTCCAAGACTTTTTTTATTATCATCTTAAGAGTAAGGCTGCCATTTCTATATTGTTGTATAATGTCTTGTCTTTGTGCTTCAGTGAAGTATTCTGACATGAATAATTCCCAAAGTGACACTGTCATTCCCTTGTATTTCCCCCATGTCACTGTTACCATTTCCTCTTTGAAGCTTAGTTTGGTTTTATAGTCAATGAATTTGTAATTTTGTCCAGCACCCTCTTCATGTAGAGGCAGCAATGTGTGGCCTGTGGCAGGGTCAATGACACAGCGATTCATGAGTTCCAGATATGTAAGATTTTCTTTTGTGTTTGGATCAAAGAATCCTTTTGTGTCATCTGTGGGATCTTCAAGGATAGCATTCATTTCCTTGTCAAAGAAGCCTCGCTGATATGCAATGTCTACAGGTACTCTGTGACTGTTTATTGGATCGATAATGCCTCCAGTAGCAATCTGTGCCTCAAGCAACCGAATGCCATGCTCTTTTACAATAATGTCTTTGGACAAAGCCTGAAACAGTGAAATTGTTTTACTGGTATATGGGTCCTTATACCCAGTAACTGCATGTTCTGCCGCAAGCAGTTTTGCATGGTACTCAGGTCCCACAAGTTTATTTTTGATGGCTTCATCAACGCTGAACTTTCTGTCTTCAACAGGATCAATCATGTATCCAGTAGCTGCTTGTGCCTCCAGCAGTACTAATGCTGTGCCAGGCATGATGATGCCTTGTTTCATTGCCTGATAGATACTCATTTTCTTGTTAGACGAGAGCACTGCCACACCGCCAATGCTTCCTTTTCCTTCCAGATACTCTTTTACTGTCTCTAACAGCATTACATCCTTTGTTGAGGTTTTGCCTTTTTGAAGATCTTCAAACGTCTTTTGGTCAATAATTTTTGATGCCAGCAGCTCAGAGGATGTCACTCCCCTACGAAGCCCTTTGAATGTAATATAGATTGGGAAAAGTGTCAAACCAGTTTGTGGGTTCACAATGCATTTCTCCATCAGTTGTCTATAGGAGAGATTCTGCTGAGAATTTGGATCATAGAAGACTTTCAATGTGTGTGTCTCTTCTGATAATACACCATTCTCATAGTATCCTCTCTCACAGGCTTGATCTTCTGAAAGATGAGTCTTTTCAAGAGGGTCATAAATCCCTCTAGTGCAGAGCTGTGCTTCAAGCAACCTGATGCCATATTCTTTTGAAATGACATCTTTCTGTATTGCTTGGAATACTGAAATCTGCTGGTTTGTGTATGTATCAATATAACCTTGTCTAGCCTTTTCTGCAGATTCCAGTTTCTCCCGCATCTCTGGTCCAACAAGTCCTTCTTTGACAGCATCTTCAACTGAGAGTATTCTGTTTTTAATGGGATCAATGATTCCCTCAGTTGCGGCTTGGGCTTCCAAAAGGGCCAGGCATGTTCCAGATTTTAACAAATGTTTTTTCAGGGCTTGGTATATGCTAACAATTTCATTTGACTTTTCAACAAACACTCCAGCCACTGCCCCCTGGTGATGGGCATTTTCCTGAGCAGGCATTTTCAGATGATGTCTTGCTCCCCAGTCTGTGTATTAAAAAGGGAAAAAAAAATTTCTAAAGCAACGCACTGAAACTTCTGCATACCATTTGTCTGTGAACATAGGAAAATACTGAAATAATAGCAACTATGTGTACTGAACAATCAATATCATTTACACATGCAGTTGAGAACCACATTATTCTCTATCACATTTGTTAAACAAATTCTAGTTTGTGTAGGGAAACAACCTTGTCATCAAGCAACTGTTAGACCTTTATATACACACATTTTACACATTTACACATATAGAACAAAACATGCGTGATTATTTTAATCTGTATTAGGTACCTGACTGTCATAAGTGTGCCAAATGTATTTATTCTATGCATTTGACACATTCACATAATACATGATCATGTATAACACAGAACGTTATTTTCTGGTGGACCCTTATCAGCTGTTGAAGGCAGTATATTTTATGACTTTATAACATGTTTATAACATATCTAATTCTCATTTCCTCATACTTTTATATTGCACATACATTTTGCAGTCAGGAAAGCCAAATACTCAAATAGTTTGCTTAAAAACACCCCTAAAATTATGCGGAATCATCAAACACAAAAGAGACTAATTAAGGGGATTAATGTGTAACCCACATTAAAAAGTGCAACATATTTCTATGTCAGATACTAATCAGGAGATTTTATGTAATTATATCTAAATATATAATTGAGGCAGGTCATAGTTCTGACATGCATTTGATATTGCACTACATAAGTCAATTATTTAGGAATTAAAACCACTGGAGTACCTAAATGCATGATCTGGCTAAAAGAAGAGACATGGGATAACTGGATTTCCCTCACTTTATACAACGGTAATGCAAAATTAATATCAGTTTAAATACATTTTATGTACTAACACAAGACGCAGTTGTCTTATATAGAAATATCTCAGTGATAAGATACACAGTCAGTCATAACAGACACACCCATATTTGTAGTCTAATCTGTACTTTGGGTGTGGTTACAAAGGGGTAACATTTTTACTTTCCACCTGGCACCGCATCAAACTGGTAACAGTCCAGTCCTATTTTTTGTTTACTGTGCATATTATTCATCACCACTAAACAATTGTGTCATTCGTACACAGTGACATACTATGCTACTGCCCTGCATGTTTTCCTCAATACATCTAACCCAAATTTTTAACTGTGTATCATCAGTGTAAAATCAGTTCAGGATAGTTGACATAATGAAGGTTATTGGGACAGAAAAATGCTGATCTATATTGAATGCTGACAGAAAAGCTAGAATTAAAATTCATGATTTATATATGAACATCCCATCAAAGGTACATTACTTAGCAAGGTGGGTTTGATGACCAAAAGGTACTTTGGACCAGTGAAATTAAAATGTACCTGCAAGTTAATCACCAGATCCTCCCACAAACTTTCAGCTGCTGTTTCACAACCAGAGGATCCTGGAATGTAAGATTACACAAGAAACTGCCGGTTAAAGTGCTTGTATGACTAAATTGCAAAAATGCATGTAAATATTGCTGTTTTGGTTTTGAAAAATGCAATAAGCATACACAAACATTACACCACTGTGATAAGACCTGTAAGAACATAGGTATTATTAAAACAACACATCTATTTGCATAAATTCAAATTATGCAATTTATTCACCTCAGAATTTAGGTCAACACTGTGGCTTCTGAAGGCAAAATACTCCTGGTAGCCATATACTTCTCCATAGTGGATACAATAACAAAACATCAAAACATTTTGTAAATCATCCTTACAACAGCACATCAGTTCCTGTGAGCAAGTTTCATCATGTATGTTTAGTTAGTGATGAATAGCATTTTTTCTCCATTATGTAAGAATGCAGCTTAAAACATCAATTCTTTTAGACATAACTCCTTCCTTAAGGGAGATATCTGTATTTTTGCATTGAAGAACTATAAAGGTTATTACTTTAGTTCTTAATGTCAGTTGGTAAAACAGGACTATTCAATATATCTACAGAATATTAACACACTGTTCAGGGTTGATTTATAGTCGTCTTTTAAAGTTTCAGTGGACAAAGGTCAATTGGGTGTAAATGTTTGTAGTGAGACTTTATGGCAGGGAGTCATATCATAAATGCAAAACAAACCTGAATGTAACCTATACCTAAATCAATTTACTTCCACAGCAAAAAATGTGTTCATATATTTGTGCTTACCTCAGTTTGTGTAAGCTTGAAAGTTGTTCAAGATCCAGACTCTTCCTGCAGAGCGTTTTCTGGCGAATAGATAAGGAGACACTCATTACATGCAACATGGAAAGTGCACTTTCAATTCTGTCCTTCGAGAATTTATTTGGTGAGAGGAAAGCTCCACCCCAGAAACACTCCTCTCTCAGTGGAGACAAAAGAATTTCTCTGTACTAACACCCCCCAACCTCCCAGAGTCATGAGGCAAGAATAATTAACAGCAGAGGATTTCCTTAAGAAGAGACGTGCCCCAACATAGCTATCAAATTAGAAGGTGTTAAACAATTACTTCTCTTTATTTAAAAAAATAGGTTTGCACGTTAAGTCGTAGTGTTTTGACATCCAGTCAAAAGCAGTCTTGCATCCTTTCATAAGAGAATGGAATGCTCTGGCTCTTGGTCAACTGTATGCAACTTTCCTTTTCCAAAAGCAAAAAAAAGGCATGTCTAATGATAAGGTTGCTCTCTCATTTTGTTTTACCACAGTTTATTTTTCCCTTTTAGCATAGGTTAACTATTTGTAATTTGTAAGCAAATGAATGAACAAATGAATGAATTAAATAACATTGTAATTTTTAAATAATACATATAAAATATATAATTCATTTTAAAAAATTGCAGTTTTTGCACCACTATGGACAGGTGTTTTCTGTTATCTTCATGTGATGACATGAAAGAATCACAAAAGAACAGAGTTTTGTAATTCTTGCCCTACTTGATTCTTTCTGGTCTGGACAAGTATGATTAGGACACACCTTGTCACAGCATTTTTTCCATCAAAAGTCATTATTGTCAAACATTGTGATTCACTATAGCTATTAAATAATCTTTTTAATGACAGGAGATTTGTCATATTGGAGACTCTTTAATCTCGGTGACATTATATAATTAATGAAGGTGTCATCTTGTTGCAGGACATTTAAAATCTGATTACGTGTATGTTCTCAGGACATCTAGAGCTCAACCAAAGAGACAACACACTGGATTTGTGTTGATTTGTCTTTCCAATTTGTAAGTGTATGTGAAATCTTTGGCGGAGGCCCATCCATGGTCAGCAGCTTCATTCTTTCTAAAGACAGCAGATCTGACTGGGACACCAGGCGGGCGGGGACGGAGTCTTCCTCTGGTGACCAGAATGGGTCAGTGGCGGTGGAGGGGCAGAGGAGGAAGAAATCCAAAGTGGTGTAACATTAGAGAACCAGACAAATGTTTTATGTCAAACCAAATGTAACACTATTGAATTAAATGCCCTTGGTAGAACTTACATATTCACTTCCATTTGGCTTAAGAGTGGCATTTGCAGATCTACAACTTGCAGATAAATTGTTAAATGGACATGCACAATAAATATTATGTGAGGACCTTATGAGGCAACCTATTTGCTTTTTGTTTGAGGGTCAATATTACTTAGAACTAATATGTCAATGGAAGGACCTCCCGCGTATAGCAAGACCTGACACAGACCTGTAAGTGTGTGTATGCATGCCAGACAAGTTGTAAGAAGGGTTTTCTTGAGTTCTAGTCCAAAGCCTGAGGTCAAAGAAACACTCATGATAAGACAGGCTCCTTTTGTTATTCCAAAAAATTCCACAGATTTGAGGTCTTTGTGCACAGCAGTCTGTTTTTACAATTGCATATTCATGAGAATTTATCAGTTGTGCAAGTAAAGTTTGGGAAGCTGGAAATTTTCTCTCTGCTTTTTATGTGTAAATGAGCAGGGCACCATCCTTAATAACAGACCTTGACATTCTGAACAATATAATTTTCTTACGAGAAATTGCTGACTACCTGCCAAAACTAGCAAGGTGAGGCTTCTAAAAAAACTCTTGTCTTTAATCCAAGAGGAGTGCCTTTGGAGAACTTAAATGCAAATCAGTAGATGGCAAAAGTACATCAGATAAATCAGATAAATGTCAGTTGACTCTGATAAAAAAAAAATTCTGTGGTTATATAATTGCTAAGCATGCTACATCGCATTCAGTTTAATCAGTGTACTGTCTGCAATGAACTGTTTGAGAAAAATGTGATGTAGTTCATTTTCTGTCATTGCTTATAGTTGACTAGTGACTAAACATTGTTTTCAGGTGTTATGTGGCATACCAACACCTTCCAAGCACGTACCAACTTGCTTGGCCACATCTCTCAGGGTCAGCTTTCAACTTGCTTAATTCTGCTATATATCCAGTCAAATCAGAAAAAGTACTTAATTCTTTGGGTTTCTTTTAGCAAACCCAAAAAAGATCACTTTTATGCCAAAATGGTCATTTCAGATGTACAGCCACAACGGGTGGCTCAGTTCTGGTTAATTTGTTGTTGAATGGCCATAACCACAAAGACACCAGTAAGACTAAACACAGTACGAGTGCAGTATGAAAATCCCAATTTTACTGAACTTGATTGAGCACAAATCTTTGTAACTGATTTACGAAAATTGGTAGATTGGTAAATTACATCACAGAGAGTTTCATTGAAGGGTTTTTGAAAATCTGTCCTAACATGACAGACCTGGAAACATTGAAAGTTTTTGGCATGATATCATTTGCAAATATTTCATCACTGTTGTTGTTTTAGTACTAGTGCAACTGCAATTGTTAGCACGCACACCAGAAAAGAGTACAACACTGTGTTTTATGAACAAATGAAGAGATAATATATGTTTGCACTCAGCTAATTGGTAGAACAGTTAACTTTATAATCCTTTTACTTTCCTTCCGCTCTCTCTTAAACTGTCTAAAAAAAAGTTAAAATCTTTTTTTCCAATCTAAATGCTGTTACAGACCACATTCTCCTGGAACAGCAAAGTTACACTAAGAGAGATCCCAGTTTTGTTTACCATGTTTTCTGAATTGGCATTTAAATGTAAACACATAGCAAGTTCGAAAAGTAATTTTATAATTTTTTAATCACTCTTACCTTGGAGAGCAGACTGTACAATGAAAAGAAAAAAAAATAGCAGTAGCGGGGAGCCAAACCTGTTTAAAAGGAGGGTAAAGTGAGACACAAGCTTTCTAAAATGTCTCCAATGCAAAGGTTACAAATGCTGCTTGTGCTCTAAAATCAGGGTTGAGTGTCACAGTGCATAGAGACAAAAGTAGATAGAAAATGCATTTGCTTAATTTTTTTGGTTTTGTTTTATCTTGTATTATTCTCAACTATGCTTACAGGCAAAACAATTGTATCATTCACTGGTCACTACATGTATTAGCTGATTGTATAATTTCTTGACTGTGTTGCATTTATAAAACTACGTTGTTAAACTATTCGCCGGGGTTTTGTACCCTGTTATCTACCGAGTTGGATGAAGAAAATACATGTAGCAGTGATAGAACAGAAGAAACCAGAATGATGAAAGTGAAATGGCTCATATTGACAGCCTGTTCATGGGAAAGTTTTGAACAGTTTGTTTAAAATAAACAACTGGTGAAAGCCTGCATGCCAGCGCATATTGCTATTTACTGCTCCAGTAATTTAATAATGCTTCTTGAGAAGCGTGTGAGTTTACTGATCGCTGGTTCTTATATGTAAATGTGAACCAACAAGTATCAACCTGACAAGACAACGTGGTTTCACAATGAGAGTTTTGTGAAAAGGAAATGGTAAAGGTCATGAACACTGTGATAGAGGTGGAGGAGTTTTATATAAAGATGTGATCAAGCCTTTGCATTATTGCATTATTGCATTGTTCACACCTGGGTCATGGTGGGGTGTCTGTGGTTTAAACAGAACCCTCTCCTCCCACCCACATCTTCTCTCTTCTCTGACTCAACTCCAAAGCGTTTCCATGCACAGAGATAAGAACTCTCCAGATAATTCTGGGTCTGCTCTGAATAACCCCTTCCAAACAGACATGCCTGAAATAATTCCTGTGGCATTCAGGAGGTTTTCTGACCAAATGCACAACTTACCCCTTTTTTCAGTGCAGAGGAGCAGTGAATCTTCCAACCCCTTATGAAGTCTTTGCAAAGGCACTCTGTGAATAATGCTCATTTCCTCTTTTTGTTTGTCTTATCGTGTCTTTCCTCTGAAACAAAAGCTTGTTCCCAAGCAGGGAACAGGGCTAGAGACAAGCTTTGCCCTACAGCTCATGGTCATGCCTCTTACACTCATATTTTGACAACATGGATTATGTTGGAGCATAAACGACTGGAAATGGTCAACAACAAATTGTAAATTAAATCACACTTGAAAAAGCGACTAGATATTTTTATTCTGCTATAAAAGATAGAATGATAGAATGACTGCTATGATGTTTCATTCTAATAATAATAATCTTTATTTGTATAGCACCTTTCATACATAGAACGCAGCTCAAAGTGCTTTACATAAAAATATATCAGCCAACACAGAATATTTCTGAAATTAGTAGTAAACAGAAAGATAAATGAAATAATGGTAAAATAAAACAAAAGAAAATTTATTAAAATATCTAAATGAATAAAATGTTATAATACACCACAAACCTATAATTTAGACATTGTTGGCAGTCACACAGACAATTTTAATCAAAGGCAGGCTAAAGAGCGGCCAGAAAACAAGGGAAACCAGGTCTAGAATAAAGGCAGGAAGAACAGACAAAAAGTCACATGGGTCAAAACAAGTATAGGATAAACAAAGACTTCCTAAGCCAATACACTGGAGATATGTAGCATTGTGACAAACTGGTTGTTAACAAGGATTAACAAGACAAGTGTGATCAGAACTGAGGTGAGACTGATTCAAACATCCCACCCAGCAAAAAATCACCCTCTCCCAAACCTATTCTATTACAAGAAGCCTACAGCTAGTTTGGACTCATCACATAGGATATCAATTGAGTAGCTCCTTCACAGTCAACCATCTAGTTTTAATAATAATAGCTATGCTAATAAACAAATGAGTATATAAATTTACCTATGTAGTCCTGGATGAACATGAGCCATGGATCATTTTGTGCCAGGTCGCACAGAAAGATTCAATAATCCTTTTCCCCCCAAAATGTATGTCATTTTATAGACCATCGCAGTGCATGGGGCGTTCCAACCGTTGACTCATAGGTGGCAACTCACTTGTTTGCCAACCACCATTAAATTTATGACCCCACTGGTTTGTGGAAAAATTGTTCAAAATGTTTTGTGGAGGTCCCGATTTCAATGAAGGGGATCTACTTGTGATCTGTGCCTGTTAGTCTTTCAGTCTTAAATAAAGCTGAAAGACTAACAAAAAGCAAACCATTTCACAAAGTGGCAGATTTATGTGATTTAAATAAAATGTTTGAAATGAAATATTTTATGAAGTCAAGGCAGTATAAATACTCAAACACTATGTACTGGCATGGAACTCATAAGAATTTCACTTATTTGTGCATTTGCTTCAGTTAAAATGGCAATAATTGTAAACTGATTGATCTGGTATTTTGAGTGTTGGTCAGAGTGGCTATTAACAGTTAGTAATTAGAAATCACTAACAGTGATTAGCCTAGTTCATCCTACAAGTAATGACATTAAACATTTAAAATTTCAGCCCTACTAGGAATGTGATGCACTTCATTTGGAATTTGCTTTGTTAAAAGTGGGATGGCTAGAAATCGCATGGCTATCACAATGGCTAGACTACATTGTGCCCAGGACAACTGTGCATTGCTTCATCACAAAAGGTACCCTAAGTACAAAGTAACACATTCACACTTAAACCTGGGCGTTGCTGAAAGGGCAAGATATTCATCAGGAATGACCTCTGCAAAGACATTTGCCACAAAACTGGTTTATAAAAGGTTTTGGAGGTGTGTTTTGGACTGATGAGACAAAACAGTTTTTGGGCACATAGTTGTTGACTTGGTGAAAAACTGACAATGTTTTAGCCATATATACAGAGTTTACAGAATTATTGCTTGCTGTGATTTGGGGGTTTCCTGTATGGATTATGTGGAGTTAAGTAGACATAGTAGTTGGTTCAGAATTTTGAAGGACACCAAAATAAAAGTCTCTAGTGTGGCCTCAATGCTCAGATCTTGGACCTACAGAGAATTATTTGAAAGCTCATTAACAACTTCATTTGGATTAGCCCAAGCTATTTGATAATGAGGAATGGATTATGATCCCTAAAAAGGCATACTAAAACCTTGTTAGGAACTGCAGTAGACGGTTGATATCAGTTGTGAGTGAAAACACTACTATTACTTGTCCACACAGAAAAGTAGCATCTCCAATGACCTGGAGGGGGATCACAGCAAGGCCATGACAACTAGACAAAAAACAAACAAACTATAAGTCCCTAAATGTTCTGAACTTGGTATTCACATATTGTAGGATCACACTGCTTGTTAGCGGCATTTCTTACTGATACTTTTTTATTTTAATGTACAAAATGCTCAAGTTTGTTGTTCCAACATCTGATGTCAAATATTGAATGCCAATGAGAAAAATGGATATGTATGCAATTGTTTTACTTTGTTATGTATTTTGTAGATAAATTGCTGTGTCGCCACTTCATAGATTTTTCAGTTATCATTCAACCTTTTGTTTTAGGTTGGGTAAGATGAGGGATTATATCGACAGTTTACAGAAGAATGGCATTTTTGTACTCTTGAATGTATCCGGTACAAAACTGGTCACAATAACCCGGGAGAATCTATCAGCCTGTCCCGGAAACCACGGGAGTTCCTGAGCTAACCATTCTGTGCAGACAAAAGGGTATTCTTTTAACTCAAACTTGTAAATCTTGCAGTGTGGCCTACCATTATATTACCCTACATACGAATGAAGATTTCTTTTTATTAATGCACCTTTAATGCACCCACATTTGTCAATTTGGATGGATTCTAAAGGGATCTTGGGTTCCAGCACCTTGTGAAGAGGTTTAAAGCACAGTATTTATGCTGAGTATGAACATTTTACTCATGGACATTTCTGACATATGTCTCTTTTATCAGGAAGTGTCAGGGTGAAGTGAAAGAGCAGTAGATTTTCCGCCCTCAGTAAACCTGTTGGACCGGTATGCTGGGGTCTAAAAAGATGTGTTTTTGTGTTGTGTTTTCATGATAATAGGAATGCCACTGCAGGTGGGTTGTAGTTCTCCTCACATCATATGTAGAAAGACAAAATACCTATTCACTGGGGGGAGGTGTAACTTTCTTCACAAACTCTTTGTTCTGTGCATCAAATTGTGTGAAGTCATTTAGCTCATCATGGGAGGGAGGCACACAGTCTGCATTTGTAGTTTGTGCTTGCCTGAATGCCCTGCCTCAAGTCACCTGTGAAATATGAGAGTTCATTAACTATCTGCACGTCATCTTTGCTCTTCTTATAGTGAGACATGTTGGCTCAGCTTGGACAAAAGGCTGGATTTCTGATCTGTATCACTGATCACTCATCATTTAGGGCTTTTGGGTGGCTCTGATGGTGACAGTAACAGTAATATCCTCTATTTACAGTATTTGTAAATGTAGCCAAAAAAATCTTTGTAATCCTTCAAGGCTGATGGAGTCAACCTTCTTAAAAATGTCTCAGAGAGCAGGCTTAGCAGTAACCCGCCCAGGCTCTGGTGTGTTTGAGCAGGAATATGTTTTGTATTTTGAATTTTTTTTCTTTTCTTTTGGAAAATATTGTAATATCATCTTAAGATTTGTTTGTATGTGAGAGTGCAAAAGTCATATTTTGGAAACAGGCACACTAAAACACGAATATTTGTCAGACTTTTTCTGGAGTATGTTTTCATTGTTGAATTTTAATATAAGTGATGTAATTATTCTGGAAAGTCAGATATGTACGGCTAGGTAGGGCCCCATGCAAGGCCACTGTTAAATGCAGGCATCCCAACCTGCAAAAACTCATTTCAGGGAGGACCTTCAGGACAGGACTGAGGGCTTACACCCATTCCCGTATGCACCAAAATGCCATTCACTTAGTCACTGTTAAGTCTGATGCAGTAAATTTTAGTGTATCTTTATTCACGTAGCTGCTACTAGGTCTCTTCGGCGTTACTTCACCGCTATTTAAGACTAAGACGAATAACTCGACCTCGTTCAATTTTGTTCATGAATAGAACTGTGCAAACCTTACGTTAACTATAACAACATAGTGACCACAACTACTCTCTTAACCAATCGTGCTTTGACTATTCGGATTTGCAGCAGCAGCTGACCCTGTTATCAGCCGGCTCCATAAAGAAAACTAAATAATATTTAAAAGACAAGGAAGAAAAATAGACGAAAACGCAAAAATAAAATAAAGTGATAGAAACTGCAACAGAGAATCATTACGACTAGGAAACTAAGAGTTGCAAACGGAGAAACTAGACAAAAAAAAGCAGCATTCCTGGCAGACCGACTGAAAACAAAGCGAGGAAGGACAACGAGGAAGACTAAAGGCGCAACGCACTCACCGCTGATGACGCACAGGCAGGAACACAGGTGACAGCAATAACTCGCGACGCTATTTGGTTTGTGACGTGGTCGCAGACTGGTAAGTGTTACCATTATAAGACAAATGCACTACTATTCAATGTATTTAAATAACACAAGAAATATTATAAATAAGACTTCTTGGTTGATATTTAATAGTTTATTTACATCGGAATACAGTCCCATTCTATAAATACAATCATTTCATTACCCAAAACGAGGCATTCGTAGTTCAAGTGTCCCTATACTGCCTCAAAAAGCTTTCTCACAAATAACTTCGTAAATGCAGTTTCACACTGCAGCTTTTGAAACGTTATTAGCAAAAGCATGCAAAGCACAAAATATAGGAAAATATAGCTGATATTGACATAACTCTTTAATATACAGCATTTGATGGGGAAATTTAATATTGTTAAAATGGGCAAATGCAACTGTTGGACAAAATAAATGAATTATCTAAATAATAAAACGCCCAATGGATGTTGTGGAAGTGATCAAATTGTGCAGGGTGATGGTGTCTAGTGGTGGTAATGGATGTATCTTTACTTTAAAGTTCACAACTTGGTTTTGTCTGCCACAGATTTTATCAGGTTGTCACAAGCAAATGAATTTGTTTATGAAGGACAATCTTGATCATACATTTAAAAGCCTTGCTGAATTATACAATCTTTGACAATTTCATGAGCAGAAAACTCAGTTTTCCAGTGACAAATTAACATATATGCAGAATTGTACTGCAAATGGCAGTACAAAAATATAATGTACCAAATTCAGGCACCATAAGATGTTAAAACATAAATTAGTCCTACAAATGTCAGTGTTACCTGATTTTAATTATAACCATTATCTATGGGCACGTTTTTAATTCTGATCAAAGTGAAATATTAAAAACATTAAAGCAAGAAAACTGCAAATAATAAAGTATTTCCATTGCTAAATATTACAACAGATGAAGGTAGCAGAACATGTATGTTGGTCTATTTCTGGATCTTTTCATTAGAGCAGTCTGTTCCATAGGATTTCATCAGTGGGCTGTGACGCACAAGGACATAGTCTGGAACAAACCACAAATGGATGTCACGTGTTTAACAGAATAATTAACAGACATATGGAATAATATTCATATAGAATAAATCACACGCCAGAAAAAAAGATAAACAGTATAACCACCTTCATCTCTGGTCTGAAAAGTGGTGGTAATGTAATTGCTTCAGTGCAGAGTTTTGGTGCAGACAAAGTAAGAGGAAGCTGTTGACAAAAACATTAAGAACATTAGATCACTATGCTGTTTGAGGCAATAATGGAAAGAAACTGAGTCATCTCAAATTGAAACTGCTAGATAAATGCACTTGAGATGTGGGCTGACTAGATTATTAAACAATTATCACCATTCAACAATATATATTTATGTTCTTTACATTTTCCTACACTTTTATTCTATGAAAATATTATATGAAAACAATCTAAAGTTTTCATTAATTAAGCTGAAACAGCAGTCGCAGAATGTACATTTTTGAATAGTGTCAAATCACTTACCTTAAATTAACTGAATTGTTGATGCTCTTTTTGTGAAGATCTTTTTGAACTGGCTGACGAAACAGAGGAAGATTATGTATATGTATGATGTAGAATGTACAGAATTGGGTTCTTCATTTTCTTTAGACTGGCATCTTCTGCAATCTGTTGTACTTTCTGAGGCAATTTGTGATCATTTCTTGCAATGTGTCCAGTGGAAGGGGTATCAATGAATGCGTTTTGATTGAAACTGCATAGCTCAAAGGGCCTTATTGTTCCATTCCATATGAAACGGAGAGTGCAAATAATCCTTAATTTGACAAGAGTGGCCATGGCAGTGATGCCAAAAAGTTTTTTTTTCTTTCTGAAGCATTCTTCCAGTTTCTTCCTGTGCTCTAAAATTATCATTCCTCTTATTCTGCTCTGCAGATGGCTCCCAGACATTTTTAGTGTACTAGCATACTGTTAAAAATATCTATAATCTAAAAGTGTCTGATCTGTATGAGATCTGTACAATCCAAAAATTAAAACAGTTTTTATAGGTTATGTAAATAATCTTTGAGGATTTAAATGTAAAAGTAAAACTTAGATCCACATTAAGTAGATTTAAGTGAAAAGAAATAATACAATAAGCAAAAGAATCAGTAACACTGATGAACATACTATGTAATCGTCTTAACAAGCAAAAAAAAATCCATTATCTGTGGGAATTTACAGAAATAATTTCAGCATACATATTACATAATATTTAGAAAATATCCTTTTAGACAAATATAAAAATACACAAGTTGGCATGAAATGAAATATTAAAGCCAGCTGAATAAAAAAAGCTTGTCCAGCCCCATAGCCACCACATGCAGAGCAGAATTATTTTCCCAGACAATTAAGCAACTACAGAGCACTGTGGTAGAGACAATGAGAATGTCCTCTCCGTAGAATAACAATCTCTCCTCAATGCTAATACTGTCAGGGCCTGCTTTAAACTTTCCATACTTAATCCACTGCTAACCCCTGAAGTGTATCGGCGTCCATAGCTTGGGGAGCCAAAAGAAGACGAGGAGAAATTCATGGAAAAGCCAGAACCTGTGGCATCAAAGCTTCCTCGTCTTGAACCAGACCTTGAGCCACTTCTGGAGCCGGATCGAGACCCTGAGGCTGATCCAGAGCCACTAATACTGTATGGGCTGTACAGACCTTTACTGGACTGGGATGACGCCTCAAGTAAACGTAAGCCAGAGCCCTCCTCAATCATACTTCTCTCCATAGCATCCTTGTAGGATATCTTCAGCTTCGTCTTGGGGCACGTGAGATATTTGGAGTATCCACTGACATCTCGCAGTTTCTGTGCAGTGCGTGCATCCAGAGTGCCCTTCTTTATAGCGTCATCCAGAGGTACTCTACCTGTAACATCAGGCTCAATTAATCCACCTGTCAGGTACTGGACTTCGAGGAACCGTTGTCCAGCCTCATAGTAGAGCCAACCCTTCTTTAAGGCTTGAGCAGCTGACATTTTGGTTTTGGTTCTTGGATCTTCAAATCCCTGAAAGGCTTTCTGGGCTAAGTTAATGCGTTCTACCATTATCTTGTCTACTAGGCCTTTGTTCAGTGCATCAGCAACTGTGAATTTTTCTCCAGTGTTTGGGTCAATAATACCTCCTGTGCACGCTTGTGCTTCTAATAGCCTTTGGCCAGTAATGTTGTCAACAAGATTTCGATGCATGGCCTCGGTAACAGAAACTTTCTCCAGGGTATCTGTATCTAGGATGCCAGCTATTGGTCCCGTCTCCTCTGTTGGGTCATTCCAAGTTGTTGCTGGAGTCCTGATAGATGGAACTGGGCTCATGGGATAGGATGAGGTGGACCCAAAAGAAGAAGAGCGTGATCTGAAGCCACTCATATTGCCAGATAACATGTCTGCAAATTCAGTGATGGATAGGGTGCCTGCACGATACTGGTCCAAAGCAGACTGATCTATGAGACCCTTTGTGATTGCATCATCAATATCGTACTGACGTCCAGATCTCCTGTCAATGATCATTGATTTGACGACACCATCTGATGATGAGATAGTAATTTCTTCCCATTCACATTCTTGTTCTGCAAGCTCAATGTACGTTTGATGATCGATGAGACCTTTGCGGTATGCCTCATAAACAGACATTTCCTTCCCTGTTTCGGGGTCCACAATCACTACTCTGCGTTTGCGCACTGATGACTTGGACGATGTTTTCCTTTCCCTCTTCTTCTCTTTAAGTAGTAAAAGAGAGAGGCCAGTTTCAGGGTCAGTCATGCATCGTTCCATTAGCTGAAGGTAGGTCAAATTCTCTTCTGTATTTGGGTCGAAGAAACCTTTAGTGTCATCAGAGGGATCGGTGAGAATTTGGTTCATCTCCTCATCAAAGAGGCCACGCTTGTAAGCCATTTCTACTGGGAGTCGATGACTCTCTTCAGGATCAACGATTCCTCCCGTTGCTATTTGAGCTTCCAGAAGACGAATACCATGGTCTTTAATGATCAGACCCTTCTTCATAGCCTGAAATAGGGAAATGTTTTTGCCAGAGTATGGGTCTTTGTAGCCAATCACAGCTCTTTCAGCTGAGAGGAGCTTGTCTTTAAACTCAGGTCCAACCACTCCCATTTTTACAGCTTCATTTACAGTCAGTTTCAAATTTTTGATTGGATCAACAACATATCCAGTAGCTGCCTGAGCCTCCAGCAGTTCAAAAGCAGTACCTGGTCTGATCATGTTTTTCTTCATGGCCTGGTAGATTGACAGCTTCTCTTTAGAAGCCTCTACATACACACCTGCAATGCAGCTGGTGCCCTCGAGATATTTCTTCAAATCTTTGCTGATGTCTTCCACTGTGATGACGCCTTCTATGAGGTCTGTGTAGGTCTTCTGATCAATAATCTGAGAACGAAGCAGTTCATCCAAAGTTATTTGCTTTCTAAGACCCCTGAACAACAGCCTCTTGTCTGCGAGGGACAGTAAGTGCAGGCCACTTTCTTTGTCAACTTTGCACCGCTTGAGAAGTTGTGCATAAGACAAGTGTTCATCCGTTGTTGGGTCAGTAAACCCTTTAACATCTCCGCTTGGATCAGATGACCTCTCATATGTTTCCTTGTTGATGTATCCCCGTTGCATTGCAACATCAATTGGAAGGTGAAAATTGTACTCAGGATCCATTAGGCCACCAGTTGCAATTTGAGCCTCGATGAGCTTCAGTGCATAGTCTTCAGGGATTAGATCTTTTTTCATTGCTTGGAAAAGGGAAATTACTTTCCCACTGTATGGGTCTCTGTACCCTATGACGGCCCTTTCGGCAGACAAGAGTTTGTCATGCAGTTCTGGACCAACAACGCCTTTGCGGACAGCCTCATCAACCGTTAGTAACTCATGTTTCACAGGGTCAATGATAAATCCTGTTGCTGCTTGTGCCTCCAATAAATCAGTGGCTGTTTCAGGCTTGAGGAGACCTCTTTTCATTGCCTGATAAATGCTAACTTTAACAAAGTTATCTGAGAGCACTCCAGCAATACAGCCCGTACCAAAGAGGTACTGCTTAACAGATGGCATCTCCATAACCTCACGGATGGTTTTCTTGCCGTGCTTGATCAGATTGTAAGTTTCAAGATCTATTAGACGTGAGCTGTAAAGTTCTTCAATTGTGACTCTGCGTCTGATCACGTCACATAGCATGCTCTGTTCAGTTTTTATGATTTGTCTTTGTTCAATGATTTCAATAATAATGATGATCATTCTCTCCTTTGTGATCTTCCCTGAGCGGTATTGCTCAATAAGTTTTTGTTTATCCTCTCCTGGGAGCAAGTCTGATGACATGACATCCCATAGTGTCATTTGTTTTCCTGCAAAACTTTTGTGTGGTATATCTATTTGAGTCTTTGCCAAGTCTGTTTGTGCTTGCTCTTCTGTGTAAACATATGACTTCTCAACTTCTTTTGGAACCTCAGTTTTAGAAAGTGGTAAAAATAAAAATGGAAAACCGGGATCTTTAATGCATTTCTCCATCAGTTGTTTATAAGTGACACCTTCATCTTTGTTAGGGTCAGTGAAGCCTTTGACATCATCTGTAGGATCTTGGAAGGATTTGGCCAACTGCTTGTTTAAGTATTCTCGTTGAATGGCTACCTCAGTGGGAATACGGTGACTTTTTACTGGATCGATAATCCCTCCAGTGGCATCCTGGGCTTCAAGAAGTGGTAAAGCATGTTCTCGAGGGACAAGATCTTTTTGCATTGCCTGGAAAAGTGAAATCTTGTTCCCAGTGTATGGATCTTTATACCCAGTGACAGCCTTCTCTGCAGACAACAGTTTTTCATGAAGCTCAGGTCCAACAAGGCCAGCTTTCACAGCATCATCTACGGTAAAGTACCGATTCCTGACCGGATCAACAATAAACCCAGTTGCAGCCTGGGCTTCTAACAGTGAAAGTCCTGTATTCTGTGTCAGCAATTTCTGTTTCATTGCCTGATAAATGGTGAGCTTTTCTTTCGATTTTTCATTAAACACCCCAGAGATGTTTTCTGATCCTTGCAAGAACCTCCGAACTGAATCAATTTCACTAATATCTTTGGCCTTCTTTTTACCTTGTTGAAGCTGATCGTAAGTAGCCTTGTCAATAATTTTGGCTTCAAAGAGGGAGGTGGCAGTAACAGGTTCTCTGAGACCATCAAAGGTATCTTGCTGTTTTTTCGTCTCCCTTTCGTCGACCATTGTGATAACAATCTTAATTATCCTTTCAATTGTAATGCTTCCAGATTTGTACTGACGTATTAAATCAATTCTTTGTTCCTCACTTAGATATTCAGAGTTGATAATCTCCCAAATTGTGACTTTTCTTCCTTTAAAGGGTCCGCTGTGTACCTCCAGTGTTGCCTTGTTTAAAGCTTCTTTGGTTGTAACATCTAGCAGCAGATCTGTTTGTGCAGACTTAACAGACTTTTCTGAGAGGGGCAGTAAAGGCAAGCCTGTCTCTTTGTCAATAATGCATCTTTTCTGCAGTACGGCATATGGAACATTCTCCTGTGTATCTGGATCTAAGAATACTTTATTAGTGTCTGTGTTTAGGAATTTGTTCATTTCCTCACTGAAATATCCACGCTTATATGCTGCATCCTGAGGAATCCGATAACTCTTCACTGGGTCGATGATTCCTCCTGTTGCAAGTTGGGCCTCTAGAAGTCGGAACCCTTGGTCTTTGTTAATGAGGTCTTTTTGCATTGCTTCAAATAGAGATATGGTCTTTCCAGTATATGGGTCTTTGTAGCCAGTCACTGCTCTTTCTGCAGACAACAATTTCTCATGCAGCTCTGGACCAACAATCCCAGATTTAACCGCCTCATCTACTGTAAGGTTTTGGTTTTTCACTGGGTCAATTATGAAACCTGTTCCCGCTTGTGCTTCTAGGACATGTAGTGCAGTCTCTCCTCCAAGAATGCTCTTCTTCATGGCTTCATAGATTGGCATTTTCTCCTTTGTTGATTCGATGAAGACACCAGCAATACAATTGGTTCCCTTTAAAGCTTTTCTGACCGGCTCCATCTCAGACACCACTTTAACAGATGTTTTGCCATTATGCAACTCATTAAACAAGTCCTTGTTAATTATCTTTGAGTCCAGGAGCTCCTGAGCAGTCACAGATGATCTCAAACCATCAAAGGAAGGTTCTTTATTTTTCTCTTTGTCCTCGACCACAGTTATGACAATTTTAATAATTTTTTCAACTGTAATTTTGCCTGATTTATACTGGCGAATAAGATCTTTCCTTTGCTCTTCAGTGAAGTACTCAGAATTGATCACTTCCCAGATGGTCACTGTCCTCCCTTTGAATCTGCCAAATGGCACTGACACGCTTGCTTTACTGAACACATCTTTAGTTTCCTCATCAGTGTAAGTTCGTTCAAGAAGCGCTGCTTTCTCTGTAATAGGTAGTAATGGAAGCCCGGATTCAGGGTCTGTTTTGCATCGTTCTAGAAGCTGACTGTAAGTGAGGCTTTCTTGTGTGTTGGGGTCACTGAATCCTTTTTTATCATCAGGAAGACTGGACAAAGCTTTGTTTAGCTCTTCATCAAACTGGCCTTGTTTATATGCTGTTGGAAGTGGCACACGGTGACCAAATACTGGATCGACTATACCTCCTGTTGCAATTTGAGCGTCAAGAAGTTTAGTGGCTTGGTCTTCTGATATCAAACCCTTTTTCATTGCTTCATATAGTGAGATCTTTTGTCCAGTATAAGGGTCTTTGAAACCTGTAGCAGCCCTTTCAGCAGAGAGCAATGATGTGTGCAGTTCTGGCCCAATGACAGATTCCTTTACAGCCTCATTAACAGATAGTTTTCTGTTGTTAACAGGATCAATAATGTATCCGGAGGCAGCTTGAGCTTCAAGGAGCATCGTAGCTGTGCTAGGGGCAATTTTCTTCTCCTTCAGGGCCTGATATATGCTCATTTTTTGGTTTGGTTCTACTACTACTCCGCCAATGCAATCCTTGCCTTTTAGACACATCCTGACTTTATCCAGTTTGCTAAGCTCTTGCACAGTTGTCTTGCCTTTTTTAAGTTTGTCAAATTCTTTTTTGTTCAGCACACCAATTTCATTAAGCCTGCTTGCTGGTACCTTCTCTTGGATTCCATCAAATGCCAGTGCAGACTCTCCTTCTGCCTTTAACCCATCAATTTCAGCAGAACCATTAAGAACTTTCTTTGTTGTTTCCCGCACCGTTTGAGTTATCTCATCTTTTGGAGCCAGATCCGTTTGGATCTCTATTTCTTTTGTTTGGGACATTGGTGGTTTCTGTGCTACCTGAAGCTGTTGGAGTTTTTCTCGTAATTTCTTGTTTTCCTCGCCCATAAGCTTTTCTTGGTCTTGTTTTTGCTTTTCTAGCTCTTCCATGTCTTTTTGTTTGTTAAGCACCTCGCTCTCGGCATCTTTCTGCTTTTTGACAGCAGCATCCAGAATAGCTTGCAGTTTCTTTTTCTCCTCCTCCATCATTTTCTTTTGAAGTTCCTGTTCCTCTTTGAGGGCTCTGGCTTTATTGACCTCATCCTCCAGCTGTTTCACCAGTTTTGCTTTCTCTGCTTCAATCGTATTCTCCTTTTTCAGAAGTGTTTCTTTCTCTGTAATGAAAGTCTGCTGAAGAACTGTCTTCTCTTGAAGCAATTGCTCCTGCTGCGCATTAGTCATCTAAAATGAAGCATAACAACATTATGAAATCGCAATTCAATAAATATAAACATAGTATACCATCTTATAGCCACACCATATTAAACTATTAATTCATGACTGGTGCCATGCACATTTAGTCAGCTATCATCTGGTTTTGTCATAATTGTGAAGTTTTGATGTTTTAACTGATTTTAATGAAGGAACTGTTCTCAGAAACTGTGCTGACATGAGGTTGTAGTGATTACTGATGAAAGACAACAGACTGATGTTCCTAATAAAAGTGAATGATTAGTGTAGTCCAGAATATCTAGGCCTTGACAAATGTAAGCCTTTAATGTGACTTGATAAATGAGTTCACAAATGACTTAATGAATGTAACTTAAAAAACATGAATAATTATCTTTGTTATTGTTGATTGGCAACTAAAGTGAACAAAAAAGGGACAAAAGTAAATGTACTTTAAGGCATTAAGGTTATTCACAGCGAAATTAGCATTACAATCTTACAGTAACAGTTCAGTACCTCTTTTGCCTTATTTTGTAAATCCAGTGCCTCTTTTTTCAGTTTTTCTCGTTCTTTTTCAAGTTCTGCAATTGCTTTCCGTAGATCCTCAGCTTCTCTGTTGCTCTGCAGTCTTTCCACTTCCAGTTTCTCAACCACTGTGTGCTTTTCTGATGTTTGCTTCTCAGTCTCCAGCAAACGGGCTCTGATATCTTCAGCCTGTTTCTTGAACTGTATTGCCTCTTTCTCTGCCTTCGACTGAGCCGTGCTTAGTTCTGTCACCCTGAGCTTAAGCTTTTCAGCCTGAGCAGTTACTTCAAGCTGCTTCTTGCGTTCTGCTTCTAAAGATTTCTGGAAGCCTTTGGTCTCTTGTTCTAAGCGCTGCTGGATCTCCTGTTTGGCCTTCAGATGTTTTTCTGCCTCTTCTTGAGCCTTGTCCTTTTGTTTCTGGAGTTCTTCTGCCTCAGCTTTTAGTTGCGATGCTTCCTGAATGGCTTGCATCTTCTCCTTGAGCATCTTTTCAGCCAAATCTTTCTGCTCAGCAAGGCCAGACTCTGCAATCTGTCGAAGTCTAGCTGCTTCTTGTGCATCAAGGCTAAGCTGCTTAGCCTCCTCTGCTAGCTTCTTCATGTTTTCAGCCTCGTCCTCAAGCAATTTCTTTGTGTTCTCTTTGTCTTTTTTCAGAAGTTGCTGGTTTTCCTCCTCAATTTTCATCTTTAATTTCACTAATTCCTGCATCTGATTTTTGACTTCAGAGAGTTCTTCTTCCACTTGAGCTTTCTGCTTGACAGCATCACTGACTTCACCTTTTAGTCGTTCTAGTTCCTCATCCAAGATGGATTTCTGCTTGTCTGTCTTGTCGAGCTGCAATTTTACCTTCGCCAACTCTTGTTCGATCTGAGCCTTCTGCTTCAGTGTCTTCTCAGCTAGCTGCTTGTGCTTGTCCATCTCTGCTTCGGCTTGCTGTTTCTGTTTTAGCGCAGCTGCTTCTGCTTCAGCACGTTTCAAAGCCTCTGTTTCAGCATCTTTTCTCAATTTTTCAGCATGCTCTTGTGCTTTGGCCTGTTTAGCTACTTCTGCTTCAGCCGCTTGCTTTTGTTGCTCAGCCTCATCTGCCTTTTGCCGAAACATCGCTGCTTCCTTCTCTGCTTTTTCTTTGGCCTTTGCTGCATCTTCTGCAAGTTTCTTTGCCCTCTCAAAGTCTTCTTTCAGCTTAGTCTGTGCAAAACCGTCCTCCTTTTGTTGGACAAGGACATTCTGTGCTTTCTGTTCAGCAGCAACACACTTTTGTGCAGCCTCTTTGGCTAAGATGATCTGCTTTTCAGCTTCTTTGTCAGCTTCTTCCTTGTGCTTTTTGGCATCTTCAGCTTTCTGTCGAAGGCGCTCTGCTTCTTTTTGAGCGGCCTGACATTGTCGTGCTGCTTCTTCTTCTGCTGCTGCGATCTTTTTCACTTTTTCCTCTGCTGCCTTTCTCTTTTTCTCCTCTTCTAGTGCAAGCTTTTTAAACTTCTCTGCCTCTTCTTCTGCCTTAACTTTACTCTTCTGGGTCTCATCTGCAGCACTCTTTAATTTGTTCAGTTCAAGTTCAAGATCTAGCTTTCCCGCTGAGGCCTTCTCAAAGTTAAGTTTCAAAATGTGAATCTCCTCTTCAACCACTTTCCTCTGCTTCAAGGTCTCTTCGACAATTTTCTTCTGTCTCTCTATTTCTGTGTCTGAAGTCTGCTTTAGTTTGCCCATCTTTTCCTCAATATCTTGCTTATGCTGAGTCACCTGGTCTTCAAGGACCTTCCTCTGATAAGCTTCGTCCTCAGCTTTTCTCTTCAGACGCTCGTTTTCAGCCTCCTTCTCTTTCAATGCGATCTCTGCTTCAGTTTTCAGGCGAGTTGCCTCATTGATGGCTGCCAGCTTTTCTTTGAGGATCTTCTCTGCTTCCGCCCTCTGTCGGGCTGCCTCGTCCTCCGCTGCCTTCCTTTGTTTCTTTGCTTCCTCGGCAACTGCCCTCAGTTTGGCTGCCTCCTCTGCAAGTTCCCTCATCTTGGCTGCCTCAGACTCCAGGAGCTGCTTACTCTTTTCAGTATGAGACATAGACTCCTTTTCTGCTTGCGACTTTAACTGAATGAGAACTTCCATCTCCTTTCTAACTCTGGAAAGCTCCTCCTCTAGTTGTTCTTTCTGCTTTACAGCTGTGCTAACTTCATTTTTGAGGCGCTGCAGTTCATCATCCAAGACAGCCCTTTGCTGCTCAGCATGATCAAAATCTGATCTCAAACGGATGAGCTCCTGCTCTGCTAAGAGCTTTTGTTGAGCAGTTTCTTCTGCCTGTTTCTTCTGTTTTTCAAGTTCCTTCTCTGCAACATCCTTCTGTTTAAGTGCAGCCTCTTCTGTCTTAGCCCTCTTTTTTGCCTCTCGCTTTGCTTCTTCCTTCTGTTTTTCTGCCTCCTCCTGTGCAGCACTCTTCTTATGAGCCTCCTCCTCGGCCTGCAACCTCAGACGTAGAGCTTCGTTGGCCTTCTGTCTCCATACCTCCACTTCTTTCTCCGCTTGCTCTCGTGCCTTAGTTGCTTCTTCCTGTTGCTTTTTGAGACGCTCTGCCTCCTCTTGTAGCTGAATGACAGTTCCTTGCTCTTGTTTCAGTGACTCTTCCAGTTTCATTGCTTTTTCGTTAAATGAGAGCCGTTTACTCTGAAGCTGGGCAGCTGCAGTCTTTTGGGCGACCTCCTCCGCAACTTGAACCTGTCTGTCCTTTTCCAGTTCGGCCTGCTTCATACGTCTCTCAGCCTCTTCCGCTTGCCTCTTGAAGTTCTCCAAATCGTCAAGTGCCTTTTGTTTCTGCCTCGCCGCCTCCTTCTCTGCCTGTGATTTCTGTTTCAGCTCCTCCTCGGCCTTGTGCTTTTTCTGAGTTTCCTCGTTGACCTGTTTCCTAAGTTTTTCTGCTTCTTCTTGGGCAGCTTTTCTTAGTTTATCGGCATCTGCCGCTTTATCTCTGAGCTGGTTGAGTTCAGCTTCGGCTGTTGTCTTCTGCTTCACAGTCATCTCCAGCTGGAGTCTGATGACGCGGATCTCCTCTTCAATTTTGATCCGGCTTTGCAAGGCCTCCTCCACTTGCTGACTTTTAGACTTGATCTCCTGCTCTGAGAGGTTTCGGAGTTCATGCAGCTCCTGCTGGATGGTGTGCTTCTGTTTTTCAGCGTCAACAGCAACTACTTGTCTCTTGCTGACTTCCTCTTGCATCTTCATCTTCAGCTCCTCTGCCTCTCGCTCTGCTTTGGCAATGGCCTTCGCGTGAGCCTCTGCTAATTGTCTCTGTTTCTCTAATTCAGCCTGCATCTCAGCCAGCTTTTTCCTCTCTTGTTCCTTAAGTTTTTCTGAAGCTTTCTGTATTATTGGAGGCAACAGTAAAGGGAATATAAGAGAGTTAAATGACTGTTAGCTATAAAGGGCCACATGCACATGTCTAGTGCATAAAAGAAAATACACATTTAGCGTGACTGCTTAATAAGGATGTTATGTGGTTACAACAAACAATTTAAAATCACTAAATGTATGGCACATTGAATGGGACACACTTCACAACACAAAACAACTGTAATTCAGATGGCTCAATGCTATTTGCAAGTTCATCCAGGAAACTGCTTGAGAAATAAGTGTAAAAATTCGATTCCCAGATTTAAATATTTCCTCTCAACCTCTGTCTAACAAATGTCAACAATTTCAGTCTTGTTTATGGAACCTAAATGTACATTTAAAATCATACATAAGATTGCTTGTGCAAGTATAAGCAAGCCTAGCACAGCACAGCACAGAACTAGTGATGCAGCAAAGAAATGAATCAAACAGGTGTCAGAGCAGGATGCACAGCACAAGAGTGCTTCTTCATCAAAAAAATGCATCTGATGAATGTTGGTAAATTACATTGGCTTTCTGGACTGTAGTCTTCTCTATTTTCTCTGATATCAACTCCACTACATGACAACTATTATAGGCTTAAGTGTCCAAAACATGACAGCAAAACTACAAATATAACTGGATCAATATGACACTGTGGCACAAAGAATGGTTTAAAAGAAGAGGTTTGAAAATAGGATGATAATGCATTGTGGTGGACAATTTACCTCATCAGCGCCCAAACATGACAAACATTCATCATGATAAAGCACTGGGCAAGCAGTATAGAGAAGCAAACAAACAGAAATGCAAGTTAGAAAAGAAAAGGGAGGGGAGAAACCAAAGTTGTGCTTCTCTGAAAATAAAAAGAAATTTAGAGAAAAGGTGACAGTCAGCCTGAAGCATTCTCTAGCTTAAAAATACAAGACCCAAAGCAAAAAAAAGTGAAAGGGAAATTTTTCAGGTTAGAGCAGGTATGTTTGCTCAAAAAAGTAAATTCAGGAAAAAATGGAAGCAACAATATTGGGTTTAATGGCCTTATCCGGAATAAAAGAGAAGGATGTATTTGTCCGTTGAAGGTTGAGCTTGCTTCAGGCCGAGGGATGTCTTTTAACAACTCAAACACGTAGTGAGAGATAGAAAATACTCTCAATCTGGACCGCTGTACACAGATAATGAGAGACAGAAACCTCTAGGGAAAATGGAACGTGCTGCACCACTAGCATTTAGCATTACTCATGACCAAGGTGAGCACCTTGTCCACTCTCTAAAAGATATCTAGGATATTTAGAATATACTCCATAACACTGTGTTTTTTTCCCACATAATAATGTAAAACAGTGAGCATTTATTCAGTTTGATCGGTTTCTGTGAAGTAAGCAATGTTAAATGAAATGGTCTGGTATATCTTACTGTATATGACAATGATAAAATGTGTAAAGGGTCACTGTTCTCGAACACACTGTTGGTCATGTTTGCACAACAGAGTATATCACAATATCTCATCAATACTCAATTTTCTTTTCAAATAACTATCTAGGGGACAATTAGCTTTAATTAACAGTTGACTGGGTTTGTTCTAACACCAATAAATGCATCAAAAATATGTGCAATATGTGACATCCCACATGCCCCAATCCTAATAGCCATACCAAGACTTCTGTGCAGCATGCCTGTCTGCAATGTTATTAAGAAGAGTGAAGTCCCAGAATGTGTGACTCCTACCTCTTCGTCTTCTAAGCGTCGTTGTGAATCAAGGATGAATTTAATGTACTGGCTTGTCAGAGTCATCAGTTCACTATACCGTGTTCTAAGGGTAACATACTGGAAAAGAATTTATACAACACATAAGTACAGTTTAGTAAAATATTCAAAATTAAAATTCAGAAAAAGATTTCACTGCAGAAAAATACCTCTTGGATGATGTTATCAGAAACAGATTCCATTTTAGCTTTCTTTAAAGGCGAGGCAATGGGCTCCACCAAGGCTTTATAAGTGACAAGTCGAAGCTCATAATCCTAGAAATAAACATAATGAAGGACGGTGCAAGAACTATGATTTACTTTAATCTGTGCAAAAATGGCAAAAAGAGCCGTGCACGCTTACCTTTACTGCGTCAATGTAGGCTTTTGCATATTTCTGACACTCGTCCACCTTGTCTTTGTTCTTCTCAATCTCTTCCAGCAGTTTCTGTTAATAATTATATAGGATTAGCAGATCAAGTGCAAAAATGCATGCAGTGCTTACTGATAATGTAATACAACAAATGTGCAGGGCTTCAACAGCCAGAAATGATTGATTACCATGGAATTGAACATTCTAAAAAGACAATTTTTTAACATTGCATCTATCATCCTGTTTGTCATTTTCAAATAACCATTTTGTTGAGAACAACAAACCTTTGCCTCTGTTTATGTCATATTTCTTTATTTTTTCCTGCTTTCCTTATATAATACTTGTACACTTTGAACTGAGAAACACCGCACCTTTTCCTGGGACAGCTGTTCTGTAAGGGCCTTGCTATCGCCAATGGGCACAGCCTGAATCTTCTCCTGCCTCTGCTTGGCATCTGCAGCCCAGCTGATGAGCCAGTCGTAGCTCTGCCTGTAGGCCTGCATCCGCTTGCCCAGCAGATCCAACTCCCGCTGGCGTAGCTCCAGCTGTGCAAACACGGCCTGCCAGCGCTCCTTCAAACTCGCCACCAGCTGCTTGTAGTGGTCCAGCTCGGCGTCCCGCTCGCTTTGCACTCGGGACATGCGCTCGTTCACGGCCACGGCCTCGCTCAGCTCGCCATCCAGGCGATCAAACACAGGCTGGTCGCCCTCAACCTCGGAGTGTAATTTCTGGAGAGGGATGTATGCAAATGTAAATGTAGAACACTGTAAATTTATTGTTATACATATGCATAATTTCTAATGACAGCACAAAAGCTGTTAAATGCCTGTTGAAAATGGTTGTGTTTTTCATTTTGAAAATATCTGCTCAACCCCAACGATTACAGAATGTAACTACTCCAAACAGTACTTTATGGTAAAATCTGTAAGTTATAGATTGTGCTGTTTACAACGGGCAGCAGCATGCGAGTCTTTATAAAACATTATTTTGATCTTCTTCCAGTTTAGTTAAACATAAATTTCACCTTCAGCTGTGCTCCGTCGGCCTCCACCTCTTTCTCAACAGCAGGCACTCTGTGGACGTCACGCAGCTGGTTTTCATACTTCCTCAGGGTATCTTCAGCCCCTTGGGTGCTACGGATTACCAGGTCGATGGTCTTGAGCCTACACACACACATTAAATATATTCAACCACAAGCACTACTTCATTTACAATATATGTATAGTGAAGGTGGGAGACTGGATATAAACCACAGCCATAATGACTCACTTGTCCAGGTAGACGGAGGAAAGACTATAGACGTGGTCCATCTTATTCAGGGTGATGTCCAGCTCAGAGCGCAGGGTAGGAGCAAAGCTGGACTGCTGGGATGAAGCCAAAGCCGCCTCGCTCTGTTTCACCACCGTGTCCAAATCTTTCTTAATGCCCTCCAACTCCACCTGCATCTTCTGTTAGGGCAGAGACGGAGCAGTGTATCAGATGCTATTCAACCATTAGCAGATGTTGCAAAAGATTTAAACTGATGAAGAATGAGAAAGAATCGTTTAAGAAATATCTCCTTGGAATATATTATTACTGGGTTACCTCTTTATTTTTACTATGAGTACATGCATAAGCATTTTCTAAAGGTCATTTTCGAAATTCAGAACTACTTTCATAGAACTTAGTAATACTTAGCAGCTGAATCATATACTTTATGGATAAGTATAAGCCTGCAATTGATTAATTATTGAGCAATTTCTGAGTTTATCTCTTCCCCGATGAGTTGTATCTGAAAAAAGTTGTGGGAATGTGACCTGAATGCAATGCAAAAATCAAGGCGAGATATTTGCCTGAATCAGGGATAACATTCTCTGCTCTTAAAGTAAAAATGACTATATTAATAACTTCAATTCAACCAGGTGCATACATTTGAAACAGGTCTGACTTCATTGTGAAACAGTCCCCAGCAAAGGGCTAAGGTTTTTAAGCTTAACTCTGAATAGCCTACTGATTAAAATATAGCCCACCTTATGATCACTGGTCCTCTGGGCACAGTCCTTTAGAGGCTCCTTGTCCACCGGCTGCCTGAGACGGCTGACCATACGGGACTCACATCCCTCCAGTCTCAGCCTCAGGTCTTTAATTTGTGTGATGTAGCTCTTGCACACAGACTCGTCCTGCTCTCCTGCATTGATGAGAAAGACAATGTGTCACCATCGTCTATCGTCGTCATATCATTCTGGATTAGATAATACACACAATTATCCTGAACCAGGGATCAACTCAGTAGGTTTATAAAGAGGCTGAAAATATAGAAATACACTGCCAATTAGTGTACATATAATTGAGAAACCTTTACTATTACTTACTAATAGGAACGTTGTTTTAAATTTTTTGTTTAGTTTTAGTAGTTTAATAAAATGAGAGTTATAAACTGCAAGGTGCATGCGTAACATTAAAATGGGAATGGTGGGTAAGAAGGCATAAAACAAAAATATACATGCTGCAAATTTCACATATTCACACAGCACTGTTAGGACAAGCAGATGGGATGTTTCACACAATGTGTTTGTGAGCTGATGAAATAATATGTGTTATGGGATACAGGAAACAAAGATAAGTTTGACAATGAATGCAGTTAGTTCATTTTCAAATCTAATCTCAAATCTTTACCCGCTGCCTCGTCTCCGGACCTTAAGACAGGTTCTGCAACACGAATTGTACAGTTACTGATTGGTCTATGAGTTGAAAGCTACAAGCAGGGGATCAGTTTTCAGGGATATTGTGTATTATTTTTTTTTTAAGTCACTCTGGCATATAGCTATAGTGAAATATGGAAATCTTGATCATATGGAATGAATAACAACACCCTTGTAATGACTCTAAGGCATTCTGGGTGTTGGCGTGCAAGAAAATACACAAATCAAAGATTCCCAAGAGGGTGAAGAATCCGTGAGGGCCTGATCCATGACCTACCTTGCTCTACAGAGCGCAGGAGGTTGTCATAGTGCTGGGTGGCTTTGCTGTATGAGCTCTCCACCTGCATCCGGTCGTCTGGACCAAAGAGATCTGAGTCTTGGCTGTCGCGCATGAACACCTGGTAGTGTTGCTCCAGGTTCTTCAGGGCTTGACGGTATTCTTCCACCTTCAGAGTTTTAAACTGAAGAGGCAGCAAAGAGAACAGGAGAAGCGTTAGGAGAAACACAGCAGACGCAGCATGAAGACTGATGTAAAGTGAAGCGTCGACCTCAGTAAAAAAATAATATGCAAATTTTGCTTACACAAATCAAAATAATAATAATTTAAAAAATACTGTTTCTTAATAAACAGTTAAATATGAGGGACATGATGCATGTTTATGTGTTCTGTTTTTATACTGAATATGTATTGTTTTTTTCTTCTCATCATGGCCTAAACAATACATTATATAACATTACACTGTAAGCCATTATTCTGACAAGGCAAGGGATCCAATTAGGTTAAGAACCAAATATACCAATGTTTGAAAGTAATATTAAAGTAAAGTAAGTAAAGTAATATTGGTGAATATATTCAATGAGAAACATTTGCAAATTTAATACAAAAACAATACCATACCATAATGAAGTTCCAGGATGTGATGAACTGAATGTCTCGCATGAGGTACTGCCAGGACAACAGACTCTTCATGTCCATATACAACTTCTGCCAGAGGATCATCATCTTCTGCAGGTTTGACTCCAGACTAATGCAGACACAATAAAGAAAAATCACTAAAATGGAATGCTGTACATCTACCAAGAGAAGGAAGTGTAACTAAATCAACTTTATTTATACTAATTGTAATGTTGTGCTCAATACTTGTCCTTTTAATGGGTGTTTTAAAGGGCAACTGACAAAACCAACATGGTATTGAAAAATATCATGAAAGATAGAGGAACACTGAAACCTATGTGTAAAACATTGAGCTCAAGAATATCATCAAATTTGGTATTTTACCCAGAGCTGATTTCCACCGCTTCCTTGTTGGTGGGTGGAACGGTGAAGCAAATGGATGGGACTGTAGCTTCGCTGCCACCGGAGCTCCTCACTTTCCATTTGAAGGGCTGGGTATTGTTCAACAACACACACTCATCTCCCCTGTGCACTGTGATCTAGAACAAGACCAAGAGGAGAAACTTTACACACTTACAATCAAAATACTATATTAGAAATATTTATTTTGAATAAACATGTGGAAAAATGGACAATGAGTTTAACGTCTATAAGTTTCATGACGAGCATGCTGTAAAAAGTTGAATCCTTCGAGTTAAATTCATTAAAGCAGACACGTGTATTATTACACCAATCATGTTCTTCTGTTGTTCCTATTAAATACATCTTAAGAAGCACAGTGAGACCTGGCTAAAGATCATTTGATATTTCATCATACCTCCATTTGTTTGAAGTCACATGCTGCCTGTATAGGCAGTTTGCCTTTGATGGGGGTGGCAGGGTTTCTGGGTTTAAGCTGAATGACTGTCTTAGCTCTCCTACTCAGACCATCCAGGTGGGTCTTAAATTCAGTAAGTTGCTCTTTCTCATCCTGTGAGCCATTGAGTCCGAAAATAAACATAGAAATGAAGGTGTGGTTCTACATAACAATCGAGTGGTTCAGAAAACAGAAATATTCAAGCTTAAGACTGTTGACAAAGGTTTAAATTACCCACCTGTGCATCTTGCAGTAGGTCTTCCAGGCGTGTGACAGTGATATTGCGGTCACACACATATTTCTTCTTCATTGCCTCCTGCATCTTCCTCATCTTCTCCTCTGCCTCTTTCACATCTGTAAAGAACTGTGCACCAGAGGACTTGATTTAGTGAAAGAAAAGTTCTGAGACCAGAACAGCTGTATGAAAAGGAACTGAACATGAATTAGCTCTCTGGCATCCATGGCACATACCTGGAAGTAGGCAGTGTTTTCCTTCAGGTGGGTCTCAATGCAACAGCACAGCTGAAGCATCCAGCTCCACTGAGTCTGCAGAGCTGCTGTGAAGGCCTATGGAATACAGGGACATTGTTAGGATTATTCTATATAGACTTTTTCCATTATAAGATACACAGTGGATTCCCATTTTTTACACCAGCTAAGCCTGGCGTGTGGCACACAAATTTGTGTAAATTTGTTCTATATATTGGAGGTTTGTTTACGTTAAAGAATTTTTAACTTTCTTAAATCTGACACAGCCAAATATATCACGTTACAACACAGGAAGTAAAATGGATGCCAGGAAAGCTGCTTTAACTCATTGTTCATCCAAATCAAAATGACATTAACTAGTAACCCAAAATTACTCAACAGTGCCTTTTTGACTATGGATGGTTTATTATAGCCTTTGGACATACAGAATCCGTTAAGCTGCTTGCTTCTTTGCTTACATGTCAAAATATTTCAAAATTATGCCTGCTGAGATTCCCAAATCTCATAATAAGCTATACAGTTAGCGGTTGTGGTAACTTGCCTCCACAGTGCTTCTGGCTGGATGGCCCTCCTTCAGCAGCTTGTCTCCGGTAGCTTGGACAGTGTTCACCTTCTTCTCCCTCTGCTCCAGCTCTCGCATCAAACCCTGCCACAAGATTTCCGTTACCTCCCAAATCGACAGTCATCTTACAGTCATCTCTTTTCACATCTCCCGCAAAAGTAATACAAATGATTTAAATGCATAGCTTCATGTGAATATGTGAATCTAGGGGTTATGAGAGACAGTCCAGAAGACGGTCCAGCCCTACCGAGTAGTTATCCTTCTTAGCAGTCATGTTGGTATTGCGGTCGCTCCAGTCGTAGTTGACCTCCTCTTCTTCCTTCTCGTTTAACCACATCAGTTCTTTTGTGGCAGCTACGACGAACGCGTGCAGCTGGGAAAGATTGCGCAATCGAGCCTTGGAGGAGTTCTGGTAGAGAGAAAAATAGAAAGAGTCACTAAACAGTTGTACACTAAACAGTTGTTGAATGCTTAGGCCTAAAACAGGTTGTATGATTCCCATGTCTGCACAAAGAACCTACCAGTAGTTTGTTGTAGTGCAAGTCCAGCTTGCCCAGGTAATCTCTATACGCTGCTTTACTGCCAGGAGTTAACTGATTCTAGATGGTCAAAAGAAAGAAAGATATGGCCACACCGTTATAAGTATATCGGCATGCTGACATCACTGCATCTACTGTCATATCAAAAAAAATATCTTAAAAATATAAAAAATAAATCCCAGTAATAAATGTATTGTACAATTAAGTCCTGTTTTCTACTTCTTATAGGGTTTTAGACATAAAAAAGGCTTAATCAATATACTTTTATCTAGCATTTGTTCAGACATTTTCAGATTGCATCCCAGACCAGATCTGTGCTAAGAATATATGTAAAGAATTCAAATTTTCATTAACCTCATCTGCCCTTGCGCGATCAATCTTGGATTTAAAGTCCTCGATGGACTGGTGTAGGCCACGGTGGCTGCCCAAATGGGATTCGACAGAGGGCAGGTCAGCTCCCCAGTCCGCACTATCAATGCGCCTCTGGTTCTCCTCCACCCAGGCCAGCAGGTCCTGGATGTAGCGCAGAGTGACCTCATCCAACTCAGGACGCACGCGCTGTGGGGATTGCTGCAAGGTCTGGACCGTGGAGATCTGCGTCATGGGAACCTGGGACACCGTCACTCCTGATTTCAGGCGCAGATTGTACTCGCTGCGTAAATTCACCAGACGCTCGTGGAGGCGGTATACTCTGTGGGAAAGACAAAATGTGGGTCAAAACCCCCAAAGGAACAGTGGTGGCTTGTCTGAGGGGCTGTAGCCATATTTTGATGACCATAAAAATCTCAGCAGAGCCTGAAACCACCATAAATGCCACTAAGCAAAGCCCTTAAACCTAAGTTGCTCTAGGGAGACTGTCCCTGTAATTAGGAAATGGAAATAGACATACATAACCTCCATCAATGCCATAATCTATTGACTAATGACTATTGAGAGAAAATAAGAGCAACAGATTTGATGTACACAAAAAGGCGCGTAACTAACTACAGTGTTCATAGTGCATACAGCACAAAACTGAAATTGCCCCAAACTTCTTCTTCTTCCTCTTTCTGCTTTTCCCTTCAGGGGTCGCCACAGCGAATCATCTGTCTCCATTTAGTCCTATCCTCTGCGTCCTCTACCCTCACATCAACTAACAATCAAAAGCTGTAATTCTTCAGCTATACTGACCTTCTGTACATCTGCTCAGCCTGCAGGTGGCGCCCATCCTTCAGCTGCTGCACATCATTAAAGAGGAAGCGGATCATGTTCTCAGCCTTGTCCAGGTCTGCCTCGAGCTCTGCTGCGTGTTGGGCCGGCTTCCCAGCTCCCAACAATCGCACATCCTGCCAGTATAATAAATCCATTTTGTTTTTTAGCATCATTCTATATAAAATCAAAGCAATTCCTGGTCCATTGGCTTACTGTGTTAAACTCTTTTATTATTATAAATAAATACTAGTACAGTATACTATAGCATGTATACTATATTATTATAGTAACTCCTTGAGTAACGTCTGTGTGAGTAATGTCACTAGATATGGGTCATTTCTATTGTACTGTCCTCTTACTGTAGTGACACCAACACATCCAACATTTTGGGATTTGAACCCAAGCTGTCTGCACGGTGCAATGGCCTAACAAGGGCACCATGCAGCTGCTCTGAGAACAATGGATCCAAATACAGATTTGACTATCAAAAGAGAAAAACCTTTTAAAAAAGAAAGTAAAAAAGAAAACCTAGAGGCTAAAAAAGAACAACGATTGAAGTAGCTAAGAAAAGGGCAGAAGGGGAACAAAAAACACCATGAGGGACAAAAATTAGCAAGGGGTGAGAGAGCATGAGGAGGCATGGTAAAACAGGAGGAATAGAGAGCTTGAGGTGAGAAGAAGTGAACACATGACAGGGTAATTGATGTAACTTCAAGACTGAGCAAGAAGAAGGAAAAAAAGAGGGGCTTATGAAGAGGAAGTACCAGGTGTGGCGAGCAGCCTACGGATTGTTGATGAATGAAAGAAAGAGACCGAAAACTTAGAAAGGGAGGATGAGAGGCAGACAGAGGAGGGGAGAGGTCGCCCTCCAATGGCAAAAGGGAGACAGGACATAACACGTAAATACTACATATTCAACTGTTCATTTTCATAAATTGAATTCTAAATAATTCTACATTTTATATCACTGACGTAAGTTACTATACTGTAGGTTGTTTATGTTTGCTTGCTGATGAATGGGCTGTAGTCTTACATTATTTTGCAGTAGGTAATCTATCCGTGGTTGATCAGTGTTCTGGAGTATGGGTGTGTGTTTAAATGCCTCACCGTCTGTAGAAGTGTCTCCACCTGGTTGAGCTGCTCCTCACATACACCTGATTCCATCTGCACTTTGCTGACGACCCTCTGAAGCCGCTCCAACCTACAGACACAAACCCACACACACACATACATGGCATTTACAAGTCAAGTCCATATGCAAAATCTCATTGTTATCTAGATACAGGTATAGTGTATACATCAGTAGAATTATGATCAAGCTCTACAATAAACAAATCACCAACTCAGAACTAACAATGTATCACTGCCATTTTCACAAGGCTCGAAATCTCTAAAACACTAGTTCAGTTTTTGCCAAGCATAAACAGTCCATATCAACAAAAACATCATACGCCTCTGCTGAAAGACTCACGCCCCCTTCTGGCGAAGCAGATATTCCAGTCCATGGCTGTAATTGACGAACGCCATGTCTAAGGACAGTCCTTTACACTATTTTCTGTGTTGCTACAGTGCAGTAGCTCAGTACGATTGCTCTTTCCCTCACTCACGTTAAACTTGCTCCTTATTCTGGGGCAGCAGATGCGCTGTCTCATGACCAAAGGGCCGGCCCTCACGAAAAAAGCACAGCCCCTGTTTATTTGTGGTTTGTGAAATGCCCCTTTAATAACAAACTTATGATGGACATAATCAGATTATAAACTAAAGAGAGTTTCTGTTTTGTCTGCTGTACGTCTTACAGGACTCTTGTTAAACTAATTGACACTAACATAAATACATACATACATATGCATACAGTATATACACCCAAGCCCCACTGTTAATCACATAGATCATTATACCATGTCAAAAACAGAATTTTTATCTGTGGGTGTGGAAATTCTCACCGTTCAAACTCCATCCTGAGAAGTCGTTCCCGCTCCAGAATGGACACGTGCAGACGGCCCCACTCTTTCTCCACATCGATGGGGTGATAACCAGGGGGCACCTTTACCTGCCCTGCCTGCACTGCACCCTATGATTTTTAAATTTTTATTACAAGTTGTGCAGTTGTAGAACATTTGTATGTAGACTGTTAATGGCAACAACTGGTATCATCTGGTGTTTAGTTCACACACAACCAGGATTCCACCAGTGCCAAAAAGTTGAATATGATTTACCTCAAACGCCTTGTAAATTAGCTTGGAACGATTTTTATCAGCCTCCTTTGCTGGCAGTTCCGTCTCCTTGAACTTGAGAAACTGACGCCAAAGGACCTTCAACAAGAAGACAAAACTAATTTTAAGCAAAGTTAAGTCAAAAACTGCTGCTTGGTGCTACTTGTTTAATGCTGCAACTGACATGTTGAATAATTTACTTATTGATAACTAGTGTGTGTACAAGATTTTAACCTCTATCTCCTCATAGCTGGTGGGAACCTTCCTCTCCTCAAACACAACAATGTGGTGTCTGATCCACTGCAGCAACATGGTGACCAGCTCGTAATACTCCTGCCAGCGGAGCTCAAGCTCCTAGTTCACAGTGCAAAGAGAAATTTGCTTTATTCTATGACTATTATTGTGATGGTATAAAAAAAAATACACTGTCTGTGGCAATTTCCAGAATATGCTTGTAAGATCATCATCATTTCTGCATAATAGTGTGGCATAATAGAGTCTCACATTGGCCTGAACGCCGTCCTGCACGTCAGGAACTCGTGGCATGACATCGTACAGGGAGGAGACGTATGTAATGATAGATTTCTCGTCAGGGTGTGGCACGTCTACGTCTGTTCCAGAAAGAGGAAGCAAAACATACCACTGCATATTAATAATAGGATACAGATTACAAAGCACGCATTTATGTTTTTGCCAACTTCTGCTCTTCATTACAGCAAGATTCAACAATGCAAAATTCAAACAACTACTTCAGCTTAATATGAACTGCTTAGTATTGTATGTTTTACACTTGGCCCAGAAAGAAAAAAAAGCCACCCAAATATTAATGTTACATCCATGTTTTTGGATCTGTCTACATCTATACTCCATTACAACAATTAAAAAAACACCTCAGCCTCAAGGAGCACATTTTTTTTACCTTCTGGATCCAGCAGGCGGGTGACGCCCAGATCTCTCTCAGCCACTGTGAAAGCCTGCTCTAGATTCTCCAGGTTGGTCTGTCTGTACACCTTGCTCATGTCAATCAGGTTAGGCCTGAGGGAGCAGAGAAAGAGAGTCAGATGAGGAAGCGTGCAGGAGCATGTTTTAGCAAGAGACAGCAATCCCAGCCAATCCAACTGTACATACTACACAGACCAGAAAAGTGTGCAAACAAAGTTGTAAAGAGCCGTGGTTTAATTATGTGACTGTCCGTTAGCACGTGCCAGACATATTCCTGATGTTTTCTGTATCAGAGAGAGAATGACTGTGATCTGCAAGGTCTCCACTGGAATATGTTCAGATTTCATTTAGGCACATTAAAAGCTTCGACACTCCTTTGTTTTAAACATCATGGAAGCGAAATCATGCAAGACTGGGAACAAGCTTTGAAAGATAATGTGAGGACTGGGGGATCAGCCAAAATACTAAGATCAGAGCAGAATTCAGACACAACAAAGCACAAAAAACCCTACCTGGATATTACTGTATAAATGGCACAATCTCTGTCTGGGCAATGCACTATAAAGGGATAATTATGAGCTAATTATAAGGGAACCTGCATGTACCTACAAGTTCAGAGAACGGAAAGCTCCTCATGTTAGATAACGACAACAATTGTTGTTCCGCACGTTCTCCATTGCATTAACATATTTTTTTTAACCTGTGGAGTGTATTTGATGAAAGATACAAATTACACAAAGTATAAATAAAGTTGAGCTCTCCTAAAATATTGCCATGCGATGCAATCACAACAAATTCCTTCCCTACAAAGTAACAAGTCAGCTGCATACACTTTACTACGTGGATGGGTGTAGTAGTAGCAACAAGCCTGCGTTCCGGACGGCACCACTTCTGTGTAATACGCTTTTCTGTAGGAGAATGTGTCCTTGCTCAAGGGGTAGAGGCACTGTCCTGTGCTGGTCTCAAACTCCCCGCTCTGGGATCCGTAGCTAGACCGGGGCCCTGGACTTAGGGACTCCGGGCTGGAGTCGAAGGAGCACTCAGAGGGCACGTCCTCACACATCATGACTACTCGCTCGTCCGTATCGCTGGCTGAGCCATGAGCACTGCTGGACGAACTGTTACGCCTTTTTCCCGGGCGAAACCGTCTCTTCAGACTAAGCATCCTGCCGGCGACCGCTTGCACACAGCTCAAGGGAGAAAACCGAGCTTATCCTGAGCAATCCGGGAAATCACACATGATGTGGACAGACATCCTAAAAAGTTAATTTTTTAGGCTGGCATAAAATCCTCAGAGAAGGAGCTCTCAGTTAAATCGGAAGAGATCAGTCCAGGATTACTTGCCAGGTCAAAATCCTTCCAACAATATTCCAGCTGTAAAGTAACACAATTTCGGGCTAAAGCGCAAGACGGCAGATGTAATGCTAGCTTTCTCTTCTCTAATATTGTGGGTTCTGATTCAGCTTGGGAGACGGTGAGGCACACCTGTGCTGTGCAGACACATGCAGAGCTTTAAAAAGGACAGCCTGTGGGGATGCCTGGCACCCTCACCTGCTACGCCCTCTATTCACGACTCAGATTTCCAAGTATATCTTTAATCTCATTATTACCTAACTTTCGACTTAAAATTGACCTAGAGGTTAGGGTGTGTTAAAAAGCAGAAAACTAAAATCTGTGTAATGATATGCTTTTGTGGATCGGACGTTAACTCTTTGATACTACATTCATGGCATGAAGGGTCTTGTACAAAAGTAAAAATATGCAGAGTATGCCCAGGTAAAAAAGTGCTTTAAATTATGGCATTCTTCGCTTGAAGAGATTATCTAAACGGTCTGATTATTAAACTGTGTTAAAATAGGCTGAATAGGCATGTGTTCAGGAAAGTCTTTAAAATGTAAGATATATTTTTACTGACCTAATTCTTGCAATGACCTTTTATTAAAGATGACCACAGGTTTCCCCTTCAAGTTTTTATGAATCTATGTCAATATCCAAATTTGACTTAAATTGCAATGTTTCTATATTTGTAACATTTTAATTCAAATCGGTTGCAGACCGAATGCAATAAATTCAGTTTGATTAGACTTGACTCTTCCTCACCTGTGTTTGTTGATGATTGCATTGAAGAGCCTGCCATCTCTCCAGCTGGTGGTGAAGTTGTCACAGCGCAGGCCGTGGTAGCCCTCCACCATGCGCTGGGACCACAGCAGCAGCTTCTCTTTGGCCGTCATGTCGTCGGACTGACCGTTCACCTGGATGTCTGAGATCTGGAGAACAATGGAAACAGAAAGAGATTTGAAGGTTTTGAAGAGGGCAGTGATGGTCAGAACAGTAGGGGAAATTGTATAGACAACTTTTTAAATGTTTTTTGTCTGAATGTGTAACACGGTGCAGGAATAGTGCAGTTTTGTGCAGACACCTTAAGAGATTTTTGCACAATCTTGAGAAAGTGTAGACAACTTAAGGTATTGGTGGTCAATCCGAGTCCTCGTGGACCACCGCTCTTCACAGATTCAAATTTCCCGACCCACAGCACAGCTGACGCTACTGATTAGCTAATTAGCAATGTAGGATCGGAGTGCGGTAGTGCAGGAAATACTGAATCTGTGCAGAGCGGTGGTCCACTAGGACTGGGATTGAGAAACGCTGGTCTAGTGGTTAGAACCAAGAGGTTGTGGGTTTGAATCTATTCTCCAGAACTACCACCGTCTGGTCCCTGACTAAGACCCGTAACCCCAGACTGCCACAGGAAAACTGTCCCTGAAATTAGGACATGGAAATCGCTCTCGATAAGAATGTCTGCTAATTGCCATAAATATAAATGTAATGTCACCATAAAGTGTGTTGTGTTTTTGTATGGGCATGTTAAGAAAGAGTGTTGCATTTTACACCTGAAGACGTACAAATACCTTAAGGAGTGTTGCATTTCCATCTGAAGCATTGTCTGTTTAAAGATGTATGTAAAGCGTTTTACATTTTTGATTGAAGGTGTATGGATGATTTATGATGTTCAATTTCGTAAACTCCTACAAACACCATGTTTTGAATCTGATGGTGCGTAAACAACTTGCATTTTTGTGCAAACACCTTAAAAAGTGTTGCATTTTGCTTCTAAAAGTGTACTAACACCTTCTGGAGTGCTGCATTGTAATACCATTTAAAACATCTTAAGAAGTGTTGCATTATAATACCATTTTAGGGTTGTTAGATTTTGCCTCCACATGTATATGTAGACCTTAAGGAGTGATGTATTTTGCATCTAAAGGGGCACTGACAGATTTTTGTACAAAATCCTAATATACTTTCATCTGAATATAATAGCAATATTTGTTATTTCCCCTTAGATTTTCTTGTTGAAAATTTCTGCAGAAAGCACATGTGAACTGTGAACAAATCAGACATATCATTTTGCCATTTCTGTCTGGATTGCACATTAGCTTAGACGGTGTAAAGGGAAATTATATCCTATAATAACCCGCTAGTTGCTGCTGCTAGGATACTGTTGTGGATAAACATGATAGCAGTCATACTCTTCTCATAAAAAACATCTTATGATCAAGCTTACTAGACTATTCATTTATTGAATATTTTTTAATGTCTAGTCGATGCGTGTGTGTGAGGGTGTGTGTCTGTGCTGGGCGTGTATGACTCATCGTCAGGCTTCTCCCTCAGCCTTCTCACTTCTCCCAGGGTAAAAGTGGCACTACCCGCTGGTCTATTCTAAGTGTGTGTGTGTGTGGTGAGGAGTTTGGCCGGATGGTGGTGGTGAGTCCTGCTGTCATGTGTATTTGTGGTGACTCAGACAGAGCAGAAACCCCCTCCAGACTCTTACTTAGGTTTCACTGGGACCACAAAGATGCTCCAAGCCTCTTTCCACCACAAGAGCTCCAGCTCCAGGGAGTCTGCTTCCTTTCCACCAATTCAATCATTGCATTTTCCAAAACAATGCCTACTTTGTTAGGGCTCTAATACCAATTTTACCAGTTTGCATTAATTTAGTGACTTAACTCAACAAAGTTTCCCAGTGTCTTTATCCATTGGTCAAAACTGTAAGCTTCCAAAAATCAGATTTTACAGATAAAACAATAGAAAGATAACAGTGTGGAGCCTACTGCATGGTTCCATGAAAAGTTAATTTTTCCTAAAAACTGGTAAAAATCATTGGGGCTTCATACTCTGTTCTTAAGAATAAATTTGTTCTTAAAACCCACTTAGTATTCTGCAGTTTTCTACAAATGGTGAAGAGCACTCTTACACAAATTGTATTGCATGCATGTTTGTTCAAAACATTAGCTTATTGAGTTTTCTTCAATTCCCCAGTTGGATAATACATTATTTAAATGTCAAAACTTTCTTAAGAACACATGTAGGAAGAAGGTTTTTAATACACTCGTTCTTTTGACAGTACAGTGTTGTGCATTTAAAAAAAAAGTCAAATACCAGTGGCGTCCTGTTGTCTCTGATCGTTAAAAAACAGCAAAAAAAGGTGCTGGGAACCGGGAAAAAATTTTGTGTCATGAGTCATCAGACATCCATGCCAACGTGCCCTCTCCCTCTCCCTTATGGGCAAAAGTGAGTCACCGAGGCGGATGGACACAGTCCCAGAACAAATTCTCCCACAAGATAATTTAGACTTCAAAGTAATGCATTTTTTTCCATCAAATACGCCAAGCGAAGATCCAACTTCATAAAAAACTTTTTGAGCAGCTTCTGAATAAAAACTCAAAAAACAGACTTTTCTGGGACAAAAATCCAGAACCTTGCATAACACAAGAGAGCTTTCATCGCTTTAACTGTTTAGTCTAAAATGGGTCGAATAAATGAGAATCACATGCAGAACTATTTAAAGAGTCTGGACTTGAGAACATATGTGAACGTTTGTAGACTGAAACAGTTTTTACACTGATAATATATTGAGGATAATTATTATTAAAATTAAAGTTGCTTTTCTTACTCCAATAAATCCTTCCAGTTCTGCAGAGAACTACAGGCTGACCCATGAAAACGCTACTGAAAACATCTACAAGGACTTCCTGGATAGAACACAACCAATCCAGGTAGGGCTTGAGCGCAACAACTGGCATCTCATTGTTAAAGAACAAGATGCACCAAACAAAAGGTAAGGTGGAAATATTTGGCTGCCATAGGTAAGCTAAAAATGTTACCTGGAAGTGAAGAATGATGGTCCATATTAGCCCAAGGGTCAGCTTGGGGTTTCCATCGGCTATGTCATCATTTCTGATGTTCACCAGTTTAACCTACAGCCAAATACAAATTCAGGGTTAAGTTGGGAAACGTAATTGGACAGCTCCTCTTCTTCATGTGATAATATGTGCATTTAAATGATAAAAAAATGTCAGTATGTGATGACTTTACTGTACCTGTCGGTGTTTGAGGAAGTCTAGCGCAATCTGCACGTTCTGCAGCTTGTGGAAGCGCATGCGACCTTTCTCCCTGGGCTGAGGAACACAAAAAACATGACGGGTGCTTAGAGGAAGATGGAAACATCTCTGATCAAGAGCTGATAAGGAAAGTTAAGTTCTTTCAGAATGTTCATAGCCAGCTAATGCTAAATGCTCCTACTGGGCATATCTCTACTATGATCACTAGTCAATGTTCTCTCATCAAACAATCATCACATATTTTGGATAAGTCCCCATCTCTTCACAAAAATGAGGTATAGTGCCCGATCAAATATGCAGGGCCACAGATGCCACCTGAACATTTGTGCAGTGAAAATGCTCTAACATTCAAGGCAGGCCATGCACTGGCACGTCAATTACCAAACATACATCCAAACCAACATATCAGGCATGGGCTTGCAGATGTTGCTCTTAGCTACTTGATCACATGTCTGCAAATACTATTAGACATTAAGCAATGCATAAAACGGTACATTGAATGGTAAAAGGGAGATATTCCTTTACCATCAAGTGCAAAACATTTTAAGCAAGTTCCACAGTAAGACACTAATCCCTGATAATTAAAAAAAAGAACTGCCACATGTCACTTTATTTTATTCCTTCATATGATTCTAATTGCGTATTTGCCCTGTGCCCTCCATATTCAGACAACTGATCTGAGGAAGTCAATTCAAGATCTAACTAAACATACGTAAGTAGTTGGGCAAACTTTACATTCATCAGACTAAACTCAGGCTATTCAACTAAATCCTACCAGAGCTTAGTGCAGGATTGTTCTATGTGATCCTACAGTTGCTTGGTGTCTACAGGTTTTTACTTCAGCCCTGTCGCGCTCAAAATTGCTCATTAATAAAAGCTGCTAACATGTCATGTTCCTCAGTGTTAGATTGCCCACAAAACACAAGGTCTTCACAGATTAAAGATCCTCATATAGTTAAAAGAGCCTAACTTATTGTTTGAAGGTTTCCTCTATAGGTGTTGAGCTCCTCCATATTCATCAATTCCTAATTAATGAATAATCACAGTAAAATATAGCTGTTGAGTAAAATACGACTGGTATAAAATATGATATCTTTTTAGAAGCCAACAAATGCAAATCTGCGTCATTAGGTTGCTAACTTAACTAAAGCAATGTATTTGATGCTAATACGCCATCTTTACATTTTCAAAGATGGCCCTTGAGTAAATTTACAGAAATTAGCCTTACCTGTCAACTTAGTGACAAGGTTTGTGTTCATAAACACCTTAAGGAGTGCTCCATTTTTCTAAACAATCTTTAAAAAAATATACCTATACAGACATTCTGCTCTTACAGGATCTAGATGAAGCGGGGTGCCCCACACTAATACCTATCCAGAGTTAACTTGAACTATCCAAGATCAACAATTTTTTAAATTGGTGGAGGTGGTGGTGGGGGGAAAGTCACTTATAAACAAAACACAAGACAATGGAAGTGACATCATGCACAACCCAGATCCCCTGGGAGTGACACATGCCACACCCCCCTGAGGAGGCGAGTCGGAAGTTTCTAAACCAACTCACCAACCGCGAGTTCCTGACAACGTCGCGCTCCCTCGGCTACCACAGCACGAGCATCGCAAGAGAGGAGGCAAAGGCAAAGGGGTCAAGGTCAGGGCAGAGGTCAGCAAACAGGAAGTAGAAAACTGAAAGGTCAGGGGGTGTCAGAACCAGTGCAGAGAGTTAAAACAGAGGCACAAATGGTAACACCGACGTGTTAAAGGAGGCAACAGCGGAGAGAAACCAGTGGAAGGTAGTAGCGGTAGTGGATGCAGATGAACATTCTGAACTCATACACAACAAAAGTGTGATTATTTCATGGGTGGGAACATGTGATCACACAGCCAAGATGTCTCGTGAGCATGCAAAAATTGGAAAGCAATATATGGAGGGTGTTTTAAGAAAATGGTTTCCATGGAGGTTAAGGGAGGCAAAGAATGTTCGTGTACCAATAATTACCTAGAATTTGCTTTCAATTAAGAGAGGGACTGTGGTTATGAGAACAGGGTTGGATGAAAGTAGAGGGAGGGACTGGGGGGACAGGAAGGTTTGCCTCTGGTCGCTGATCCAAGATCAGTGTGAGGTCATTTAGACTGTACCGTTCTTGTAGGGATTGTGCTTGGGAAAGTGATACCAGTTTGAATCTAAGGGACTCACCAGTGTCTCTCCAGAGAGCACCTCCAGCAGGGAGATGAGATTGTGGCCATCACGCAGATCCTCGTACAGGTCTGTGATGTGCCTCTGTGCCTGTCGATAAAGCAAATCATTAGGGAGGTAAGTAAAAAAAGAATAAAAAAGAAGGAAGATGGTTGCTCAAAGACCTAAATGTTTGACTCTCTTGAGTTCACACTAAAAGGTCACATTTCTCTCATTTGCATAATGATTGGATAAAGTCTGAATAAATAGCTCAGAGCTGCCTTTGAATATTTAGTTAGTGTCTAATAATTATGGTTACTCTGTGGCTTCCTTATATCTCATTTTTTTTCTTCAGGAATATCAATGGTGAGATCTTGGTTCAAGGATTTGTAGAGTTCAGGCTCCACATAGCACAAAACACAACAAATCAAACACACCACACTGTTGTTAATAGCTAACACTGATCACTGTTGATTCCCCTTATTGTGAGCACTTTTAGTGTTAAAGCTAAATTACTTTTATCTCTATTCACTTTCTTGTGTCACTAACATCACAGAAAAAGCACTTAAGGACAAGGCAATGCTTCAAGCCTCCTGCAGAAGTCAGGGCTGGTCATTCTTCTTGTTGTTGAGGATATCACACTTAACATGGTCAGTGCCATCTTTACTGTTACACACTACAAGTGGGATGTACTGTAGTGTTTAGGTTCGGGGTGGTGGTCTAATGGTGGGTTACTAATTTATGGAACAAAAATGAGTGGCTTTCACTCCAGCTCTATCCACCATCGAGAGCCATAACCTCATATAGCTCCAGGCAGACTGTTCCTTTAATTAGGATAGTCAGAACTACAAGGTGTTGGAGGGACTAACCCCCATATTACAATAATAATGTCACACCCTCATTCCAGGCGGCTACCTGTGGTCACCCTTTCCCCCTTTTGTTTCCGGTTTTACTTTGCATTTCACATCTCTTCTTCTTTAAGACTTTATCTATGGTCCAGGCTTATTTTTTATCTCCTTATTGGTTTGTCATTAGCACCCTAAGACCTGACAACTGGGGTCCTATTTAAAATGTGAGCCTTCTAGTAATTTTGGACCAGTGTTTAAGTCAGTTCACGTTTTTGGGGCAGTTGGTGTTGTAACGGTAGGGTGTTTGCCCTGTGATCAGAAGGTCGCAGGTTCAAATCCAGGATCGGTGAAGTTACCACTGAGATACTCATGAGGAAAGTACCGTACCATCCCCAAGCACTGCTCCCCGGGCGCTGCCCTTATTAGCTGCCCACTGCTCCTTCACGGTTGAGTCAAATGCAGAGGTCACATTTCGTGTTCACAATGACAAAAATCCCTCACTTTCACTTTAAGCCGGTATCAGACTTTTGATCCTATCAGACTCCTTTCTGTAGCCTGCTGGTTTTGGCTATATTATCTCATTCATTTTTTTGTCAGTCAGCATTCTTAGTTGTCATTTTGTAGTCATTTCAAACGAAGAGACTGAGGGTTCAAGTCTGGCTCTGTCCTCCCCTCAGCCCTACCACAAATGTGCCCCCAAGCAAAACACTTAACCGTAAGTTACTCCAGGGAGACTGTCTCTGTAATTAGGAAGTAGAAGTTGCTCCCGATAAGAGTGATTTGCATTGTTTTTCTTGCTTGTTTTTTCTTGGGTTTTGTATTTTCAGTCTACACAGCTCATATGGTTTGAAATGTCTCTAAAGGTTGCTATTGAATTTATGTGATCATTCTCATATTAGTTTGATGAATCTGAAACATTGGACCACCTGTTCTATCTGCAAAAAGCCTCCAGCAGTGACTAAGGCAGGGTTGGGAGGTTTGAGGCACAGTACAAAACGTTAGATAGGCTTGAGATGTTGGTATCCCATATGGGACGCCCAAATGTGAACAAAACCCATGCAGTGGGGGTCACTCGGCAAAGTTCCGACTCAGACATTTGACCTACCTCAGCTTTCCAGTGCTGATGAAGAAGGATGGACAGAAAGACGGTAATGGAGAGACACACAGGAGAAGAGAGACATAAGTGCTGATGAATATGAGCATTATAGATTGGAAGTTGGAGATGAGGAAAGTGAAAGGGTGAGGAAAGAGGACAGACGTACTTTGGTGTACTGACATAGGACATGATGTGCAAAAACTGAGTCAATGGTATCGCTCTCTGTACTTTGTACATGTTAATAACATTGCTGGATTTTATTATATTGCATCTGACATCATCTAGCCTTTATATGTTACAAGTCAGACATACTGTATCAACTACCACATTACATATTTGCATGCATCATGCCTAGAAAGGTTAAAACACAGACCTTCTTATCATACAAGGCACCAAGGGTTGTAAATGTGATGTTCATTCTGTTTCAATTTTATGTCTACTTATTCTAAAATCTTTTTAAAATATTTTTAGTTTGTGTCACAACAACTTAGGTTCCAGATGAGCATTATCTTACTGCAGCTGAAATTAATGCAGGAAAGTCAAATACTGGTCTGATCTGTAAAGTTGAGGTTTGTACTACACAAAACATGACATTTCCTCAAATATAACTTTGAAAATGCAATGGCTATGTGCTGTTTTCTAATACAGAAGTACTATTAGAGAAACGTAAATGTGTGGAAGAGAATTTCATCCGAAGAACAATGATGTCAAAAATGTCAAGTCATCTGACAATAACCATTTGTGCTGAAAAGAAAGAAGACATTTGAAAATGTATTCAATTTGAAAATGTATTCAAATGTATTCAAAGCTGTAAAAGAGTCCAGTAAGAGATCCATGTCACAAACCAACTTCCCACAGCTTTTGGACACAATTGGCAGAATGTTCTTCTGTGGTGTGGATGGGACATTGTTATAATGTAATGATTAAGAGCCTATACATATGTTATAACATTTTATTTCTTTATGAAAGTTTTACAATATTTCCGATGGAGAAGTTTACTGTATTGTATAGTTATATATAATTATTATATGCTGTTTACTGTGATTATAGGGAAGGACATTTCTTTATAAAATATGCAACCAATCTTGGATCACCCGGCCCAGTGAAATAAAGCAACTGGTGCACACGGGAGGTCATGGTGTCTAGGTTTGTGAGGGCCTGACTTAAGGGATTTCTACGTTGTCAGGCTGATCAATTCTAGTACTGTAATTAGTAATAATTTAATAATTTCTACTTTTGTTGAATGGTATGCTGCTGTCTGAGTACTGCTGCGATTTCTTTTGCAGTTGTAGTAGTAGCAGGTATGCTAAAAAAATGTAATAAAATATATTTTAAATGTGTGAAGCCATATTATCCTTCCTCATGTTTTCTTTGTAATAGCTTATTTCATCAATTCAATAATAAATAAGAAACTTGCATCATTTCATCATGATCTTTTGCTTACTATGGACATAATATTTAGTCAAGATCTGAATTTTTCCTACAAATAATATGATCATATATAAGAAAAATAAACATGACTATTGTTATATCCTGAAAAAATAGGTATATAGAAAGTATGAACAAAAAAGAATAAATATTCATATTCAACATTTTCACTTTTAGGGGTTCAGCATCTGTGAGAATTCAGTGTATGTGTTTGAAAGCTGTATTCAGCTAAACATGTGAATCTGATGTGTAATATATATGTTGGCCTGGTAGCCCCTGGCCCCACATTGGGGGTCCTTTAGAGGCCTGGAGCAGCCGGACGCCTGTGGGCCAGATGTTGCCACTTCAGTGAAATGAACAAGGTGACCAGATGTAGATGACTCACCCTCACAAGCGGCACACAAGCATGCATAAACACTCTAAGAAGCGCGCACACACATAAATACGCAGGCTGCTGATACACGTACACACACATTTCTGGTGTACTCAAAAATTTGTACCTGCAAGCAAAGTTAATTGCTGAGGTTGTGCAGTGCAAGTGATGAATCTTTTATGATCAGGGAATTCCAAAATAGCAGGAACAGTTGCAAGGATTACATAACGAGTGTTTTTCTATCACTGTTGGGCTTTAAAACCCCCCACAAAATCCTTTCCATTGTTACTCGCCTGGAAGCACTCAGTTCTACACTTCCCTACAACACAATTATCTCTCTCTCTCTCATTCACATATAGTTTTCTTTTTCATTTAAATTAGTACATACAAAGTCACAAACACTTTATTATTGTTCTCTTAAAAGAACATTTTAAACAATTTTTTATACATTGTATATAAAGTAGCACCATTTATTAATAAAGTATCTTGTTATTATAATCATGTAATAAAAGTCGGGTTCATTATGCATTATGCACACTTTGACTAATAATAATAACAAGTAAAAATCCTGGTAAAACTGACTAAATACAATTTTTATAAACATATCTTTAATTTAAAAAATAAAACTCAGACTGATTATGAGAAATGTATTTATCAGTGTTATTTGTGTTAAGTTAATACACCACCATAACTAAACGTTACATACATTTACTAGCCATTCGACAAATACTGATGGGCAGGACTTGACAAGATGCCATTAACTTTCAGCAGCTCCCTTCAATTACAGTAATCTAGATTTATCATCTCATAGTGCTATGAACCAGCTGGACCCTCACATACTTCAGCTGTACAGGAAAACAAATTATGATCTTCACGTTGACTTCAGAAATGTATGATGGATGGCTGCTACATGTAGTTTCAGATCTCCACTGATTCATTGCTGAATGAGAAGAATACACTGTGTGTGTGAATGGTGGCTGGTGTCACAATACCTTCATAAGATGCTTGTTCACCCATTTTGTGAAGGTCTTCTTCTGTACTCGGTCCCGCTCATCTGTGGAAACATGGGAAGAAGAGAAACAGACGGCTATTAGTCTTGAGGTATGCCAAAAGTAGGAACATTGGAATTCTTATTGTTGAAAGGAGTAAGGTCACTACTGTGCACAATCATGAATGCAAACTCATGAGAACTTGTAACATAGGCCACAGCTTTGTTGTTATTAGATGGACCATCCCTTTAACACCAAAAATTAAGGGAAGCAGACGTAGACTAGTGACTGTAGGTTCAAATCCAGCACTATCACCATGGGCCCCTGAGTAAGACACTTAACCCCAAGTTGTTGCAGATGGAATGTCCCTGAAATTAGGAAAAAAAAGTTGGTCTGGCTTAAAGGGTCTGCTTAATTCTTTTGATGTAAATTGTTTATTTGAATCAACAGTGTATCTGTCTGTTGCATGTTTTAGTGAGTTCTGGAGTGCTTAAAGGTGCACTAACAAATCGGCACAACACATTCTGGTTTTACTAATGAGCTCTTCATGGAAAATTAAGTCAAACTTTTACAGTCTGTAATTTACTACAATCAGTATAATTCATTATCTCAGATATCGAATAACTAAGAACACCTAAAAAGCTATAATATTTTCTTTACACCCTTAAGTTTTTCCTGAAAGTAGCCCTGCAAGAACGTAATTCACTAAAGTTCACAGACACATGTGACTGTAAAACAAACAAAAGTGGCTCTGTATAAGAGCATCTACAAAATGCTGTCAAATGGTTGTCAAATGGGTGTACAAGATGTACAGAGGAAGAGTAACTTGTGACAAATGACTAATGACAAGTGACAACTAATGACAACTTCAATACCACTTTCTGTTCCTGTTCTCGAACACAGCAGGTTGCCTGTCTGGAAACGTGCCGATATTTCCACCAGTTGTCACACCCTATTCCATCAAAGTAATGTGGGATAAGCAAGTCACAACAACCACTTCTCTGGATATTATGTAATAATGTAATACTGTTATCATGATGGCCATGGATGCAGTCTTGTCATTCTTCTCCTCTCCAAGTAAGTTTATTCTCCACAAACTACACTCAGAAAACTGCTCAGAGAGAAGTATGATATCAAACTGGAGTCAAACGGAAATGACAGCTAGTTTTTGGTGAGATTGGTGAAGAAATCTGATCCGAGTCCTGTAACCCCCACTGATCTTATCATCAAGGTGCCTAACTAAGGTATACAAAAAGGTTAGAGGTCAATTTTTTACGAGCACAAAAAATGCCTGGTTCAAAAGTACCATCCTTTTTTTAAAGAGGTGTGAAGCCTAAAACGTTCAAAAATGCACAAGGCTGACCGAAAATGTTATGCTCCATAGACTGACTTCATGGTTATGCTTTCATCATCTAATATACATAAATTGGAGTTGAGCATTTGACAAGAAAGACAGGAATGTTGTGGAAGCCATAGCTTGAGGCAAGGCATATTTGCCCCTCTCCAAGCCATTCTTACTTTGATGTTACCACAAAAACTAGAAGCATTTGCTTCATGTTCATGTTCCTTGTGCAGGAGGACCAGAGGAAAGAATGCAAAATACATGATTTAAGAATAGATCCTTCCATTCCGGGGGCAATATCTTCTGTTGGAATATCATCAAATTGGAATTTGATTTGAAGTTTAAAGTCAAGGATGCATTAGGGGGTGTGGTCTGACCAAGACTGATAACATTACTCTCAAAACCTGGGAAAACTCACATTTTTCAGCATAAAAACATCCCCAAAAATTGTTATAACTATTATGAATTTCCCTGAAATATATAGAGACATGCCACTGATTTTAAGCACTACCTTTTCTTTCATCCATGGACTTGAGCATCCCCTGGTAGTAGCTGTCATCTGTGAATACCCCATCACTACCCACACTGTCGGTCGAGTAAGTCCTGAAGCACTGCTGCAGGGCCATTCCGGCACGGATCTGTCTTCCACTTAACGTTCAAAGCAATTCATACACTGCCTGTATGTCTCTACTTTCTGCAGAAAAATCTTCTGAGCTTGCGAAAAAATGCAATGCAGTCCAGTGGGTGTGTTCCTAGTCTGTGACTTCTGCTCTAGCTTAACCTCCCTCTTTCCCTCCTGTTCTCACTTTTCCTCCCCCTCCATCACTAACCCAAACCCTCCGATCCTCCTCCCCCCACCTCCTTTCTTTTTTTTTCAATCTGTAAATTCCTCCCCCTCCAGGCTATAATGTCAGAGACTGTCATTTATTCTTTTTTCAGGGAGGAGTGGGTTCTCAGGGAAAGCAGCCCTCACTCAGCCAGCTCCTCCCACGCTGTGGAGTCGTAAAAAGAGTAGGGGAGCAGGGGAAGGATGGCACAGGGGGAGCAGAAGGCAATAAAGTTGGTAGGAGTTGAGAGACCATCCTCTAACCTCCATGTTGAATTTTGATCCGTTATCCACAATGGAATTTACAGTAGGTTTCTGTATATATTTATGTTTAAACTCCAGACTTGTTGCATACGTCCTCTTGAAATGTATTCCACTTTGAGATTCTCAGCATCTAGAGGACCACTGCATTACTTGCACAGGGTTTCCTTTACTGTCCAAAACCAATTTCTATTTAATAAACAGTTGCATGAATAGATTTGAGGAACCATGTCATAGAGGATATGGGCATTCAAGCCACAATAGCCCACTTGTGAAAGATGAAATGAATAAAGAGCGATTTCAAATTTCTCTTCCCTTTTATGTCACACGGAAATCTGAGCCACCGAAACTTACCTCCACCCATATGCCACCCTATGGACAAAGAGGGAACTTTCTGCAAGTATAGCTACAGATAAAAGGTCTTCATGTGGCTTAATTGGCCACAACTAATCCACCGAATGAGAGGAAGGATACTGTGGTGGAGGTTTGGACGAAGAGATGTTAAAAATGGTGGAAATTAGTCATCATGGAAAGAAGGGTGGAAAAGATGAAGGGATAGGAGAGGGAAAATGCTTTAAAAAGAACAGTAATCCAAAGACCTATAATTCATCTTGCCACCAGAGGACGCAATAAGGGGTTCTGCTTGGTGGGTAAAATGTGGCTCACAGCTACATTGCTTAAAGGTTTTTTTAAGCGTTAAGAGTCATGGCTCATGCTGAGCTTTGGCTTTGAGGAACTGTTGCAGCTCAAGAATTTGACTTAAAAATCTTATACATAAGAAAGCACTGCAATGACAGTCATTATTACAGACATTTTTGCCACATTTACCACAAGCACAAGACAGCAAATCATTGGCACAACACTGCCATTGTCTGCATGTGGTCGAATTTACCTGTGACCACCAAGGAGCACATGTAAAGAGAGTTGATTTCAGGGCAGGGCATCAAAGGACTGTATCTTGGGTTTCTAAAAAGTCCAGATGCTCCACCAGAAAGCTACAGGAAATCTAAGATCTACGGTAAGACATTCACAAACTCTAAACATACACTCCTAGATGTAACTGGATTCAACTCCATGTTTAACCCTCAACCATGACAGCGATCTGTCATCCCTACTTGAGAATGGACAAAGGGCACGTTAGAAAAGGAGGATTCTTCGCATTTCAACTCAAGGCCACTGCCTGTTTGGGCTTGAGCTGATAGGAATGGGGCTTTTATTGAATGCTATCTCCATTGGAATGCTGCCGGCAAGTGCAACAGAACAGATAAGAGAATGGCTGCACTTCACATACATTATGGTGTGTGTAAACATAATACTCCTAAACAGAAAAAATACAGCTTCAGACTTTAAAAATCAGAGAAATAATAGAAGAGAGCCATTGACATGTTCAATATCAAGTCTTCATATTAAATATCAGCAATTTACACAAAACTGTCATTCATCATATTTTTATAAAGAAAATAAGAAGCAGAGGCAAGTAATTGTAGAAATTAAAATGCAGTTAAATAATATCAACACACAGTACACACAGTCTTGAGAACAACCTAGTACAAATTTCACTACAAGTTGTACTTGGATGTAAATCCTGAACCTTATCTGAGTAGTACTTGAAGAAAACATGCACAAACTGTCATGATCATCAACAGACATGTACATACAGGTGTGGTGAATATGAGAAAGTATGTCAAGAATGCTCCCCACAGACTGACAGTGTCATAGCAAAGTGTTTAAGCTGCACAGACACCAGATATGTGTAAATGTTTTAAATAATAATCCAAACCCTTTACCTACACACGGAAGGAAAGATGTTCAAACACCACACCTCGCTTCAAAGAATGTTGTGATAGAGCAGGCTGCGGGAGACGCCTCTGGTCTGCATGCAACAAATTTATCACACTGACATTACAGACAGACACCTCAAATGTGATGGTGCCAAGAACAAACAAAAAAGGGTCTTCTCGTTTGGTGCTGGTCCAGACAGCCATTCACAAAATGCAAAGAACCACAAAACCAGTGGGCCAAGACAAAAGCTACATGATGCATCTTTGCTACAGAGTAAAGATGACACTAAATGTGTGCTCCAAATAAACCTGCCCCACTGATGCTGAACTACTGCTACATGTGAGAGCTTGTGCAACAATTTTGTACTGATAGCTAGAATGCCAGCGGAACAGGAGATAATTTAGCACACATATGTTTTCACCCTCCTGCACACACAGACAGTCATAAAAATTCCTGATTTATGAGGTTGGAAATGGAATGGTATGAGAACTGGGAAGCTCCCCAAAGCCCACCGGGGCATGTAGGTGTGGCAGTGGGCCAAGATTCCATACAATAAAGCGAGTTAGAGTTATTTCTTAATTAAGTTTGTTGCTAAAGTAAATTATGAACTTAATCATTATTCAGTAATTATTTGGCCGACCAATAAGCTATCGGGAGTGTGGCCAAAGTAAAAAAAAATCAGAATATCCTTTTAATTAATGAATTTGTAATATCTGCAAAAACAGCAGAAATGAAAAGGGAAAGTGTGAAAAGTATTAAGACAGGGGCTATGGGTGTGATCCTAAGTGGCTACTAGTAGAAACTGACCGGATATTGTAAGATTACTGGATTTAAGACCCCCACCCAGAAAACTGGTGCTGTGCCAACAAGCCAAAATGACACGTTTCAGTAGCATGCAAACAGTCATCACATTTCCCCTTTTCCTGATGGCACACTAGAAAAAAGGAACACAGACTAACCGCATCTTCTAAAGTTTATGAATATGTGGGGGTATATGCAGAATTGAAAATGGTGCACAGAGTATTGCAAGTGGTTTATCATGTAATCAAGATTATTTTAATTAATTTAATCAAGCACCCAAACAGTCTTTTATGTATTTTTAGGGGCAAATGTAGTGATCAGATATTTATTTGACTTAACTTGATATTATGTCTCCCTCTTGTGTTCATGAATGAAACATTTCAGTTCTAAACTTAAATATTTAAAATGTACTTGGAGATATGCAAGTGTCTAATAAGTGTCTAATAATTATTTTTGTATTTTTTTTTTTAACAATTATTTACATCTAAAATATTGATTCTACATAAAAAGCTTTACAGTTTCCAGCACATCCATGTCCAAGAAAAACATCAACTGTACTCACAAAAGTTAATAGTCATGTTGGGACTACGGAAAATGACTGACAAGTTACTAAGGCAACCGGCCTAAACACACTAAATCCTTTAGGAGGAAAAACGCTGTGTATTTTTAGGTGTGTGGTTCTGGACCAGAAGTCTTCAGAAGAGATGCAGATTTTTCCACACTGGGGGAGTTACTACTCCATCCTTCTTTGTTGAAGAACCAAACTAGAGCATAGAATGTGGCTGTCAAAACTCTGCAAAAGTGCTATTACTGTAGTAATATAATTGTTTGGGAGTTGCTGATGTATTTATATGCAATACTACTACTACTACTACTACTACTACTACTACTACTACTAATAATAATAATAATAATAATAATAATAATAATAATAATAATAATGGAACTATTGAAATTTAAGATGACTAATCATACGGGGTTTACAAGTTGCAATGATGCTGATGACATTCAATCATATAGCTTCAATCATTTTTAGTGTAAATGCTGAAACTGTCTACAATAATGTTAGTATTAGTGGTTTGCCAATTATATAACGTTATAAACAATCATCTTCTAAATTTCCGTAGTTTCAGCATAAACGTTTAAAATTACATCTACAAAACGACGCGAGATTGCTACAGAGAATACTAAACAAGCGTGTTGGAAACTAAAGTATTATTTACAGCAACATTAAAATACAGTAGGCCTATACATATCAAATATCACTATCCCGGCTTGGACACGAGCTGTTCTCCGGACGTTGGCACACCACAGGTTAACTACCGTCACCCCCCCGTACTAAACGCCCCCACTTCCAAGCGAACTCCTCCTATCTGCGTGAATCCGATCCGGTGATACGTACCTGCACAGCACATGCGGCTGTATAAATGCGGTCCGACTTCTCCGCAACTCATTTCGTGAATGTAACTGGCGCGTCCGTAAATGACGTCCAGGCTGAAGAGTCCGAGACAGGGTGCAGCTGTCGCGCTCATATCGGTACCGGCCATCTTAACGACGCAAGAAACCAAAGAAAAACTAACTCCGTGTGATGCTCCTTTCTTTCCCGCGCTCAGCTCTGTTCAGCCACGCGCCGTGTTGTCTTCGCGCTCGCTTCGCTGTGAGGCAGCTCGAGCCGCTTTGCCTACATTAAAGTCCTCGCGCAAAGCCCAGCCCATCCACACGCGCTCTAGTCCAGCGTAACTTGCCTCCGCCGTTGTTTTCGGCGCCGAGGCTGTGAGTGTACTGTGAGTCCTCAGCACATCCCCAATATGCCCGCCTGCGTTATAGTCGGACTTTACTGTTTTGTTAGCGTTGTCTTCTGTTTAGATGACGGACACCAGCGACGTTACATAACGCAGAACGGAGCCACCAAACGAGCGAGACACATCCACGTCCAGGTGTAACTTATTATGAGTGTTCATAACGCGGCTACGCCTGATGACATGAAAGAGCCATTTGTTACAGACGCCTGTTACGTTTCACAACGTAAATATAGGCGACTAAGTGGAGTTTTAATACTTTAAAGCTTTGGAGACGTTTCCAAATGACGAAGAATACCGCCTCGTAACATACTGAAGATTATTACACACATTCATACCAAAGTTTAAGCTTAAAGATATAAGGAACCCTGCTGGAGAACATTTGTTTCGTTTAAGCCAACAGTAGAAATTATATGTACTATTCCAGTCCCTGTTAATAGTCAATATTGTGTATCCATCTCTCTTTTTTAAAAGCCCATATACAGTACTTACAATAAACAATAACATGACAATTTATCTCAATATTTGGTCAGGAAAGCAAATACATCATGGTCAAGGGTTCAAGGTTTCTCTGGAGAACAGTAAAGATTCACATTCTCCATTTCAAGTGAGACGTAAAACAATCTTCACTGTCTTGGTTTTTAAAACCGACTTGGCCATTGCAGCAGTTCCTCAGTGAGGCTTAAGGAAAATATATGATCATGCTTATTAAACATAATTAACGTGGTGTATAAACAGTAGGACCCGGCACTAGGCGAAGACGTTCAGAAACTCTACGTTTCAGAAACTTTGCAGAAAGTACTAGTGATACATGGTGTAGTAAGGAGTCATTTTGACCATATAGCAATTCGAATAATAACAGAAATCACCAGAATCTACGCACTGAGGAACTGTGACTCATACTGTAGACCACAACACATCTGGCATGCAGGATTTGATTGAGAGCTTCTGGAGCTCAGTGTATGGAAAAGTAAACAGCCCCCAAAAAGCCCAGCACCAAGAGCCATATAAAACAGTGTGAAACAGCCACAGGTAGCCATTTATATCTAAAAGCGCACAATTGGGAGCATAAAAATAACGACTGTCTGACTTGGAAATAGTAATGAAAGAGTTTTAAAATTTAAGGATATAGTACTAAACTCTTAAACTTCAAGCCCTGTTTTGTTTTTGCAACATGTTTTTGCTTTATGCGATCTACCTTCATTTAAACAATGTAACAGTGTTGTAATAGTTGACATCAGAGTTATACACAAAAAGTTCATAATTATAGTACAGTTTGCCAGGTGTAGTGATTAACAGGCTATCTAAAAATGTATAAATTAATATTAATAACACTACGATATAGTAATGCTACAAAATTGCTGCAAATAAAAAGTAATTAACATAGTATTTTTATGAAGTATTAGGGGGAGCCAAATTAAGTTCTCATAGTCTTTCTAATGGACAAAATGTCCAGCGATCTGTGACTGTTTTTTTGAAGGGGGAAAAAATACAATACAAAAATACAAGACAAAACAACTCTTTATGCAGAGGGAACCATAAATACGTGTAGTGTGCCTCCCAAGTCTTTCACTGAGTAATAAAAGGGAATATGCGGAAATCCATAATTAAGACACAGCAGATAAAAGTCTCCGCCCCGGGTCCAGAGTAACAAGATTACAACAGGATGTTCAACATTGTTCCCATGTTGGCAGAACACCTGTATACATACTACACAGGTGTCTCATCCCATCTTCATGTACGTACAAGTCAAAAAAGACATTACGTACATAATTGGCCAATTTTGATTTAGTTCGGGACAGCGCCTAAGGCCGGCTAAGCAAATATCACAGTCTTGAAGCTTAGCCGGTGGCCACAGTATATATGGAACGGTTTACTTAAGGATCGCTGGAGTACACATCAAATAGCTGACGTGCTTTCCAGTGCAAAGGAGTGAGACCTTCTATGAGCTCAAGGGTATCAGTGTGTTGTGGCGGTAACCAGGATACACACACTCACTCTCTCTCTGTTTCATAACTTAGTAAACTGCAGAGCTCCTGCCTTCTTATTTAACTCTCTTGTTGTGGTTTTCTATTAATATTTCAAAAGCTTTTTAATTCATTTCCATATAATTAAGCAGTTAGCCTCATGACTTGGTAATAGAACTGTAACTTGATAAGCTTACCATAAAAGATTCAACTGAAACACTTGAAGGAGGGACAACACTAAAAATACATTACATTTTTTTCAGTCAATGTTCAACACTCCATATTTTGAAAACTGCACAGGAATTGAATTCGACCAGTCCCTATTGTTTAGTGTCATTTATACTTGGCGCGTATAATATTTCTAAGCGATATGAACATGTTCTTTCATTTTAGTGCTTCTAAAGACAATGCCAATTTCCCCAAAATCCTGTATCCTTAAACTCCAAAATATAAGCTTATTGCAGTACATACAGAGACCAGACAAAGAAACAGACTGATTTTGTAACTTGCTTGTTGTAACAAAAATAAAGAATAAAAGTAATTATAAATAAAAACAAAGCTTTCGTTACAATTTCGGAAAAAGATCATCATTAGCAGTGAATAACCAATATTAATCTATCAGTTTAGCTTCAAGAAGCATTTCCATTCTATAAAATAATCAGTATTCAACATAACAAAAGGGGGAGGGTCTCTTTGTCCCAATCTGTATGATCCCCCCAACATACATGAGCATTACTTAGTGCCATGAAATGACAGTCGACCACACCCTTTCGAAACTACTCCTCCCTAAGCATTACTAATCAAAAGGCATGGCTGCTTTGAACATGGCATGTAGAAAAACCCTGCTTTTCTAGACACGTGAGCAAAACATTCTGCATTCAGCCTCATTCACATTACCTGCTCCATTTTTGTAAACTGATAAATGACCCATTTGGATCAAGTTCAATAATTACATCCAAACACGGAAACAGATTAAGGAACAAATGCTCCTAATAGTAACTGCAGCTACAAGAGTATGAATTATTGAGAGGACAGGGAGTGCACTTTGAAGTTCTGGTTAAGAACTGTACTCTTTGTTGCTAAGTATCATATTGTAGGCCAAAGACAAACAACCATCTGTGATCAAACTAGATATTCGAGTTTGCTTCTGGGGACAGGTGCCCATGCAATGACAGGTAAGGAGGGAGTTGGAGAACACACACACATTCTCCTGACCACAGATTATTTACAAGTCAAACTAGCCCTCGACACACCCAAGTAAACACTGAGCCTCACCTAGTCATGGCAACACAGACACCTCAAAAGGAGGACAATAGTGACTTATAAAGTTCAGCTTTTTTGTCCCAATTGGCATTTAAGTTGAAGTACCTGAATTTAAGTGGCTGACCATAATATGGAGTAGCTTTGTAATTTTTCTGTATTAAACACAAAAAAAATATATGTGCAAATGTCAGCTAATTTGTAGTTTGGGAAAGCATGAAAAGTTACTGAAAAAATGACACGGCTTTGAAAGAAAACTGCAAATGAGACCACACCCGGAAAGGAAAGCGTTCTTTGCATAAACTAATATTTTATTCTGTTATCAAAGGTAATACAAACTATGACGAATGTAGGGAGGCTAACATGTATTGAACCTCTGAACTTGTTAAGCAACGATCCAAGTCGTATGTCAAAAAATGCTCATTAAGACATTCCAATATAATAAGAAGGTATCAGACAGCAATCTGTTGAAAAAATGTCACCGTGATACCAGTGTAAAAGTTATATTTACTGTTGTTGACTTAACAAAGCTTTTTTTTGTGCGTAAAGTCTCTCTTTTCCAGCTCACACACATTTCCCACCCCGCTCAACCAACACCTTTGTTTGGGGTGTGGTCTCTTATTGGAGAAGAAGATGAAGAAAAAGCAGAGGCCCTCTCAGTCCTAAAAAACAAAAAAACCTGCACTGCCAGGTCAGCCCACAGACCCTGTAGCCAAGGAGGAAAGGTCACCTTAACCCCAGAAGATTCAAAGGGCAGAAGAGACTTCAAAAAACAGGTGGCTCCTCTGCCCACCAACAGTAATTATCATGGTACACATTCCAGGAGGGTCTTTAATGTCAACTTGAAAAATGACATTATTAAGAACACCAAGAGTAAAGAGTAAAACTCTTAAACCTTCAAGACAAATGAATTACTACTTGGCCTAATAGTAGCTAATAGCATTTATAATTAGAATGGCATGATACCGCGTAGAAATGACATTTCAATTCAGTAAGTGGATTAATTGTAGAATTAGGTTCTGAAAATGAAATTATTTTTTAAAAGCAAAGAAATAACTTCTAGTGTTAAAAGTGACTCTTTGGACATTTTATTAGGGATTTTTTAACAGTTTAACATTTCTGAATATTATCCAAGAACCAAATCAAACCTTATTTTTTAGATAGTGAGAACTGGGCAAGTTTTCCTTTTGCATCACTCAGTAAAAAAGGTTACAGCTTTAAGTGTTTACTTTAATTTGCCTTAACTTGACATCATCACAGAACCTTTAAGGAACATCATCTCTGCAGCAGAAAGCTGACTACGTCTGCGAGAAGAACGCCTCCTATATGTCACGTCATCGAGTTACAACCGGCATTTACAGGGTTAAGCACAGCAATTCAACACGGCAAGAAAAAAATTAGGGGGACAGAGAGAGAGGGAGGCAGGAAGGAAGAGACAGAGCGAGTGAGAGAGAAGGGGTAGCAAGGGGTTTATGTAAGCGCACACACGGACAGAAAGGAGCTCAGAACACGAGAAACCGGCGAAGAACATCGGCAACGTTCTCTTTCTTTAGCCCTTTAAAACTGACTTTTGCAACATCTGTTATTTGGCAACCCATATTCTATCAGTCGGGTGTTTCACTTTCGCGGCAGCTGCCTCTTTCTGTTGCCCACCTCCCAAAACGACTACGAGGTGGACGATGTGTCCCAAAACCACCAGGGTTGTGAGAAACACGTTTCCAGGGGGGCTTTACCGGCATTGGGCCTGGGACAGTGCGCTGGTGAGGCGGCTCAGCGCAGGCGAAAGAGGCTCGGGGTGAAAGGTGAGGGAGTCCGGAGAGAGGGGGAGGGGGAAAGGACAGGAGCGGGATGTAAGGAGAGGAGGAGGGGGTGGGGGGAGGCGCAGCAGCAGGGGTGTGGTGTCGTCCCGGATTCTTAAACGGCACGAGTGGTAACCGTATCTCGCTCCGAGAGTCGCTGGCGACAGAGCTAAATCTCCGTTTTTTCCTTTCTCTCTCTCTCTTTGTCTTTCTTCTGCTGGGTGACTCAGCCTCTGGTTAAACTGTGGCTACATTTCCTCCCCTCCCTCCGTCGTTCTGTCCTCTCCTTTCACGGCAGCTCTCTTCGGCGCGTCCGACAGCACACTTGCTGTGTCTCGTCTACCTTTTTAAAAATCCTCTCCTTTTTTTCCTTTTCAGCAACTTTTTCAAGACTCCATTTGTCCACCGGTCTTGTCGACCAGACTCTTGCCGTCTTGCATCTCAGGCTCAAGTTAATAATACATGAGATGGAATTTTTTTCTAGTACAGCTCAGCCACATGCGCGGAGGTTTCCAAATAAACACAGGCATGCTTGTTGCCTTTGTGTGTTGATAAAGGTTCAGTTAGCACAGTACAGTACAGCACGGGACTCCCCTCAGACTGCTGCTTTTTCTCTTGGTAAGATTTCATCCCTAAAAACGTCTCCACTGTTTTTACAGCTTATCCAAAACTTCTAAAGTAAGGCTTTATTAAATGTTTCACAAGGCTTATTACAAGTCCACAGATCAAATTATACCCCTTTCAAATTCTCTGGCTCCCTGTGGACTTCCAAATACAATTTACAATTGTTTTAACATTTAAAGCTCTAATCTTGCTCCTCTTCCGACCTTGCTGATAATGCTGAATTGTATACCTCTTCTCGACCTCTGCAATCATCAACTTAGCTCTACCTTCTGTCACTGACACTGAAAACTCATCTTCTTAGTCTAACATACTCATACTATTTTATTGTCTTTATTATTGTTATCATCATATTTAGTGTCTTATTACTGTTCTTGAGTGTCATGAAAGGCACAAATAAAACATTATTATTAAGATTAAATCTGCACGCCATCGCACTTCTGGTTCTTACTGTGTGTGGACATTTCTTGCATTTGTTGTTTATTGTCATATTTGCCCGCCTTTTCAGACATGATTAAGCCTCCACAGTTTGCCTCTGTCCTTTCTCTCTTCTTCTTTTGCACAAGTTATGTAACCACAGACTTTCCCCAGTTGCTAATTCATTCCCTATGTTCAACTCATGGGGCCTCGATTCGTTTTTGTTTTTTCCAAAAACGAGCCTGAAGCCTGATCGAAGCGGGCATTGTCATAACGGTCTACCAATAAAAGCAAAACCCTGAGGCACGTCAGCTGAAATGTCAGCCAAAGCTCGTTGATAGGAATAGAAAAATGATCTAAGGCTTTAACGGTACCGCCTTGAGTTACGGCTGCTATGTAACCATATCACATTCCAGTTTTTAAGAAATAAAAGGGTTTTTTTATAGTCCTGCAATACACAAACCACAGTTGCCGTTGCCGTTCCTTGTCGTTCCCTGTTGCCATTTTGTCATATCAATCTTTATTTGCTGACTAAAGTGCAAGCCCTTGACATTATCGTCGCTCACTTGTCACCATGTAAACAAGACCTCCCACAGAGCTGATGGGCACACACACACACACACACATGCACACACACAACATGGTACACACAAGTAAGGTAGAGCTATAGGCCATGCTGTCCAGATAAACGTAACACACCCCAGGCACTCCCTTTCTTCAAAACATAGATGACACTTAAATGTTCTGTTTTGCTCCCAACATCAGTCTGTAAGTGAACACCACACACACATGCACACATACACGCACACACACGCACACAAACCGCCAGACAGCAAGGGGAAATCCGATGCCACTGGAGCCCCGTCACCTGCGTTAGCCCCAGGGAGGGGCGGCAACGACTCTGTCACGCAGGGCGGCATAAAGGCCCTCTACAAATAGATGACACGTTACACCGATCTGAGCTCAGTGAGGAGGGGGAATCACGTAAAGGTTTAAAAAGCGGAAAGGAATCCAGGCTGTATGAAGGTATGGCAGTCACTCTCTGTTTCGCAAAGCACCACGCAATTTATCAGGTATGACCTTCATGTGGAGGCGGGGGGCTGAGAAGTTATGGTGACAAGGTGGACGGGGGGAGAGAGAGAAAGAGAGGAAAAAAGAGAAGAGGCTGAACTTCAATCCAGGATCAAAGAAAAGACTTTAGGATGCTATGATGTCAGTCTTTACAATCTTCTGCTAAGACTTATGATCGAGCTTGGAGCTGGAAAAACAAAACAAAACGGTGTCCTCTAGAGGCAAGAGTTTGCAAGCATCACTCTTCCTCGCCCTGATGGGTGTGGTCCAGTCTCAGCTTTCTCTCCATTTGCAAGAGATGGCACAAGACATAAACATTAATGGAGGTGCAGGTCATAAAGAAAAAACACAACACCAACGCTGCAATAGCAGTAAAACAGAGCTTTGAGTGTTTTCTGTATAGAAAAAAGCTTCCAAAATTCCTCATAAACGACACGAAAGAGAAAACGTCTAAATCCATATTATCAGATAATCTGGTGTGTCTGCAGTCTGTAGTTATTTAAAAAAATAACTATTTAATCTTTTATTTAAATTTAATTTCCATTTCCACTTTTAAAATGAATCTTCATATTTATAATTCCATAGCAAGGAAACATATGGGCTACTGGCAGAGATATCCAATAAATAATCTATTGAAATATAATATTTTAACCAAAACTTTGTTTTGCAATAAAAAGGCAGATATCAGCTAAAGGTAGTTGCTGACCTAATTAGAGTGCAAGGCCAGTCTCCACCATGCATCATACAGTAAAACAATCACCCCCCTTTAAGTCCATTCCAGTCTACAACCAGTTTTTTCTGCATAAATGAGGTCACTTCCCACCTACCATGCGGATTTGGACGGTGACGGCGGCGCTCACGACGACAACAGCAGCAGCACAGGTTCATGGCGGCGCCCTCGCGCTTTTCCCTGCCATGATTCCGGGCCAGAAGAAACACTGACACCCCTCTCAAATGGTGCACATCTGACTCAAGACATTGCCAAGGATCAAACCAGAGGGGCGTGCAGCAGGCGAAAGGGGAAAAAAAAAAGAAAAATGCTGGAAGGAAATTGGGAGGGAGATGGGAAAGGGAAAAAAGAACTACAAGCTTTACTCCTCCACATGAGTTTTTTCACAATGGAAATTGCTACCCCTGTAGAGGGCAGGATGGGAGGCGGAGAGGGAGGAAGTGTGTGTGTGTGTGGGGGGTGGGGGGGAGGTGTTCCATCAGACGGTTAACAAAATAATTGCTGGTAAATGTATTTATATTCTTCCAAGTTGGAGGGGAAAGTATGGTACGGATTACAGCGGAAAGCCAGTGGAACAAAGATCGACAGAGTCTTCGGCGCCTGAAACAGCAGCAGTGGGGAGGGCAAAACTCACTAGAATTAGAGAAGAAGGCAAAGTCCCTCAATTACAGGGTCGAAATGTGGCCTAGCAGAGTCTTGGGGGAGGCCTGCCATATATTTTAGGACTTGACCGTGTTTTGTTGAAGCCTGGGAATTGGACATTTTGCAAACAACTTTGTGGATATCTTTTCACTTAACGGGGACGGGCATCATTACCCAAAATGCATTTGGACAATGCAAGCAGCACACAGCCTGGGTTTAACGAGCATGTGCAATGTTCAAATCATAAACACATGCATCACTGTTTTGGAAATGTGCTAAAATGGCAAATTGTGTAACAATTATTACTTTATGTGCATAATAATTTACCACAGGCTGAGTTAAAATAAAATCAGTAAATCAGTTTGACAGAAAATATGCAAACACAAAAAAGAAGAGTTTCTAGACATCTGAAATCCATTCTCCTTCATCTTAATAAAGCAGCTTTTCCCAGAAAAATCCGCAAACTCTCTCCAAGCTAAGATTTAGACCTTGAGCAGCGCCTATTTTTGAGCTCAAAGATAGAGATCAAACGTTTCCTACCTTGGCCCTGCTGGATCAAATCCTCCATGAAGAATCTACCATCATCAACCTCCATCACAGCTAAGTGTATAGTGACAAGCACAGACACTCTTACACACTCACACACACACTCGAAGCAGACGACTGAGTGCCTCGTTCGGACTGCTAGTCTTTATTTCCTACCGGTCCTGCTAAAGCTGGGAACAGGCAATATTGGCAAGATGAAGGTGGCAAATTTCATGTGATCATCAGAACTAGCGGCGTGAGTCCATTTCTGCCCCTTGGAGTGAGGGAGTGGGAGAGTAAGAAAGAGAGGGGAAAGGAAGGGGAAAACTATACTAATTGGACTCAGATCTCCCTGCTTCTGCTTCGTCATTTATCAGCCTGGGAATGGAAACTTCTGGAATGGCACACAAACAGGCCAGTTTAAAAACGGTCTGCGGTAACCTCCAGCTCAATTTACCCACGTCACTGACTCATTATGGCCACACAGAGCATGGAACTTTGGGGAATCCAAAAACGTATGGCTTCTTCCCCTCTATGCACGAGTGCTTCTTACGTTTTTACTGGAATCAACGGCCAGTAGGTGGCAATGTAAAGACGTCAAGATTTGTAACGCCGACACAGAGGGGTTTCTAAACTGTGTACCGATCATAAATTGTCTTTTTAGTTGCCCCCTGCTTCTGTCCTTGTTTCTTTGCAAGCTAATAGGAATGAGCAAAATTAGTAAATAGCTGTAGGATGGAGTCTTTAAAATATTTCTTTTATATATATATACATATATTTATATATATATATATATATATATATATATATATATGTTAAATAACAATCCCAAGACTCCATCCTACAGCTGTTACTCTCCCAAACTCAGACAATATCTGTGCCTAACTCTTTATATATTGGTCACATAGTTAAAGAGGGCTAACACTGCATCATTCTTCTGGTTCCTTCATCCTGCTTGAACACAAAGCAGAGGGGCAGCACTGGAAATTATTATTACGGGTAATAAGAGGAGGTGATTCTTTATTAATATTATTGTTTCCACCACAAAACAGAATGTGCACCTTAAACCATAAGTCGCAGAAATCTGAAATTTGGAGGGTGTGAGTGCAGTGCAGCTCGCGCTACCTCACTTGCCTCAAACTCCGAATTTTCTTTGCACGCGACACGTATCCAAAAAAGAGTCTTGAGTCTTGAGTTTTCTTTTGTTGTCTTTTTCTTTACTACAACTTAGACTGTTACAAGCAAAAGATGAATCCCTAAGACTACAAAAATACTTTACGTGACGGTCAAAAAACTGTAATGCTCCTGAGTTCTCAGCTCTAACACAGTTCAATACAATACTAGTTCTTTACATTCTTGTATCTTTTATATATATTTCAGGATCCAATCAGATTACGACACGTAAGGCACGTATTACTTCTATTGTTACATACTAGTAATTTACCGTGTATACGTATTAATATAATTCTATTACGTAACACTGTACATGGAAAGTTATGGAAAATTCCAGAAACGTATCTCTACTTTCTGTTGTAAATAGTTATAAAACATTAAATCTAAATATTCACACATTCATGCACACAAAATGGCTCTAACAGAGGGTAAGAATGAATGGTGTTCTACTCAGCCTATAATTGGCGTTATAGCGAGGGCAAACGTTTTTTTGCAAACTCTGTGATCTAGAATGAAAATTCCTGATTCTTTGGCTTAAAGTTTGCTGTGGAAAAAACTAACTGCAACCCAAAAACCAGGCAGATACCAAGGACCCTATGGAAAGTTTAAATTTGGCTCTTCTAATTGGGACTATGGACGCATTGTAAGATTTTGAACTTATATGCATAATATGAAAAACTAACTTTTGCAAAGTCCTCCTAGGCTAGTAAGCTGATTAAGGCAAGTGAGGTGTCTAATGACTCTGCAGACTTAGCCTGGCATCGAAACACGAAGAGTTTTTGGGATTTCACAAAGGCCGGCTAAAATTAGCTAATTAACTGCTGCGGCGTGTGGCTTATTTTGCTTAAACAGCTGTAAATTTGGACTGCTTTGGCCCAGCTAGCATCAACGGTGCAAAGTGAACAATAGGGGGCGCTATAAATGTTTAAGGCCTAAATCTTAAGAGCCGTAAGTTAGATTTTGCTCAAATTTGATATAAACCCTCGAAACTAAAATATGGACGAGAGAAATATACACTGTTGCTATTTAACGCTATATAAATTTATGAGATATTTATGTGACTTTTGCTTGAGCCTTGCTTGTTGCCGTTTGCGGCTATATTTTTATTTATTATTTTCTCCTGTAGGCTCCAATTTATGCAAGTTTACCAGACTGTTCTCAGTATATTGATGAAAATTTTATCTGCTGATGTTACAGAGCTGACATGGTCCCATCACTACGCTTTTGAACTGAATCCATTTATAGATACAAGCTTGCATAACAGACAAAACCTAATTTTACAAACTCCTCCTGTTCATTCCATCTGAAATGAAGTATCAAATGTATTAGTAGACTGGCCCTACTCGCAACCGATGGAAACCTTGAGTTATCATGCATGCAAATTATATTACTAGTTATTATATGAGATCACAAATAACCACAAAGCCTACATTATTATTTCAGGAGGCAGAAGGACCAGGACAGTCATCCCATCTTGGTATTGTTCCTATTTCCTGAGAATTTCATTTTTGCTGGTTTTGGCATAAGAAAATTTCCAAAAATTCCCTAATCACAATAGATTAAAGGGAAAAAATCTAACATATCAGTTTCCTTTGGGAGTCTCTATTCTCCTGCGTTTGATAATCAACAGCAAACCTTCAACTACTCCCGACTTTCCCAGACAATAAAGCTTCAAGAGAGGAAGCGAAAGAGTGTTATTGAATGATCATTTTTTCATGACTGCAAACACAATAAAGAAGTGAAGGGTCGTTAAAAGATTTTCCTTTGGTAGTCTGTAGAATTGAACTTTACACCACTTCTAGTGATTTTTATAACTTAGAGTCACAGATCTATTAAATTTTCATGCCACCTCAAACCATCTTTCTGCACAAAATAAATGTGGCAAGAAAAGGACAAAATGTTACATTTATGGCCAAAGGGACTTAAATACATAGTCAGTTTTATTAGTGGTTATTTGATGTCTTTGGTCCCAAGCTCATAAAAGTTTGTGTATATGGATGAGTCACATTTATACTGTAAAAAGCATAAAAAATAATAATAAATCAAATAATTCAGTCACAATTATTATTATTATTATTATTATTATTATTATTATTTTCTTTTTGCAGAGTGGGAATCAATCAATCAATTTTGTTTGGAAATTTTTGTTTGCTCTGTGTGTTCATACAAAAATACAAAAGTCTTTTAATTTGATAGGAAGATATGTCAAAGATTAAAAGAAAATAGTAATACTAAACAGAATACTAATCAAATACTGTTACAATTATTAAATGTTTAATTACCGTCAGTAGAAACAGAACCCTAAAAATGTGTAGTCTTCTTTTCAAACATCTGCTGGAGTCTCGGTGTCTGGACAGACCAACACTTAGAATAGAAACGGTAACAAGATCTTGCATACGTTATCAAAGAATACAATCTAAACACTACAGATATAGAAGTCTACACAACTGTTGCTACACAACATAATCTGGAAACTATATTAAACCAGACTCTAGAAAGCTATTACTGAAGCAGGTCTGATTAAATAAAGATCACTACGGCAACTATTTGATCCAAGTGAAAACAGTCTGGCTGAAAATAACTATTACTATTACTGCAAATAGTATACGTTGAACACACCATAGAAACACTAAACTCATTCACTAGCCAGCACCAGAAATAGGCATAGCATCAGATACAAGGTGGGAAGAGCCAGGCAGAGCTATTTCAATTTATTCAGAGGTTGTTATTTCAGGTTATCAGCAGCTGCCAAACTTTATCATGTGCTTAATAACTAAAGAAGTATTACTAGGCGAGGTCTGCCTTCTTAAAAGAACACTTTCTTTTAAAAGGTAGGAAAAGCTTCCAATATGAGCATGACTATACAGTATGTATACATTACGGTTAACACAATTACATGAACAACATTTCAAAAAAGAGTAAAAATATGGATAATAAACAGCATGAAACGTCTACAGTAACATTTGTGTACAGTATATTGCAGAAGTGTTGGAGTAATAATAACTTATTACTGAAATTAAATATTTTCAGATTCCAAATTTACAAAATAAAATACAAAAATATATATCAAATATTTAAATGACAGAATTTGAGCTTCTAAAACCAAATATCAACAAGTCAATATATGGTTTGGTCTCATTTTATTTGATCAAGTCTAAAATGAGCTTAACTTTGCGGGGGAAATATAACACTTTATGTAGTGTGAGTGTGTGTGTGTCTGGCAGGACTTTGATCTGCCTAATCAGATTTCTAAGAAACTTCAAAGAGGTTCATGTTCTGTGGAAGACAGAGCTATAAACGAACAGCGCAATAGTGATAAAAATCAGAACATAGCCGAATGACAAAAAATCCTTTGTGAGGAAAGATTGGTTCCATGAAGAAATCTTTAAACTCGGTTGGAGTATTCATTCTGTAGATTTTGAGGCACCAAAACATTCCTTGAAAGGTTTGTCTAGAAAAAACTTTATTTTGGCTGGTGCCACACCACTTGAATAACCTTCTTCCAGCCTTCATAAATATTCTATACAAATTAATTCTTCATCCTGAAATCTTCTATGGCATAACTCCAAATGAACCATCTAGGCCACCTTCATTTTTAAGAATCAAGCATTGCAAGCACTAGACACCATTGATCAACGGTTGGAGAAATTGGACTACAAAAGGCCAGAGGGAGATTGAACAGGCACGAAGGCAGAGAAGAAAGACACAACAAGGCCAGTGTCTGCACAGCCATACTGTAAGGCGCCAACTGTAATTACAGAACAAAGAGCTTTTGGGAAAATTTATGTCCCATGATGACCAAAATGGGTAGGCCTGGAACAACCTTCATGCCAATACATTCATGTAATAACTAGAGATGGGGCGACACCACTTTTTTATGTCCGATACCGATACTGTAAATTTGGATATCTGCGGATACCCATACAAATCTAATACAGTCACAGTCTTTTTTAAAATGTCTGAATACATGACTGAGATTACTGTTATGCTTAAAGAAATGCTTGATTTAAATACTGTTTTCCTAACTAAAACAATGTAATAATTACACACACGTGTATATGCTAAATTATTTGTTCTCAAAACTTGTTCATTTAGACATATAAATATATCTTCTTCCTTACTGATTACACTATAACATTACAAAATTGAAAAAAATTTGATCAGTTGAAAATGAAATACTGAAGTTTGTCATTTTGAACCAATGTGGGCAATAAAATGAGCTGCTTTTGCAGAGAACTACACAGATCCACTGCGCGCACCCCGGAGCCACGCCACAATGAAGCACTGGGCGCACATTCCAGAATAAACAATGGAAAATCTAAATAAATGGCAGAATTGTGAGTAGAACGCAGCTTGTTGTGGTTATTTATCAGCTAAAATATGGTTTGTGTCTGTAATAAATTTGACATTTTGACCAAACCGGAGCGTTTTAGCGAATAATCGCGAAAAATGTCATTTATGCGTTTCAATGCATTTACTTCTGTTTTAGTGCACTGAACATCTCATAAATACTTTCACATACAGAGGGATCAGGTCTTGTCTTGATCGCACCACTGAAAACATTGTGTGTCACTATTAAGCGTCCGTGTGAAATACAAGTGGAGTATGCTCCAGCGAGTACAGTGAATTAATGAAGCTTTGATTCTAGAAAAACTGCCTCGACCATTTTTTGTAATGGAATTATTCGAGTTATTGGAACAATCGTTTCAAGAATAACGAATTAAACGTGTACGCATTTCCAGATCAGCTCCATAGAACGGCCCAATGCCACCGATACCCGATCCAGCCATCATCGGACCGATACCGATCCACATATCGGATCGGTTACATCGCTAGTAATAACACAGCTAACATGATCTACTGGAGATGATATCTGCGTGTGTGTGCAGATTGGTGATAGGAAACAATTTCTCATAACATCAAACAGTACAAGTGAAACAGCCAAGCTAAAATATCTGTTTGTCTTCCAGAGGGTTTCTAAAGCTGTAAGAACATTCTAAACTTCAGGAAATGGGGTGGTCATAGAAGGGTCACATGTTTGACTTCATTTAAGATTGAACACTCCTTATTTGTCTGATAAATTTTTACAGAAATGCAATGTGTAGTGAAATGCAGCTGGTTTCTGAGTGGAGGTGGTGGGGGTCTTATGATAAGATACTTGTTTATTGTCAAAAAGGTATGTTCAGCCCTGACTCCAGCTCTCGGGACACTGTCCCTATAACTAAGGAAGGTAAGTCACATGCAGGTTAAGAATGTCTGATAAATGCAGTAGAGGTACGTCCTCATCACAAAAATAACACTTTTCAATGGTATGGCCAAATTTCAAAAGTGTAATTATGGGTAAGAAATGCAAACCTAAGTACCTATACTTTCCCTTTCTATTATTAGGTACCAACTGTACTCAGCAAACAAAAAGTTTTGTCCAATCAATGAAAGTGAGTAATTATTTATCATGAAATGTGGCCTCTGCATTTGACCCATCTGTGAAGGAGCAGTGGGCAGCTGACATGGGCAGCACCTGAGAAGCAGTGTTTTGGGCAGGGTACCTTGCTGATGAGTACCTCAGTATGGGATTCGAACCAACAACCTTCCGATCACAGGCCGAACTCTCTAAGCAATACACTGCCAGCCGCCCTAAAACTGCAAAGCGATGATTGCTCTAACAGAAGGGTCAGTCACATATGATTAGCCAGATCAGCTCAGCAGGTTTCATAGCAACTCCACTTTCCATCTTGACAATCTAATCAGTGCATGTGCGTTGGAGTATTTCTCAAAGATTAATAGTCCCCCCCCCCACTTAAACTGAACAGCAGTGCACCATGTTGCACTGAACTGTGGAAAAGCTCCACATTTAATCACCGGACGATGGAAACTCCATTCCTTAGACATTCTTTATAAAAGGACACAACTACACCTCTGTGTCTCAATTCGCAGCTAAACCTTAAAATAGGCTGCCCCATAAGATGGATTGGAAAGAAATATGGAAAAGAAACTGGCAAACAACGATGGAAATGTGTGTCTACCGCCCCAGAGAAATATAAAGCCTGCCATTTTGCAATCTGGTATCGGGCGATCCAAAACCTGACTGTAAGCGTGGGTCTTTCCTGTAATGACCTGGTTAATGGACTATGAATGGCGCCACACGGTGTACCACCCCATTTTGCAGGGGCCAACCAGTTAGTGTCACCTTTACTTGGTATTATCACGTTAAAGTGACATTCAGACAGCACGTTCCTCTATAACAGACCCATTTCCCAAGTAATATTTAATAATGCATTACTATTAGAGCTAAGTGCTTTAAGAGTCAATGTTTATGATCACAGCTAGTCAGGACCTCAGTTTTATATCCGATCTAAAGAACGCATCCATTTTGGCAGCAGTGCCTCCATCAACACACAGAGCACTGTACCCGAGACTGACCACAGGATGGCGCCCCCTGTTGAATTTCACAAACATCTTTCCTAGTTAGTCTCCCATTCAAGTACAGGTGGCTACAAACCTGCTTAGCTTCAGAAAGATTTCCTAGTCCGAACTGCAGGTGTCAGGATTTTGTGAAGTCCTATATAAAGAAATTTTGCTTTCAGTGCTTCAAGTAATTGATATCAGATATATCTAAAGGATGTCAACAAACCTAAAGCAATAAATCTAGTCATTCCGTTATTGGCCCGTCATTTTGAGTGAACCATCAATATTTCATAATTTCACTATCATAAATCTCATAGTTCCCTTACATAAGATTGTGGCAATTAAAATCAGATTTAGATTGCCATCTTATGACAAGTAATCGGGAAAAGCTCATTCTTGTCCGTGCTTCACTAATACGTTGCAGTGACAACTTTATTAGAAACTCCCTCCATTAAATGACATTAGTTTAGGACTTAATTTAGTAAAGTGCATTTCAAGGAGGCATTGTTATAGACTGGTCACGATGCACAATTAGTTAGCAATCTTCTAATTTATTCACCACCAAAAATTATTCATCTGACAGTGGTGCTATGGTCAAAAAGTGAACACTGATGAGGTAAAACTGACTCATGAGATTTTTTTAAAAAATGCTCCCTTGTACTTACTGAAATGTTGGAAAATTGACCTCATTTTATACATTTTGCCTCAATAAATGTAACTTTTTCTGCACAGACAGCAGCACCATCACAGATGAGAAAATCCAATAGGCACACAGAGGCCTGAAGTGAACCTTAAGGTCGTGCTAAAGCTTTCTGGGTGTGGATGTGGTTTAGAACTGAACATTCTAACCAGTCCTGGCAGCTTGAGGCTGAGAAATAACTCACTCTTAGCTAATCTGCAATGATGGGATGCAGGGCTACTGCTGTGGAAATATCTTTAATCTTTAGCGGAGAGCAGTTGGCTACAGCCAGACTTTCTCCTGACGTGGGAGCTGACAGGCAGTATACAGTTACATCTGCAAGCCATCGTGCTGGCTAATTCAGATTTACGACAGCAAACAAGTAGGTAAACAGAGACATTACGTGCCTCAATCTCTTGCCTCTAATGAGGCAATTCTCTTCAATCCACTACACTATAAAAGACAGCGCCCTAACGAGAACCTTAAGATATATGCACGCAGTCACTTAATGGGAGGCAAAGTACATAGCGAGTGCATACAACTTCCATTGATTCCTTACGCCTATAGCTACACCTAATACTGATTTCAGTAAACTCCAAATCTTTGCACACTTTTAGTTTCTCAAATAAACCCAAGGACTGGGTTGAAAATACAAAATTTCCTCTTAAAAAATCCACATCACAAAAAACTCGTTTTCCCATTTATGGGACAGTCTCCACTTTAAGCCACTTTAAGTCTCACACTTTAAATCTAATCCCAGCCTTCAGAAGAAAAAGCCAATCTTTTTATAAAAGTATTTTTCTTCTCATGAACAGTTGTCACATACAAAAAATGTCCTCACAAAGCACAAAAATCAGACATGTTTTAGAGAATCAGGCCCTACCAACCACACCTAAATGCTTGCCCACCCACTCACACCTCTTCAATCTATTTATAACCAAATTACTAAATACAAATACAAAAATGTTCTCACAAAGCCACAAAAAATCTGACACGTCATTAAGGAGCTAGTATCACCATGGTGTTGGGTTGAACTAAAGGACTGTATAAAAAGTATTATGGTACAAAGCGTCTAACTAAATTGGGTCTATTCACAGTTTCTGGCAGATTCAGTGCATCTAAAAGCCCAGACTTTAGGTCCACCAGGCCAACCTCATGCATTCCAGCTTCGCCTTTATGGGGTAGAGTTTATAAGACGCAGTTGTTCTCCAAACCATTAACCGCATCTCTGCAGACTGACATTTGGGCAGAGAACAGAGGGAAAAGCATTCAGGAAAGTTAGACATACTCAAAGACTTACTCACCCTCTCCCAAACATGCACACCCCACACACTCATGCAGATGCATTTATCTATTCAACAAAGACTCAATGTAGAAATGTATAATTCACTGCTTAATTTTTGTAATATATTTTCATTAAATCTATGCATGTGACAAAAAATTCAAGAAATGATTTCTTTCTAAACAGATTTTTTCAGTCTTTATTAATATTTAAAACTCAAAACAATTATCCAATTTTATCATACAACTGCCAGGTCACATACACTACCTGTTTTCCAGCACACGCTCCACTGGTAAGCAGACTCTGCTTCATATCTCTACAGTTTCAGACACTTTTAAGTTTTATCTGACTTAATTTATTTGTATTAATTTAGCCTTCTGTTAGATCAAGGGCATATCCGACTTCCTACAGGTTTCCTACAGACAGTAATTTGATGCTCCCGTTTAGAAAATTGGATGATTAGCAAGAACTGGAAGAATCAAAACATGTTAACATACAATGAAGAAGCGCGCCATGGCAACTGGGATGAAAAGAAATATGCAAGATACAGGAAATTCACTCTGAAAGTCATTAGCCAGCGCTATGCTCTCACGCCCGCTAACTCCCCCAGTGACTCAGCTTCCCTTCTCATGGCTGGGAGGGGTCAGCAGTGACCACAAGTTGCTATGGTGACTGCACACAGCAGGCCTTGTGAGTAAACAGAGGGTACATCCAAGACTGTGGGCAAGAAAACAAACTGGGTTGTCAGTGGTAATCAAAAAGGCAAAACTGAAGTCTGCACCGCGAGAGCACAGTTATTATAGGAAATGTTCTAAATATAAACTAAAGTACAACTGTTTTACTAATTTCTTTCATGCACAGAGTGAACACTTGAGTGTACAATCATCCATAGCTTTTGATGTCAAAGTCAAAGTAAACTTTATTGTCATCTCTGCTACATACTCTACAAGTATACAGAGAGAGGAGACGACATGGCTCCAGTTTGTATGAATCAAGATTGGTCAGATTTTGTTCTAATATGCAAAATCAGGTTTATAGCTCTTATCAGACACTCTTTATGAGAGCAACTCCCATTTCCTATTTACAGAGACAGTCTCCCTGGAACAACCTGGGGTTAAGTGTCTTGCTCATATTGCTGGAGGTAGGATTTGAACCCACAACCTGTTGGTCTAGATGCGAGTAGTCTAATCACTAGACCACCACAATGTTATTTTTTAGAAAAGAAGAGAGCGCAATCTGCAACATGACATGTTGTCCTTATTTATAATCATTCTACAGGCAGAAAATACAATTATTAAAATTTGCCTAGTATACCTGATATACACTGCTGTGCAATCACAATTTATCGCATGTTTTATGATTATGTTTCTTGTTCATTAAATAGAGGTGAAATAAATAAGTGTTTTACAATACTGAATGCAATGTCTGTAGCCAGTGTACAGTTTAGAAGAGGACAGCTTTTCCCTTGTTTGTCTTTAGAAAACTCAGTTGTTTGGGCGAGCTGTCTTACAGTCTTTCAACGTGCGGCATCAGTGCTGTTCCATTCGTGTCTGATTGCTTCCCGGAGTTAGTCAGTGATCCGAAATTATCTGCCATTAAGTGTGGTAGATGTGTGCCAATGTGGAGCTTAACTGGACACTAACTAAATCGAGGTTATTGACCCTACAACTAGACACTGCCTGCTGTCATCAGTGCCTTAAGTGTATTCACTACTGTAATGCTCTGCCTTAAGGGTGAAGAAGCTGATAGTATGTATAGAAACTGTAATAAAAGAGTACGTATAGAAAATGTGATAAACTCTGATGTCCTCATTTTTTTGCTCTTTCCCTTTATGCATTATGAAGAGATTCAAAGAGATATGTTCCCTGTAGTTAACATATATTTAGTGTTAAATAAGCTAAACACCAAGGCATTTTTTGCCAATATTGACTAAATAAGAGTATTAAACTACTGTGTATCAATCCAGTGGAATATCAGATTGTAGGCCTCCATAGCAGTAAACAAGAACCTAGTACCACATTGACTAGTCAAAATAGTCAAAGATTGCCTGCTATGGTAAGAAATATTCCTTTCTGTATATACATAAATAGTGGCAATTGGTATCGTAATGGTTAGGGTCACCGGTTCTAATTCTGGACCAGTAAAGGTACCACTAAGGCATTTATGAGCAAGGAACCCCAAGCACTGCTCCCTGGGTGCGGCCCATTACTCCTTCACAGATGGGTCAAATGTAGAGGTCACATTTGTTGTGGTGCACTGTGTGCTGTGTCTGTTAACAGTTAAGTCTTGCTGAAAGTGCATGTAATGGTTAAAACTGGCAGTAATGAACCTGGAACTGGTGTTCGGCTAAGAATATGTTGAACAAACTGTGTTATAATTAAGAGGAAAAGACATGAAATGCAGAGTTCAAATGAGTATCAGATGTGAAGGACCACATATTCTAATCAGAATTTAATTAAATTGCCTTTTGGTTACAACTGCAGGAAGTATAAAAAGACACAACATAAGTACATAAACAACTCTTGTATAAAAATGTATGTCACGCTCCCAGGGAAAACATTCAGTCCCAGCAGGCCTGACCATTTCGACAGCAGTGGATTTATTAAACACCATATAAGAAGCTGCCCTCCACAGGCGGCTCTATAGAGAGCTAATTTACTCGTTGAGCTGCATGTCAGTTCATACAATTTACTTGGAATGGAGGCTTTGTTTTGAGTACTAAAAGTTTTCCCACCCACCTCCTCCACCCAGGCTACAGGAATGTCACACACTGGAATGCTCTTGTCAAAATGGGGTTTGGCGTTTATTACGTTTTTAAACTGCCATCATAAATCTTGAAAATTTCACATTTACATTGGTTCCCTCATCACTTCATTAAGCCATCATTGGACAGTTTCTGACCACAGGAACAAAATTGACATATTAACATTAAGATTTTGTACATCAGTGTCACTGCTAGCTTGGGAACAGACCATAAAATAAAAATCGTAAAAATAAAGCCAAAAATGCTTCTGGATACAAAATAGAGTTATAGGGCCATTAGGGAGACACCAAGATTGAATAAGTGGCGTGGAAGTTACTAGAATCCTGTAAACTGCCAGATTCTATGCGTTCTGAGTACATTTGCCAGCATTTTCAACCTTTCAAGGGGGTCAATATTCCCCTCCAAAGGTCCCTGGAGACTGCACACATGTTCATGGCAACAGTCAGATCTGTTCTAACTGTACACTTACAATGTTGAGGGTACAAATTAAGGCAGATTAATTTGCTGATTTAATTTTGTTTAATTTTGACCATCACAGATATTAAGTAATTACAAGGCGCTCTACTAGCGTCTTCACTGCCGTCTCTTTTCTCTGCTTCATCTAATGTCCAAATGTTCATTAATGTTCATTAAAAGCAGTTCCATAAACCCCTGTATTAGGCATGTAAAGGTTTGCATAAGTATATGAGGGTTGTCACAGAAAAAATGTGGTTTCTCCTCAATAGCATGAGGCCCATTTGGGGCAGCTCCTGGAAATGACCCAGGATGCAATAGCTCTTCTACTGCCTAGTGCTATGAGTTTTCTTCCCCTGTTATTACATCCCATCACACCACATTGCCTGGCAGGGCCCGGGCTAGTGCTGAGGGCTGCATAAATTAACTACTGACAGAGCGGAACGTAATGTAGAGGGGAGAGAAAGAACAAGGAGGATGAAAAACAAATGGGTCCAACTGTGTGAGATCGTTCAATAGCACAATCACAGGAACTGAGTTACAGGAACTAAAATACAGTTGCATTAACCTCTTAAACTCTATGGATCCAATCACCTGTCGTAAACCCAGGTGGGAAAAAGCTGATCGTGAAAGGTTTAGTGTTTATGTTGGGAAACTGCATGATTAATGTAGCATATTTGAACCATTAAATATGAATTTGAAGTAGCCTATTTTAACAAGTGAGTTCTTATGTAAATATTAGAGTTATTACTGACTTATGGTGGGTGGCAAAAATATATGGTTATGGGTTTAAGATATTTAAGGTACAATATGTGACTTAAGACCTATAAAGTGTGACACATATCTCTATGTTTGCAGATTTTGCTGATTATCAGTATCAGTGTTTAATTTAGACCATCAGCGATATTGAGTAATTACATGTGCGCTATCGTGGCTCCACTGCAGTCTCTTCTCTCTGTGCCGTTTGCTCTCAGCCACATTAACTGGCAATAATTGGTATAGATATTGGTGCAGAAAAAACAATATCGGTTGACCTCCACTGTATGTTTTTAATGCTTTTATCAGCGTCTGTCCACCAAACGCGTTTATTGCGCAGAGAGCGGTCATAACCTAACTTTCTCTGCGATTCTCTCAGCACTTCTTCTTACTAAGTTACGAAAAGCATCATCGGGCACTTCCACATTTGTTACTATTTCATATAAACACTGTAACGTGTTCCTTTGAGATCGGTGGTTTAGCCGACAAGATTATCTATACAATGGAAAGAAAGCACATTTGGGCCTTAGTGGCAGCCTTCGAAATAGACGCGCAAACACGTCTTCGCGACATAGAGATTGGCTGCATGAGATAAACCATGCAAGTAAACAGCTGTGAGAGTACCATTGAAAAGGGGTTTGTTCACATAGTCATAGTTTTTGCTTTATTCAGAGTGTATAAATAAAGTCAAAATAAGCTTCTCCAGCTGTTCCAGATGCGCCGCCATTCGTTGTGAGTTCTTGACTGTGTATGTCCCACACCTTGCTTGATTTTGATTGGCTAGCGAGAGAAGTGACATTGACGAGCCCAGCACTGTTCTAAAAGTTCGATGGATTTCAACTTGAAGTGCTCTGAGCGCTGCGGTAAAAAAGGTCTCCATCGGCGTGATGTTTTCCGCTGGAGGTGCGTAGTGCTCTTAACGCTAAAGCTCATAGGATTTGTATTAAAAATACGTACGGCCAGTGGACACAGGCCCTACATGTGCATAACAGGCCCTTTCAGCATTTTACATACATTGGATAAAATGTTCCCTCAGTAACAGTAATATTTGCCTCATCCTCCTCCTCATCATCATACTACTAATAATAGATGCATAGACTGTAGGATTATAAATGTGTGAAATCGACCCATAATGTTGTATTTGTGTTTTTGTGTGTTTGTTGTAGTATTGAGTGGCTAACTTTCTGAATATAAACCACAGAAATCTGCAGTCTTTATTCCAAGAGTCATGAATACAATTCTATTTGTCAGACAATAGGATCACTCAGGGCTCTACTTGCAAACCGAGTGTAGTATCAGCAATGTCACTGTTAAATTAGTTATATTCAAGTGTGCTTGAGTTCCTAGCATTTGTGAAGTATCCTGTCTGCGTCTGACATTCAAGTGTGGCTTTTATTTGTAAAAATAATGTTGTATTTAAATGCAGAGTTCAATGAACAGTGAAATGTAGTGGGTAACATTAAAACGTTTTGAAGGCCGTAGTTTGTAAACCCTGTTGTAAACAACTGAAATTGTAATAGCTTCTCCTGTTTGTTTTAAAAGTGGCAAGAACTCAAAGAACCTCAACATTTAATTTTCTTTAAAGGTTAAATGCGAGCAACAAAACGGATGACAATTTTAAGAATGTGACTGTGAAGTCAGGATTTCCTCAATCAAATGGTTGTGTTTGACCATGCAGAAAATACAATTTGTGCCAGTTGCTTTGCATGACTCGTTTCTTTTGTGAAAAGTTTTACGAGTTTCCTCCACGGGGTCTGAAAAGTCCCATTTTAGAAGGTAAGCGCCTACTTGCCACTCTGACTCAAGGCCAGGACATATAACAGAAACAATGTGCTATAAACACAGCTGCATACAATAGCAGGAGCACAGATGTGACTTTGACGTTAAAGGAAACTGATTAATGGCTTTAAAATTCATCAGGTCACGGGGGGAGTTTTATATGCCGAAAAAATCATGTGCTGCATGTATTCTGTCGGTGCTTAAGCCAAGTAAAGTGGGTAAAGGATTATCTGAGTTACACAGTGACGAGCTGAAGAATGCTCTCCATTTTAGGCGTCGTCATAAACCAGTCCCATAAACAAGGGCCATCTGACCTTTCTGACCTGAGCGATCATCCTCTGAATGTTGACATACCACAGAAGCAGATCTTGAGAGCCTTTAGCCTTGAGGAAGTGATGGGAGAATGTGCTTACTTTCCTCTGAACACCAATGAACCCTCCCACACCCACATCAGGAGTGGAAAAAATAGCTTACCTGAAAGAGAGGGAGAGAGAGAGAGAGAGAGAGAGAGAGGGGAAAAAAATAACATTGGTTGAAATGACTCAAAGTGCCCAAATGTCACAAAAAAAACCTACTGGAATTGGTCTCTGGGGCAATGAAACCCAGGTTTCAGGCTTTGCAGACAGGATGGAAATGTGAGTGTTAGACCTAAACTGATGCCAATTTCAGAGGAAAAGCTGTTAAAGACATCAGGCGGGACCGAATGTGTTCCCCATTAAAAACAGGGAGGGGTGGACAGAAAACAAAAGGCAAATACAGAAGGAAATGGCAGGAGGAGGCACAGGGTGAGAGGTGTGTCCGTGGAATTTTTTTAGCATGCAAACCTTGATTAAGCTCAAGTCTTTAGCAGTTTAAAGAATGGAGAATAGCAGGTTAGTGTTGCTTTTGAGGCAGTAGCACCACCTGCTGGAGGTTCAAATTTGAAACGTTTCTACTTGAGTGTTGATATGAACTATATTACAATAAGTGGCAAAGTAATACAATGCATTAAAAATGTGGATTGGACTGAGTGCTCGTTCTGTAAATCAAATGTTCAGACATGCTAACGTGGGAAAAAGTATCAACTTTTGCATCAACTTACAGCAAACACCTCAGTTTCATTTGTTAGAAACATTTTTAGACTGCACTGTTTCAAGTACTGCACAACATTTTGAGTTTAAGCAGAGTTGACATTTGATTCAACTTAATATTTAAGCTTGAGTAAGCACATATAATTAACTTTTAATAGCAGTAAATCTTTCCTATAAGCCTCCAAATGTCACACTGATGGGACTAGCAAGAAGTCCATCATTTATTTTGAACTGTTGATTAAAAATAGTTTTATGGGTTTGCTTTAGCCACAGATGTTAACAATGCAGCCTTGAAATACTTGGTTCTCACATGGTTCTCGTCCAAGGTCAAATCATCTCTTTGGAGTAAATGAGCGCTGGAAAGTAATTCACTCTCATCTGCTGAGATTAAAGGAGTTACCAGTTGAACGGAAAGCATGTGCCCAATTGTAGACCTGATTACTTTCACATTCGCTTAGAATTTGGAAGAATTACGTACAGTAATCACATGAAATACTCAGGGCTCTTGATGAAAAGAGGCTTTACACAACAGCAAAATCCAATGTCTTCTACCTCAAAAATCATGGACAGGACTGTTCTGAATGCTAGTGACCTGCTATAATTATGACGATGGTCAAACGACTAACTTAACAGATACGACCACTCAACGAATGCCATCCCAGCGCTGACATTTTCATTAAGTTTAACTGCAGCTGCTGCTACCAGTAGTAGTGTTACTCTCTGGCACACGGTCACACTGCTCTTACATAAGCCCTGCCTTACATAAGTCACCTGCTGTGACTAATGTAAACCCATCAAAATCTTTGGCAGATTTCACAGCATGGTATGGTCAAGAAAGACGCAATCAAAAATAGTCCTCCGTCACTCCCATGTGTCCTCATAGAGAATTAAATGAAATCAACGAACTGGATTTCTCAATACTTGGGTGGAGCCTTCACTCTCTCAGTTTCAAACCACAGGAACACAGTTGACCTGATATAATTTCAGCGGAAGGTCTGCGATGAGTGTGAAGTTGGGTTGCCAAAATAGGGTTGAGGTTAAACCTATTTAGGGGGTCTATAAGCTTTTGTATAATACCTCATAATTTATAATTTATACCTCAATAAAAAAAATCAAAATTTTGTGTGTGGCAGTTGTGCAGACACTTAACTTGAAAAGCCACATAATATGTGTTTGTTGTCTTTTTATCTCCACCTTTTGGTGCTGTTCATTCACTCTGGATGTCAATAACATAGCAACAAAAAGGCTAGGTGTACTAAGGCTGTGGTATTGTGTGCTTTTCAAAGGAAAAGTGTTTCATGCCCATGGTCGCAGTTTAAAAATGGTACTAGATGGCACAGCATAAAGGTGCAATAAGTGTGAACACGAGGGACAATCCCGAAACTGATAAAGAGACAACTGAGGTGCTTGTGAGGGAGATACCATTCCTAAGCACTGCTCCCTGGCACTGCCCATGTCAGCTGCCCACTGCTCCTTCATGGATGGGTCAAATGGATATATGCTGTGCTGTGGTGTGTTCACAATGACAATTAATTACTCACTCAAATTAATAAAAACAATGTGCAAAAGGGAGGAAAATGAGTAATGCAGCACATTTAGAGTACGAGGTTCAGACCATTTCTCAGGTGGGACAAATATTGTTTACTGCATGTCCTTCTGCATCTGACAATTACGTTCTGAGACCCGACACATTCTGGAACACTGGGCTTAAAATGAAGAAAAGCTATGTTTTAAGGCAAATATGACTGGTTTGACAGTGAAACAAGATCTGTTATTAAATATACTGAGAAAAAAGTATCAGATCATTGTCCAAAAACTGAAAAAAATGTCCCACTAGTTGGCAGCGTGATGATTAGGGAGTTGGCCCAATGATTGGAAGTTCGCTGGTTCAAGTCCCGGACCAGTAAAGGAACCACTGAGATACTCATGAGCACAAGCACTGCTTCTTGTACACTACCAAACGCTGCCCACTGCTCCTTCACAGATGGGTCAAATGCAGAGGTCACATTTCGTTGTGGTGCACTGTGTGCTGTGCTGTTGTGTGTTCACAATTACAAATAATCATTCACTTAAATTAAAAATACACTGCCTGCTGTGTCTGTGACTAGAAGAGATGGCGGTTGAGACACTCATTGTTGTGCATGATCAGCAAATAATGGCTTTGCATCTCTTCGTCTCTAGCAACTTTGAAAGTGCACAGATAATGAGAACTGTCAATGGTGCAAAGATACAGTATAAATGATGGGCATGGCACTGGCCTTATAAAGCATGACTATGCAAAGGTCCAGGCATATGGGATAAGCCATGAGAAGTGGAAAGTATTACTACACAATTAAAATAGCACAACAATCTTAACTGTATTGCCTTTTTCTTATAAACTTGTTTTGGTATGTTATACCAAAAAAATGTAACAAATGTGACAAACCTGTTGTAAGCTAATCTTATTTATCTAACTAATGTATTTTATAGAAAACAATAGTTGAAGTAAATGTTAAAAATAAATATTACCTGCAGAAAGTGACACACTTGGAAAATTATGGACAACTTATAAGAAACCACTAAACAGTTTAAATTTGTTTCTGGAGTCTTAAGTAAAATTTGAGTTTTTACTAGTTGAGGTACTGGGAATGATTTGTGACGGAATCTCTTTCATGTTCAGATAACAGAGGACAAAAGAACAGAAGAGAGGGTCTTGGGTGTCTGTTTTTCATGATGTCATCATCAACGGCTTCAAAACAATGATGTAATGCTCCTGTTCACACCCACTCTGCCTCCTGTACAGTTCGATCGCTACAAAAAGAAATTGCATCTGCCCTCTATTGGAAGGACTGCAATTTTCTATCACAGAAAGAGGATTTAAACAACTGGTTTGGACAAAATTAACATTATTTTAATAAGTCACGTCTGCTGACTCAGGATCAGATCAGATTGCACTAGTTCTTATCTTTGACATTGATTGTGGATTATGTGTTTACAGCTTTTATCTCATCAGAGATTGTGATATCAAAGAGAGCAAACACTTATCTCGCTGTTTCACATCTTTCACGCTATGCAGCGTTAACTGCTGCATTCAATCGGACAGATTTGCATGAACGCTCAATTCTGTCCAAACATGAGTCTTTCATGTTCCACTACTTTAATCTGGAAAATGCATAAATTGACTTTTACTCACTAAAATAAATTACGTCTTGATTACAGTCAATTTTGTTGATGTTTGCCATATTCATCTTGATTTCTCTCTTGGCATCTGGTTTTAAACGGGGGCTTCAGTGAGTCAGCAGAAACCATGCAGGCTCCTTTCTGCATTGCGGGAAGCAGTTAACGTGGGCATTCACAGGCTTGCAGAAAGCCGAGGTCAGTGGCCAGATTTAAAGCACAAAGCTTCTAATCATTACTTTTGACAGTCTGTTTTAAAATGTCAAATTGTAACAAATGATTCAAATGAATAGAAAAACAGTGAGTAGAAAAACAAAGGATTCTCATTAGTAGTGGTCGAAAATCCATTTTTCTTACAAGCGTCTGCTGATACTGATACCATTCCAATTTGTTTTATCTCTATGAACTACTACTACTACTAGCCATATTACTAGAGATAATTTTATCTGTGCATTTCTATCACTGTTCTGACAGACATCGCCTGATGATGTATCAAATAGCTGGATCGGATATCGGCAACACGTGGCTCATTTGTTCCGTTAAAGAGAAGTTGCTTGTTTATATTATTTCTGTGAAATATGTTTTAATGTCTAATTTGACTGCACTGGTTTTAGGGCTTTTTACATCTAGGTCTGATTAATTCCTGTTGTAGCATTTTCAGATATTGCTTAATATCTGACCAATGTTTTGCTGCCTTAAATAGTTAAAAATTAGGAGTTAAAAAATGGGACTTAACTGGGAGTTAAGGTACTGTCCCAGAGCACTACTCCCCAGGTGCTACCCAAGAGGTCGGACTGTGTCGTGAGACGCTCATCATGACAAATAATCACTAATTACTTTTTTTGTGGAGGAATGTGATACCAATCTGATTAATATATTTACTGACGTATAAAAATAAGGATAGTAGGAAAATACCTTCATGTATTCGGTCTACCAATACATTTTCAACAAACAAAGTTAGAGAGAAATGGGAGAAAGAAGATGGCAATTACAGAGGAATAATATGTGCTCTGTACAGTTGACTTCCACCAGCACAGGTCTTTGGAGAGAATTCCGCCGGCGAAATCTAATTCATTACTTTGTAACCTAAGTTGAAAAGCATACAGACGGGAAAGAGTCAGGAAGGGGTCTTTGTTGGAGACAATGTGGAGAACAGTTGGCAGACCACGTTCATATTTTCTGGAGTTGCCCAGTCATCCACTCATATTGGCAGGAGGTAATACAAGAAATGTGTCGCATTTTTAGAGACAGAATTGACTGTTCCTTCTCAATAATTCATTTGGGCATCATACCAGCGCAACTTTCAGCACAAGCTAAGTACCTCACTAAGGTATTACTGTACTAGTAGTCAGCAAGAAAGCAATAACACAAAAATGGTTACAGATAGAGTCTCCAACAAAGACAGTGGATAGACATTGTAACAGCTATCCAAAATATGGAGAGAATCACTTTATCTTTAAATTTAAGGTTTGATAAATATTTAAAGTACTGGGAAAAATGGATTGACCTCATCACCTGCCATTGTATAAATTATTGACTTTTGAATGTATATAGTGACCAACTGTCTGTTATGTTAGATTTGTGTATTGTTTATGTTCTTAAAAATAACGTTTAAAAAAAATCACTAATTACTTTGTAATTCACATGCTTAATAATAGATAACTGGGGCGGCACGGTGGCGCAGTGGTTAGCGCTGCTGTCTCACAGCGAGAAGGTCCAGGGTTCAATATCTGGGGGGATTCAATATCAATTCTCTGGGTGCTCCGGTCTCCTCCCCCTGTCTAGAAGCATGCACTAGGCGATACAGTTGTTTGGTGACTCTAAATTAGCCCTGTAAAGTGTGACTGAGAGTTTGTTTTTGTGTGAGTGCCCTGTAGGGTGTTGGTACCCGCCTCACACACAGTCCCGGGATACTCTCCGGGACCTCCACAGGGATTAAGCGGTTCACAAATTTAAATGAACTGGAATGAAATAACAGATAATTCAGTACGTTTAGATGTGTAGGTGTAATATTACATTTTTACAATTAATGTACATTCTGCTTTACAATGTTACCATGTCTTGCATCGATCCCAGTTTCTGCCACACAGTAAGCCATGCAGCTTATTAACAAAACACTGGTATCAGTTTAGTACTTGATATTTGCCCGATACCGAAACCAAGGGGTGTGTGTCAGTATCAAGTATCAGTGTCAGTAAAAAGTTGGATTTCTGCAGCCCTAAAATTAGCCTCTACTTCTAAAAAGCTCCTTTGCTCTACCTTTAATTATGAAATTAAGCATCATGCTGTCATTCTCTTTTTATCACACACTTTCATACCGCCATCCAGAACCTCTGAACACACACTTGGGTCTGACTACACAAACTAATTGTCTCATAAGTATAGGACAAAGCATTAAAGCTTTAGAGAATACATAGTGGGCAGTGATCACAGAGCTCTATACCTTCCTCTATAATGAAGGATTAACCCTGCACTCCCAACAGAGAAACCCAGCAGCTTCTTCTGAAACTAATGACAGAGCTGGTGTAAAAACACCAAGGCTCTGTTTCACACAATCCCAGAGCTGCTCAAAACACGTGGTGCGTCTGAGCTGGCACCTTACCCTGAAAATCAGGCATGTATTTGTTTTCTTCTTTGCAGTCTTTTCAGCTGCCCATTGGCCCTGGCCACTCAACTTAGCCAAAGAATTTCAACAACCGCTCTCGCCTGCCACAGTATGTTTGAAAGAATGTAGAATACGTATTATTAAAATTAGACGGACCAAAAAAGCAGAAAGAGAAAACCACACCCAAGAAATGTGATGAAATACAAAATACACACGCACAAAAACAAATCAAGTTCTTTCATTCCCACCATTTCAGAACGAGTCCTTTCATACATCCCTTCATTAAAAAGAATACAAAAAGCCATCATTTGTAAACCAAATCTATTCAAGAAACACCATTTGTTCACTAAAAAAGCTCCTGTCCTTTACGAGGGGCTTCAAAAAGATTCTTTCACACCCGCTAACTGTCTCTGTGATACGTGCATAAGAGCAGACCATTTAGTGTGAAAACTCGGTCTCTTAAAACAAAGGGCAAAATCTCATTAACAAGGATTAGGGAATCGAGGCCAAGACTCATTGCACTTTTGAAAGAACCACACTGCCAGTTGGATGACAAGTGAGCAGAGTCGCAGGGAAAAACATTCATGAGCATATTAACAGCCTTGATAAAGCAAATAACAGATGAATACCAAATGGCTGTGGACCATAATCAAGAGCCCAGTCAACAAGTTTAACATATAAAAGCATTTCAGGATTTGATCCTAACACAAAACATAGAAAGTGAAGAATGAGTGGCTATTTGTTATTGTGAACACACCACAGCACAGCACACAGAGCTCCACAACAAAATGTGTTGTCTGCATTCGACCCATCTGTGAAGATGCAGTGTCCAGCTGACTTGGGCAGTACCTTGCTCACGAGTACCTGAGTGGTACCTTTACCGGTCCGGGATTCGAACCGTCAACCTTCCAATCATCCAATCACAAGGCGAAAGCATTAATCTGTACGCTAGCAACATACTTGCTCAACTTCACTCCGATAATAAGGTAAATTTTGGGGTGACCTGAAATGTGAGGGGAAAACTGACATTATTTTTCTCACTCAGACCAAAGAAAACAGTTTCCAGAAAAGTATAGAAGTAAGCAAATTAGTATGAAGAAGCTTTATCAAACTATTTATTTATTTATTTATTCATTCATTCATTTTAGGGCTGACAGAACAATACAATTGCTGACCATTGACTGGAGCTGGAAAACAGACCAAAATCTTTTGACAGTAGCAGCATCAGCATTTTAGCAAGTAATGCGTGACACATTTTGTCTATCATTATAAGACTGTTGTTGCTCAAAATCTCAAAAGGCGACACCTATTTAATCACAGCCTGCAAAAAAGCTGTTCTGAGATCTAAGAAGTGCAAGTAATTCTGTCTTTTCAGGGCTACGTCACTCTGAAGAACAAGACTCTAAATGAAGCAGTGGAGACCTCCCAAGCATATTAACTAAGCTAACTGGGAACACTCAATAGCGCCAGCAGCCTTTACTTTGCCTTGATAATCTGAAAAACAACAGCTAAAGACCATTTGGATCTTCGTTCAGTCCCTTTTCAATGACTTTCTCCACTCCGGAAAGTAATTTAACAGCCGTGTCTCATTTGGCACAACTCAGCCACAAATTACTCAGCTTCACAGCCGAACATCTTTTAGAAGAGGCCTGAGATGGATGCCTGGACAACTGTGTGTGCCTCATCACTAGTTATTTATGTCTAGGCGAAAAAAAGCTCCCACTAACACAGCAGGAGGTGAATGACGAGAATGTGCTCTGAGAGCTTTTTTAAGTCTGAAAAAGCAAAATAAACTCAAGCGTGGGCTGCATAGATGAATTCACAAAAGCCAGACTGAAGCAGCTGGTACTCTGTGTCGATTAAATTAGCTCTCGTAAAATGACTCAGCAAATATATGCCGAGTTCGACAGAGCTATTACTCGCGGTGGGTGACCGGATGGTCAATTGATCCCCTTGCTGTGCAGTCGACGGATTGCACAAGGTTATGCTAATGAAGACCGGGACAGAGCAGAAAGTGAGACGTCAACAAGGACAGGACCAAAGCATCAAGAGTCAAGATGAACAGAAAATGAGATGTCCACAAGGAGGGGGCCAAGACTGTGCAGATGTTTTAAAAGCATACGATCAACTTTCACAGTCCTGGTCTTGAATAAAAAACAAGATTGTAATTTGTTATTTGTCAGATATTAACTGTCTGATGCTGGAGGATGGTCCGTTTAGCTCGTCTGGGGGAAAAAACAGTTTAAAAGCTGTAATGCTGGTCACCCTTTCAACTAAAATCACCTTTTTGGACAATATTTTGAAATAAGAAAGATTTCTAAAACCAAGTCATTTTCCGCTGTCCTTGCCAAACTCTGTTTTTGGCCTGGGGGCTAAAATACAACTTTGTGGTGTAAATACAGACTGAAGGGGGTACAAGCCGATGTCTGATAACATGTAGTTGACACATACACAGAGCAAAGCAAAGCCTTTTCTGAACAGGTTCTTCTTCCTTAGTTAAGACCCCATGGCCATGTATATAGCAGGACCATCTGCTTTAAACCATGTTTTAGACCACTGACATGCATCAAACCATTAATAATCATGCATCAATAAATGACAAATGGTTAGATGGCCGGCTCAAAATCTTGTTTTTCACTCATATATCAAGACTATGACTGTGAAAATTGATTAGATGCTTTTAAAAGACATTACATTTGTTCCACCTTTGTTGGCCCCTTATTTTCCTCTTGAATCTTGAACCTTGAAGCCATGCTCCTGTTCTTGTTGAAGTTTCATTTACATTCATGACATAAAGTAAACGCCCGTATCCAGAGTGGCTTCCATATTGCTAATTTCAGGGACAGTCTCTCTGAGCAACTTGCCGTTAAGAGTCTCACTCAGGGACCTTATGATGGTATTGCTGGAGGTAGGATTTCAACCCACAACCTCTTAGTCCAGAAGCAAGTACTGTATCCTAACCACTAGACCAGCACCTCCTCATTTTCTACTCTGTTCTACTGTTTGAAACATTTCGTAAGAGTCTCAAACCCATCTTACTTCATCTGATAAGTGCCAGTTTCTCAAAGAAGCAGGAAATTCATGTGTAAGGCCTCACACCCAAACTCCCTCCCCACCCTCCTGCAGTACATTAATATGTGATGAGTTGGAGCAGACAGGTCCTGAAACAGAACAGAACAATACTAGTATCGTTTTGCGAGCAACGTCTAGCTACCCACTTCCGCAGCCGTCGCCACAGATGCCACTCGTGAAGGGAAGGAGGAAGGAAGGGAGGGAGGGAGGGAGAGAGGGAGGGAGAGTGAGGGGATGCCTCAGCGTCGCTGTGGAGATGCAGTGCCGCAGGGACGCTCGGACGCTGCGCCACAGCCTCCAGCCCTGACGCTGACCTCAGCACCGAGGACAGTTTTACGCATGCCAGCTCCCCACCCCGATCTCCCTAAGCCCCGGATGGTGCAGGAGGTAAAAGCACGAACGCTCCTACACAAAAGACGGCATTACCCTGTAGTGTGACAAAAAGCGGAGATGTAAAGAGGGAGAGAGAAAGAGAGAGAGAGCTCTAGCTCTCGAATGACGTTGAAGCAAAAAATTTACGCCTCTTCTCAGAAAGAACTGTCTGGTGCAATGGCTTAATGCAAAAAGCCGGTGCATGCGTTGAGAGAGAGAGAGAGAGAGAGAGAGAAATAGAGAGAGAGACTCATGCAGTACCTTTAAGAGAGCTGATCTCATACTGGATAGACCTGGCCGTGTCCATGCTCCTGTGCAGATCCTTCAGAAGCTGTGTGTATGTGTTAACACTGCGCTAAAGTCACTCAGGCTCCGGCTCCCTGTTCTGGTTTCCGCACACGCCAAGGCTTAAGTGTTGCACGCTGACTGCCTGTTTTCTGTGTTTTGATCACCCTCTCTCTCTCTCTCTCTCTCTCTCCCGCTCTCACTCACTCACTCTATGCAGGGGAAGTATAAGAAGATAAAGCGCTCCACTCCCTCTCCCACTCCCCTTCCTCCTCCTCTTCTATCCCCTCCAGCAAAACATCCCTTCCTCTGTCTGTCAGCCTGGGATTTTTTCTGAGCGAATCATAATGCAGGAAAGGCAGTCAAAAAAATTCATTGTGAAGGGACCTTTTTGGCAGCAAGAGGTAACTGCAGATACTGTAAAACAGAGGCAGAGAACTCCCAGTCTCAGTCTGTTCTCTCATTCTCTGTAATTTATTTTACTATTGCATATTTTAGTCCAGGGCTTGAGCAGAAAAGCTGGTAAAGGAAAAAACCCTTGAAATGAACATTAACAAGTTTGTAACAATACAGACTAAAGATAGCAGACTCATATTGGTTACATTTTTGTAGGTTTTTTGTATTGCAACATACTAGTACTGGCAACCCAGCAAAAGATAAGGATGAAATATTTTCCCCACCAACAGATAATTATTTCTAAATGTGAGCTGAGGTTTTATGGTCAAAATTTTGAGCATTTTTCTAATAGCAGCTAAATTAAATGTTGCTCATCCTAATTAAAGACAGAACAATTGTCATTTTAACATTTACACAGTAAAATGTGCGTGGGAAGTCAACCAAAATGCTCACCTGGTTCTTATCAATGTTGGGAAATTGGAAATGTTACGAATACCAGACCTGCCACTAAGCTAACATAGAAGGAATGTGGATTTGCATTTTAGCTTAATGTGCACATGACTGTAATGCCACCTTACATTTGATAGCATTTGAAACTGATGTATACACCATCTGCTTGGATACTGATATCTTGCAGTCGTAAGATCGATGCACTCTCATATGGACATTTGGGAGCCACTTCAACCACAGCCAACATGCATCTGAGTAAATCGATAGCAAGGAATTTCTGACAGTTAGCACATATTAACAGCTCTGTATCCTCATCACTGTATTACCACCCAGTACTGAGTGCCCCCTGTTGGTCAAACTAACAACGTCTCCAAGAAGATGATACGTCTCAGGCAAACAACAGTGCTCGATAATCCTTCCAATATTCAGAAACACTGGTGATCTGACAAAAACTACAGATTTTTGAACAATAGATTTGGTATCAGGCCAAATTAGGCAACCACAAACATTTTATAAAATAAAGTTAAAACTAGCACTGCTGCATTAGCCTCCGAGTGTTCATCACGGGGGAAATATCCCCCATACAGGCAAGATGATGCAGCATTTTTAGAGCAGCCTGGCTTGGCCTGCTAGATCAGGGCATATTAATGCACCCCCCCTCTCTCTCTCTCTGTGTCTCTGTTCCACAAGATACAAGACACTGAACAGTCTATACCCAAAATCTCACAGTTCACCATCTAAAACTATAAATAAATCCAGCCAGGCTTCGCAGATCGATTCAGAATTGATGTGGCACAGTTGCGGGTGGAATATTGAGTGTACTGCTGCTTTAAGAAGCATGTGGAAGAAAAGAGGTATCACTCGTAAATGGCACTCACAAGTCCAGTGCTGAAAGTGTCTGATGTCATAAAACAAGTCAAAAGATTGTAGGATTTTCTTACTTTGCTGTTACAATAGAAGTTGTGTAGCATGAGTTGGGATTTTAAAAGCATCACAGTGTGGTTCCTTTCCGATAATAATGTGATTCACTGGACATTTTATGAGTAAAATGTTCCTTATACATGCCATTTTGATCTTACCATGAAAGGTAGGTGAGCCTCCATCAGTTTCTAACCACACAACCTCAGCTGACCTGGTATTTATTTATTTGTTCTATCATTCTGCAGTGGAACATGGGTGTGATTTTGCTAGTAAGAGTGTATAAAGAATGGCAGCACCTTTGGAGGCTTTTTCACACTTGCCGTGTTCTTCTGCAGAGATTGTCTCAGAACTTGGAACACTTTCCCATTAGGTTTGAACAAAAACCAAACAGAAATGCTTGGTTTTGTTGCTATTAGGGATGCACCAATCCAACTTCTTCAGTTCCGAAGAAGGGCTTTGGGTATTGGCCGATCCCAAGTACAGATTCGATGCCAGTTTTCAATTAATAGCCCAAGTTGTTTATTTCTCTGTGAGGAGGAGACTGAGATTATACTGTTATGCTAAAATTCTGTTTTCCTAATTTAATAATTACACCCATATGTATTTGTTAATGATTTAGAATTTAAATTAATTAAAAAAATTATTCATTTAAACAGAGTTATGTAATGTTGTGATAATCCCTAATCCTGTGGCACTAAAATTGGAACACAGAGATTGCAAGTGAGTATGAATTAGTGTGAACGTCAAACAATAAACCAGCTTTACTGCAGTACCACTTCCCATGCATAATGAATTGTGCAAACATAAAAAAAAACTACAATTCGACTGATCGGCTCCATAGATCGGCACAATGCTACTGATACCCAATCCAGCTATGTGAGGTGTTATCAGACCGATATCCAATACACATATCGGAACAGTGAATCCCTAGTTGCAATTAGATGTCAGAACAGTATTGGGTTAACTTGGAGTACAATGGCAATAAAGGAGAATAATTGAAAAGCTAGTTCTAACAAGACAGTTACATAGCTAAACAACTCGAAAAAGGAAACACAACATCAAAAACAATAAACAAACACAAAGCACATATTCTTTTACATTAGCATGTAAATAAAAGCACCCATGATGCCAGCTTTAGGACAGAAATCAATGGCTCAACACACAACGTCATGCATTGACTTCTACTAAAATGTCTGAAAGAGTAGACTTTTATGTACAGTAATGGTTCCCTTACATACATCATCGTGTGAAACTGTACACAATATCCTCCTTGATTCTGAACCAAACAATCACACTACAGGTTTGAAAAACACTCTTAAACAGAGCCAATGCTGGTTTGAGAGTTATCCAAACCTCCTAAAAAAAGCACTGTCTGCTTATTTCTAAACCCTATTATTATCGCTTTCTAAGTCTCAAGAATTTTTGACAAAAAATACGCCACGACAAGAATGCGATGACGGCGCGAGGCACGCTGGAGGTGACTTGGTTGAGTCAGCAAAAATGTGTTGTTACAGAGAAAAGCTTTTAATCCTTCAACTGGCCAGCCAATGACTCAGCCAACTTTCACAAAAACAGCGCATGACGACTACATACTGAAAAGTCTCAAAACATCTCTGCTTTACCATGTGTTTGGGCAGTTACAGGTGTAGTTTGAGACCACTTAGTTTTGATATGGTTTCTCTTTTCCTTCCCTAGAAAAAAATCTAAGGTTTAGCCGCATTCCTAATTCTACTGTCTTCCAAATGTGCCAAAATCCACACGCTGTCAGCAAAATCATGAATCTGATTTATAAAACCGTAAGCACATGAAAGACTTTACACAAACTCCAGACACATCAGTCATATGCTCATCAACAGTCCCTTAAGTGAAGAAATAACTATATGCATGGTGTAATTTATGGGCTAATTGTGTAAGTTCTTGTCAATGTGAAATCGCTGATGACCAACCAAAAAAGGATTACTTATTTATGACGTTGATCAGAACTTCTCACCCAGAGCAACTTATATTTTCACAAACACAGACAGTCTGTTGGAAAAGCTTGGGGTTAAGGGGCCCAAAGGTGGTAGTGCTGGAGGTGGGATAGAGATTTGAACCTATGACCTCAAGTGGTCATAGGATAAGATTTGAACCTATGACCTCAAGTGGTCATACCACTTGTAGACCACATCCCACTTTATTATCAAGAACATAATCTATGTGTTAGAGATAAAAAATGATGTAATATCTCCAGATTGCAGACAAATCAGGACCCTTTCTTCACTCTACAAAAACTGACCAGAATTATCAATGAAAATTCACTAAACTATTCTGGACTTCCGGGAGAAGAACTTTACAACCCTAAGGTGTTCCATAATTCCCTATACATACCTACAAAGCAAGCTCTAGCTCACTATAGTTGTCCACAGATTTAAAACCATGACACTAGCCATCCAGGCCAAAAATGGACTTGCACCAGCCATTTATTGCCACTGAACAAGTAACTTTTAAGCATTAAGCTGCTCATATTGACCCTCCACTTTTCAAAGGAAGAGGTATACAAGCAACAAAACCATTATCTGTCCAGCACCCCAGTGGTAGAACAAACTTCCTCATGCTGTCAGAACGTCTGATGACCCAACCCTTCGGGCATCTAGAGGAATTACTTCTCCTTGTACTTAGCATTTGCTTGGGGCAGTTGGTAGCGTAGCGGTCATCTTCCAATTGAATTGGATTGGATCGGAAGATGGCCAGTTTGAATCCCCAACCAATAAAGGTACTACTGGGGTACTCATGAGCAATGTGCCATCCCCAAGCACTGCTCCCTAGGCGTTACCAAAAAAACGCCCATTGCTCTTTCACGAATGGGTCAAATGGCAGAGGTCACATTTCGTTGTCGTTCACTGTGTGCTGTGCTAGGGTGTGTTCATGCTGACAAGTAATCACTCACTTTTTGGGTCAGTTGGTAGCGTTACGGTTGGGGCATTCACCCCGTGATCAGAAGGTCACTGGTTTGAATCCCAGACCTGTAAAGTGAGGTGAGGTGCTCATTGCTCACTCAGCTGCCCACTGCTCCTTCATGGATGGGTCAAATGTTAAAGGTCACATTTTGTTGTGGTGCAGTAACGAATGAATAAATGTAAGCCCTAAAGTCACTATAACAATTAGTTTCTTTATTATGAGCCATCAGTCAATTTCAATTTAATATAAAACAATTAATCTCTTCTGACTAATATGACATATTTCCCTAATTCCACATTTGGTTCTAAAAATGAGCCAGTGCCCAATGTGAATTTACTTAAATACACCTATATCTTAATTGATCCATATTTACATAAAGTGGCCTGAGGAATCTATACATTACGCTTCCCAAAACCAGGACATCTGTTTCCATTTTACTGACACATCATTGCTTGTTACTGTGACACAGGAAACGTGATATGCATGGACATTTTGGCAATAGATTATCACAACCCGAAGTCCTGCACAAGTCTATTCATGGTGAATGATGTGCCATTTAACCGGCTCGCATGTTGAATTAGGCAAGCTTCCACGCAGCTGTTGCAGTGTGGGAAATGTCTGAGCTTCCCGTCTGAGACAACCTGAGCCCCCCTACGAGGCAGGACAGCAGTGCAAAATTATACTCCATCGGGAGACTGCAAGATGCAATCAAAGCAGAAAGGGTACATACACACACAAACAAACAGACACACACTTAAGGGCATACATTCAACCAGATTCCCATGAACTGCCTTAGCTCATGTTCAGGAATAACAAGTATTTCCAATAGATATAGAAATAGTTAACGATTTAGTATACCAGGCTCCACCTAACAAGTCATTAAAGGTTGAAACATATAAAATATAGATCGTAAGAATGTTTAGGCTTATCTCACAAACCAGCCTAGTGTTCAGACTTGGATAAGTTTTTTGTAATTTCTGCAATAATTCCAGCAGCAGCCATAGACACCAAACTCCCAGAGAGGAAACTGCTAAACTAGACCAATGAAAAGTGGGGGGGCAATTCTTGAAATAGAAAACACAACAGCCTTTTAATTATGACTGTTAAATACCATTAATAGATCTGTATGTTAACTACAGGCAGAGTGACAAAGCACAATTTGAAGGTCTGACAGACTCAGTGAAGCAAAAAGACAAAAGATGTTGCATAACCTTCCCAGTTAACTGGCTTTAGTCCCAGTGAACAGATTTGGGACGAAATAGAAAGATTAAGGTTGCAAAGCCAAGTACTTTACATTAACAGGATTTATCAGATGCTCTTATCCAGAGTGACTTCCATTTTCAAATTATAGGAACAGTCCTCCTGGAGCAACTTGCGGTTCAGAGTCTTGCTCTGAGGTATCTCTGTTAGTGGCACTGAAATGGATATAAATACACAACCTCTTCATCCATAATAATATTTTAATATTTTGGTTATTTTTCCTTGCGGTTATGTGCCACTAATACTAATAAAAGTTGCTCAAGATATAAGACAAAGTCTTGAAAAATCTCTCTTCCCAGCACCTCCTACAGGGCGACCGACCTTACATTTCCTACTTACACATACTTAAAGTCTCCCTGGACCAACCTGGGGTTAAAAGTCTTGCCCAGAGGCTCAAAGAGGCTCTCCAAGGACACTCAACCCCCAAGCTAATGGTGACCAACATAGGGTTTCAGTCACTCGGAATATCTCCCTGGCCAGAGCATGTCATCATCATAAATTGTTTAATGTAGTAAATGAAAGAGAAAAATGGCATCTCACTCACATAAACGGCAGTAGCAATTGGAAGCAAATGGAGTGGACATTGACTTCTACTGAGGCTGTGTTAGTACCTTTGACATAAGAGCTCTTTTTAAGGAGAAGAAGCTCTTGAAAGTGAACAGTGACAGGCTGTCTTGAAGCACTCATCTGAGCTTGTAGGCCCCTTTCACCCTCGCCCCATTAATAAAAGCCGCTTTCATGTGTGGAGGGAGCATCCTACACACAGCTGCTGTGAGGACATACTGAGAGGCATTCTCAAGTCTAGTTCAACCTTCTTCTGCCAAAATTCTTTTCAGACTAGATCTAATTAGGACAACATGAAAATCCAGCAACAAATATAACATTTCATATAGAATTTCTGTTGTATATGTACTTTTGCATAAAAACTTACTAAAATGCAGAGCGGACCAGATAAATGCTTTTTTTCCAAGGTGTGGGAGATTATTAGAAAGATGTTTAGAAACTTTTTTTTTCTTTTGCCGGTCCAATTGATACTGCTCAGGTCTCGGGATTATGCGTTGAAAATGTCTTCACATCAGTTGGGGATAAGGCATCTGGTTCCAAAACAAAGGCTGCTGTGATTAAAAAGTGGCTTTGAGTCCGCCTTCCAACCCGATAGGCAGCATGTCAAAAATCTGACCCTTCTTGTGTATTCTCTCCCTTGAGGCCCGACCTCACACCAGCTGATGTCATCTGCTTTTTGAGCACTTTTCATTCGGAATGACAAGTAAGATGTAAGAATGGCACTAGATCTGTTCACCCCTTCCACCAGTTCATCAATTTACAATTTTTTAAAATCAGACATTATGGTAAATCAGATTTATAGAACTCCGTAACACTAGTAAAATAAAAGACGTTTTCTAAGCCTATGAACAAATAGGGGTATGTCTTTTTCTATAATCAAGAAGTTATCAGGATTATTATCAAACATGCCTTAAGGCAAGAGGAAAACTTCAGCCAAAAAGCTTATGTGTCCCAGTTTCTTCAACATCAGACACACTTATCTACAGCACTTCCCAAATACTGGATTTCATCGATTTAATCGATTAGTTGTTGGTGCCGCACAGAACAGACTTGGGAAATCACAAAGGAGAACAGACTTGGTGTCCCTTGTGCGGAGGGATTTTTGTCATTTAAAGTAGTGCAAATAAAATTGGTTGATATTTTAAAATTCTTATCTGGTGTAAAACTTTTAACATATTTTTAAAAATACAGCCAAAGTGAGATGTATGCTTAAAGGTCAGGAAGGTGAGGTTTGCAACTTAAACTAAAAAAAAAACCCTAATAAACAGTAACAAAACAATAGCAAAACTAAATACAGCCGCAAGCAGCAATGAGCCGGGTCCAAGCACAAGTCGCAGAAAGCAGCACAAAAGGGTCAGCACTGACCATCAGCAGTGTCTGTGTATGTGTGTAGAACAATAAAGTGAAATGACATAAGGTAAAACCACATAACTACATTAATCATATCAATATATTGGGAATTAAAACGTAGAAAGTATAAAAAGTAAAATGACATAGAAAAAAGATTTAAAGATGGCAACAGAAATTTGTGACTTGGTAGCAAAGCTTCTTTTTTGTTATGACAGCTTCAATAAGTTGTGTAGAAACTAACCTCCAACAGTGTTCATATAAGAATTGGGTGGTTTTCTATCATTCCATATAAATTGTAAAAGCTCTCTTATGACAGCAGATACATTTATGTAGCATTTTAGAGCCCCCTAGAGGTCAAAACATGTTTTCCTTTGCTATAGCGCCAAATATAGGCGGATTAATATGATTTTTGCTATATGGTGAGATGCACACTATTCCTGTGTACCCAGAAAATTTCTATGTCTTAAGGTTAAAGCTGCACAATCCATTTCGTAGGGGAAAAATAATAACAACTATAATTATTATAACGAAGAAACATAACAATTACAAGAGGTGTCCATAAGCACTTTGTGTTTGGACCCCTAAAAATGACAAGAATCTACACAGAGTACTACAGACACAAGACAAAGCCTCAGGGGAGAAGCATGCTTAACTACAGACACAGGGGTGACACATCAGGGGAGACGTAACTAAAAGAGGACAGGAAACATGAGACAAGTCTGCCTCCGGTGGCCAAACGGGAAATTTAAGGGGTGATAGTGAGAAAACTACATGAAGTTTAGAACTCTTTCATTTCATTTCATAATTAAGCGCTTGTCGTGAACTTTTTAAATGGCATGCAAAATTGTGAAAATCTCATTTTATAAAGCCTGCTTTGCAATGTAAATTGTTCCTAACAACCCTAACTATATCCCAAGTGGGATCAGTTTGTATTAACAGTTAACCAAAATCTAAGAACAGCCTTTCTGCATAATTGCAGCTTTACACACTGTTAAACCAAACGAATTAAGGCAATTCTGGTCTTAAACAAACATTATTAACTAGTGAAACATCCCAACAAATTGTCCAGATAGGTTCTCAGTCATCCAGGACATGGCAGACTTCAAAGCTCGAGGCAAAAGCATCCCAGAAAGATCTCAACAAATTAAGTCACACTTTCAAGGAAAGCACTAGCGTGTGAACACGAATAGCATGAAGTGTCCTAGGCGGACCCCTAACCACACACACAAACACACAGAATCACAGGTCATGCAAACCTGACCCAGCATTCTTGCCACCAGCCTGGCATTGCGTGCCAGTGTGATGGGGCTGAAACTGTGACTCTCAGAGATTCATCCTTTTTCATTCCCTCTAATAATCAAGGTGGAATTGCAATTCGAGCCTTCATCCTTCCCTAAAAAAGACTCTGACCCTGTCTAAAATATAAGACATTATTTTAATCTGGCCCGGGGGTTCCAAGAATTCAACAGGAACTGAAAAACGGTAACTTAAAATAACGTGCGTCATTCAATCCACACTTCACCGGTGCAGAGCAGCGGGTTTTTTTTCTGAGTAACCCGCTGTGGGTTTATGAGTAACTGGGCTCTTAGTTCCTCTGCAGGGTCTGACGTGACGTTTGCAGCAGCAACTGTGTGGCATCCTAGCGACACCAAACATACACCACTGTGTGCATTTTTTAACCATATGACAACACGCCCTCAGGGAAACAATACAGACTTTATTGTCCAGGACTCCCCACATGACTGACTGACATTGCTGACTAAATAAATGCCCTCTTTATGCTACAGTTTTGCAGTTGTGAAAATGGCTGTGGTTCCTTAACTATCTACAAACATAGTGAGTGCTGAAAAGTGGACATGAGAAATATTTTTTAAAAAATATAAATAATTTTCTTCAAAAGGTCAGTGGCATTCCTAAAAGACTGCAGTAGTTAGGAATACAGGATGCACCTATTATCATGTTTTGTCAGCAACAACTGACTCATCTTTTTTTTTTATCGGATTACTTGTAACCACAATTAACCACAAGTTATACAAGTTAGTTTGGCATCAGTTTGTGATGTAATGTTTATACTTTGCTCTCATTTGATAAAGACGTGTTGTTTAATATTGCAAATTTAGTATATGACCGGTTTGTTGCTGCATTATTCCAATCAATTTTTCTTGTATAGAACCTTTAAATGGCATTTTTTAAGGAAATCGGCTTTAGATTTTACAATCTTTACATTTTACAAGCTTGGAGACACAGTGACAAGGAAAAACTTCCTCTGGGGTAAATAATATGAACTTTTCAGAGGGAGTGCATCCTGGGCATGCATAAGATTTTACATTTCAGATAATCAATAAAGGCTCAAGAATCAGACCTAACATTAAGTGGTTTATATGTAAATTTGAATATTAGATGATGTAAGGGTTTTTTAGCTCTCAATAAATATTAATTATTTATTATTTTAACAAACTACATTCTTACGCTGAAAAAAGATTACAGAAGTTATGCCAGAGGTGAGTAAGGATTGACACACTCAGAAAAATGATGAACATAATCTTGAAGGAGCTCAGGAATCTCATTTCTGACAGAAAAAAAGCCTGGTGTGCTAGGGTCCATGAGGTCACAAAGTCTTCTAATGGTTCAAGCGCACCACTGAGATCCTTAACCCCAAATTGCTCCAGTGACTGTCACTGTATTTAGGAAATGGAAGTTGCACTAGATAAGAATATCTGCAAAAAGTTATAAATGTAAAACAAGCTGCAAAGCTCAAAACTCAACAAACCAAACCCAAAAAACTGGGAAGGGGACAAGCAAGCACAGACTGCTGACCTGTACGGCTAGGCGTGTACATATCAGCGTTTTGTGTGTGTGGTGGGCATGTGAGAAAACAATACATCAGACTTACATCCATGTGAGAACACATATGCAAACAGCACTCACAATGTTCGCATATAAGAATAGTGACACCACACACTCACACACAGTACTGTACAATACCTTCTATCCACTCATGCAGAGTACAAATATAAAACCTCTAATGAAAATATTTTCGCCTCGACCGCTGCTTTGGACACCATAAAGGGCAGACACACTTATGGGAGCCTGCTCATTATAGATCAGACCTCTTTTAATACTATTTATGTCTGAAAAATATGCCCAGCAGCTTAAAATAGACACAAAATTTGACCATAGATTAACCCTTCTGTTCGTTTCTCAAGAACACCAATGATGTTCTTGGGACAATTTGACCCGGGGCATGTTTAATTATCCAAAAGTGTCAGAAACCAAAGAATCCAAATAAAAATTGTTTATATCTCATTATTAACTCCATTACTAACCATTTCAGTCAATATTTGGTGTAATGGTGTTATTTTTCTCTCTCAGATCATAGTTTAATGAGGATAATTCACTCGTTTTTCATTAAAAAATGCATTTTAAAACTTTTTTTTACTGTACATTGGAAAGGCCTACATATAAAACTGTTTTACATAACATTGATTATTTTAAAGTCTAATGGACCCAAACAGTATCTATGTAATATAAACATGCAGGAGGGGGTTGCACATATGTGAAATGAACCATTTTCAGTGTATATGCTGATTACCCTTATTAAGCCAAGCACAAAAAGTTTCATACTGAAAAAATACTTTAAACTGTTGTTTAAATTTAAAATGGGTCAATTTGACCCACAACATAACAGGAGGGTTAAAAGAGGCCTAAAGAGTTATGATTAGTAGCAACGCATGAACACAAATGCATCTGACCACTTTCTCTCCCGTTTTCCCATCATAACTTCCAATTCTGTTCCATTACTCCAAGTTTCCTCCTCTCACTTAAGCATCAGTTCCATGCCATGATGAATGAGGGCACACAGTTTATGACGTGTTAGTTGAGGTCTACTTTTACAGTCTACTATATACGCATATACGCTTCAATTTAATGAGGTGAAGGGCATTTGTACACTCTGTTATGGGTGCCTACTTGCAATAAAGTCCTCTGTCTTCATGACACCGGTCAGAAAAATGAGCAAAATCCCACTGAAATATATTTATACTTAGGAAGATATTTTATAAAAATTGATCAATGAATCTTGAATCTTGCAAATTTGATAAATGTAGGGAAAACTCCAGTATCTGTCAAATCAGGGGCAGGCGATATATCGAATATACCTGATACATCTTGGTTTGTTCCACGTGCAATGTAGCAAATGACTATATTGTGAACATCTGAGTCCAAATGCTCACGTTAATGTTAAATAGACAGCATGTACTTCACTTTCGCTTCTCTGCCCTCTAAAAGCAGACAGCTTGTCGCCAATTAACCAATATTGCACGCCTTTGGACTGTGGGATGAAACCAGAGCACCCGGAGAAAACAGGGAGAGCATGCAAACTCCACACAGAAAGGCCCTATGGCTGTCCCCGGGGTTCAAACCCAGGACCTTCTCGCTGTGAGGCGGCAGCGCCACCATGCTGCCCTGTTAAATTCTTACCCATGACAAATAATCATTCTTTTTTCAATTTATGGGCTGAACTAATTAGGGATAACCATCATTTGTAATTTTCATGTAAGTTGCTGTGTATAAGAGCATCCAGGGCTGGCGGCACAGTGGTCTCGTCTAAAGGTCAAGAGATCATAGATTCCAATTCGGCTCTATGCTTGGCCCCTGAGCAAGACCATAAACCCCAAATTCATCCAGAGAGGCTGTACCTCTAAATTAGTCCGCTCCAGAAAGTCTGCTAAATGCTGCAAATGTGCAGACTCTATGTTGACAAGGTGAGGTTTAAGATTATATCGGTACTGGAGCGTGCATGGTGTCTCTGAACGCCATTAAACGAGTTGTACAGAGAAACAGAGAGGAATAAAACTGACTAAACTTGACTATGCTGACATTTTGCTTGTAGTGATAACCTGATGCGTCAGAACAACCATGAAGAAAATGACACATTTTAGCTGTAGGTACAGTTCTATGAGTCAAAACATTTTCAAGTATCAAGGACAGAGTTACATTATAGGCTGGTTTCTTGAACATGGATAAAGCCTAGTCTTGGACTAAACTGCAGGTACAATAGAGATTAATCACTGAAATTCAAAGATAGTCTAGGCACAGACTTAATCATTGTCTGGAAAACTGGCCCAATAAATGAAACATTATGAACTAGCTTCTTGAACCTGGATCAAGTCTAGTCTTGGACTAAATAGCAGCAATGGAGATTCACCACTGAAACTCAGAGATACACTAGGCTTAGGCTGAATCCTAGTCTGGGAAACTGGACCTGTAAATCTACAAAAAAACATTTTTCTTCAGACAGTTTACCACTAAGAAATGAGGTTTTGTGGGTTTAAAAAGTTCACATCATATAAAGAAATGTAGTTCATACCACCAATAATTACATCCAGCCATGTGACAGACCTCGTATGTATTTATGAATACATGTGAGTGTATTCATACACACTCACTTAGATGTGTGCGGGCCTTTAAAAGGCACTATTTTAGAACATGAGCTCAGGTTGCTAGAAACCGATCCTGCTGGCAGACTGGAAGTAGGGAGTGGTCGAGGATTTCTCCTGAGTCAGTCAGCGAGGGCTTAAGGGAAGGAAGGAGATGTATCTCAGCCGCACCTCACTACTTATAATTATAATATACTCTATTAGCAAGAAATCACGGTCAATACTCTTTACAGGACTGTCATTTTAAATATCAATTATTTGAGTAAAAGAATCTAAAATTAAGTCATCATTGGGCCAAAGCATTTATGGCACATCAGCAATAAAAAGTGGGAGTCACTGCTGTGCGAATGATGAAATAATGAGAAAATAATATTAAAAACTGCAATGTGTGATAGTTTCCAACTGAAGTAAGCCAGAGACTTATTCAAGCCTTGCAGCAGTTACACAAGGTTTTAAGGAATTTCTTTAAAGAAGCAATCTGTCAAAACATTCTAATATGACTAAATAAATTTACATTTATCATCTTTTACAGAGAAGATCTCCCTGGAGCAAGGGCAGATTCCTTCGATTCGCCCTAATAGCTGGTCAGTGAACAGCTTTATACTGTAAATATTTAAAAACGTATTTTTAAAGCTATCAACTATTAAAGTTGGCTTTTTTCTAATGAAAAGCTGTATATCGTTGGGATTTTATAAATAACGGAAGGAAACACACATATTGAAGACTGGTTGCAGACTGGACGGGGCAAGTGAACGGGAGTCACGTGACATTAAATGAGGCGATATGTTTTTATGTAGACACTGTATACGCACACAAACAAGAGTACTCACGGAATTTAAGAAGTATTAACTAAATTTAAAAAATCAAAATAATTATCATGCGCAAAATTATGTCGATTAGCAGGTTTAATGTTGGTTTTGATTCATTTTTAATTAATTGCTTAGCACTTGTCCTAATGTCGTAATGTTGGACAGAGGCAGACATGGACTCACAACCTCTTGGTTCACTGACAAGCATCCCACCACAACCTCTTACATGTGTAGCAAATAAAAGCTAATATAAAGTTTGTTTATGCAGAGTTAAGAAATCTGATTAAGGGTCCTTACTGAAGGGGTCACTTTTCAAGTTTTAGGTCTTGGGCTTGGATTCAAACCGCCAGAATTTCGATCACAAACACAGAGTTTCACTCCCAAGGGGGCACAAAAAGACCTCATGTCATAACATAGACTATGAATTACGATTACATATGTCCCTTTGCTTAGGTCTATGTCCGACACATGTCTGAAGAGTTAAGGCCAGACATAACGTTTTACATTTCTTGAGTCCCACTGCCAAGTAAAACCTGCTCTCTCACTCACTCTCTCTCTCTCTCTCTCTCTCTCTCTCTCTCTCTCTAAGAGGCAACAAGTCTCCACTCCTTCATATAGACAGGTCAGGACACGTTCAGGTCAGGGGTCAGCTCCTCCGGTCAGGAGAGCAGATGTGGTGGGAATATGAGGCCGAATGATGAAACTTCCTTAAAAGACTTTTGTGGGAAAACAACACTGCTCATCCGGACAGAGTCAGATTGGATTTGATTAGACTCAAACTGGAACGCTTTCAATAAAAAAATCTAATAAAAGTATCACAGATTAGGGAGGACGATGTGATTGAGGAAATGAAAGCTCAGAATGGGGCAATAGAAACAGGAAATTCTTGCATGTAATACTTCAAAAAATTAAAAAGAGCTCATAGGTGTATTGTATGGTCAAGAATTAAACCTGCTATACAAATGTTCACAAAATCATCACAGAAACATTTTTGTCACAAAATAAGCCTCATTTTGGTTCTAATGTAGGAATCCTGGCACGAACAGGAATCATTCGAAGAACTCTGAATCCATCCGCAGATGTGAGAAAACACTGCTCCAATACAAATGAACACTTCTTCTGGAGACAATCAGAAAACATAATCATCTCTAGCTCTAAAGACTATCATTTTGGTTTGTAATATGAAATAACGTGTACGAGACATATGTTAAAACCTCCTCCATATAATGCCTGAGCTTTCAGCTTTTCTCCACCAAACAAAGAGCATTCGAAAAGGGAGATCAGACGAAAGCCGAGTCCCATCTCTGTAGGACATGGAACACTCAAAACTGTGCCAAAGTCAGAGATTTAGGAATGTGGCACCCTGTGACCCAAGCAGGAGGGAGAAGCTCTAAAGGAGAACGGCAGAACTGAACCGAGCAGATCTGTATGCAACACATTCAAAGGGGGAGAGGTGCAGAAGTCTGACTTAAAATGTCAGGAGAAATCAAGAAGATAATCCTGGAGAACACGATGAACTGGACAAGTAAGTTTAGCAGTCGAGGCCGGCATGCAAAGCGAGATCTGATCTTTGAAGCCAACATTTGTGTGCAATCTAACGCAATAACAATACTTTAGAAGTGCAGATTTGTGAGAACTATCAGGAGCCAACTCTTAAAGTGAGGAACATTATGTTTACTATTATTTTACTATTTCTACTAATGTAGAATGAGCTCAAGATCCACTCATTCGCTGATCTGGTGTGCCCTTCCCCACAGTCTCACTACATAAAGATCACCATAAAATAACAGAACATGTAACAACTCACTTCAAACCCGCTCTAATGATTATAATGGTCTTTGCGTGACAATGCTGTTGCAAACAAAAACATCACTGAACTTTTTGATCCACATTGAATACACACTTGCCCTGATGTGATTCAGGAAAAAATTAATTCACGAAGACATTCCGTTTGTTTTCTGAGCTGGGTATAGTTTTGGGTAACCCATGTTAACTAAAGAACAGGAAATATTTTTTATCACAACAAATCAAAAACTGGTGGATGTAGGTTGCCAAACTATTAAAGTAACATTTAAAAAATATATTTTGCTCAACTACAAAATGCAGCTCTTTATTCTATAATATCCACCCAGGGAGAACACTATAATTCGGAAGGTTTTGTCACTTTACTGATTTGCTGTTAAGGCTATTAACCAGTAATTATTAGTTAGGCTGTTTCTTTGATGTTGTTTCTAGAGATCAGCGGATATTGTATTTTGAGGGCTGATATCGATACCGATAATTGTTAATGGGGCCAATAACCGATATTTGGAACCAATATGGAAAAAAAAATCTGTCAAAATTTAGAATTTTACAAACACCAAGGTCAGCTGAAACTCTCCTCTCTCCTCTTCTCCTTCTCAGAGCTTCACACTGTGCTCGTGTATGAGTGTGGTGTGAGCGACAACAAGGTTTCTGCGTTAATCAGCGACTACTCGTGTGACATATAGCCAATCAGAGACTGTAGTGGGCGGGGCGTTAAATGAAGCAGTGAGTCGAAAGCAAACGGCACAGAAAGAAGAGAGAGCAACGGAGTCACAGTAGTGCACCCTGTAATTACTTAATATCAGTGATAGTCAAAATTAAACAATGATACCGATAATCTGCAAAATGCCTTATATCGGCCCCCGATAATCGGTCGACCCTTAGTTGTTTCATTTAAACATTTGCTGTTGTTTCAAATGTGTTGTTCAAAATGTATTGTCAGTACAACCGTGTCTTTCCTTTTCCGTTTTGGACAAACTCAAACTCTGAGAGGGCGATCTGGTGAGATCGGCATTAGGTTGCACAAATATACTGAATGGACTTCCCATCGGCGGTCACAAATCAGGTCCGATATTTATAGCCCTCTCCTCAGTTGCAATGCTCCAGACGTCAGGGCAAGAACAGGATTATGGGGCAAGACGACTGTCCGCTGACTGAAGCAACCATTTAGGGTAATTACATCACTGTAGAGCAGAACATTAAGGTTGTTTCTCTGACCTGCGGTGATAAGTAGCAGCCTTTAGCAACACCACTGTGATGGGATTGAGATGTAAAGTTTCGTTAATGATTGTAACTTAATGCATAACATGACAGTCAGTGAAGTTTTTGCAGAAGACATTGTGATGCTGAAGGACTTGGGGTGACTTATTGTGAAGTAATTCATTGCCACTTTTTTATGGGACATTCTAATAGGTTTACAAACGTTCAAGCACCCTTGTTTTCTGACTTATAACCCGTTTCCGACATGATTAAGAACATTTTTTGACCAAACTTGAAAGTCTTATTCTTGCAATCACACCTTTGCCATATCTTTGCCACCGCTGCTATTCATTCACAACAGCATAAACATAGTGGAAAAAAGTTGATTGGGCAAATCTGATGCATCTAAGCACACAGAACTCTGTATAAAATCTGGCGCACTGCAAAAATATCACTAACAAGTTCTGCCATGTGACTCAAACAGCTCTGATATCGTATACATCTGTGCCACTCAATATGGAACTACTTATCACCAGAGTGCTAGAACACATGCTTTTTCACACACACACACACACGCACGCACACACACACCTCACACTCACACTAAACTTCCATGTGGTTGCGAACAGTACCTTTGTATCTCTCCCTGACGTTCTCGTACGCTCGAACAAAGTCCTGCTCGTCCACACGAGCAGGCTGGCCGGCCGGATCACACATGGCCCTGGGTCCGGGTCAGCAGCACCTTCTCCCTTTTTCTCCTCCCTCTGTCTCGGTCTCCTTTTCTCTATCCGGCGTCCCTCCCTGACGTCTGGGCTGTCAGAGCAGACTGGAAGGTGCACACGTGTGTATGGATGTGTGTGTGGCGTGTCTCGCTCAGGCCAGAATGTGTGTGTATATGTGTGGAGGTGTGTGTGTGTGAATGAGTGTGTGCTCGTGTGTTTGGGTTGCCTTCCACAGCACTGGCTCTCCAGACCAGACCACCAGTACCACTCCCCTTCTAAGCTTGAGAAATACCAACCCACACAACACACACACACTACACAGAGACACACACACACTCAGTCCCTCCTCTTAAAGGCCCACACACTGACTAACTCAGTACCGAGCTGATTTCTAAGAACAGCAACTCTAGCAGGGCCTGTGAGATCATTAGTAAGCTAAGGGAAAGGGTGAGCACGCAACCATGAAGACTTAAGGTTGAATATCTCAAAAGCACTTTTCTAAACTGAATACATCTAAATGAAACACTCAACAACTCTTATTATTTTTTCAAATAATTAATTGTAAAAAATTCATACAGACTACGTTGTCAATTCAGACTGGCCACAATGAACCAGGGAGGAACAAATCATATCGAAATCATATAAGCCGATATGATTTGCTGATTATTTTGGCGATGCTTAGATTTGCCCGATATTTTCAGTCGATATTTTATGACGCATTTACTGTATATTGGAAATGTAGCACATGTGCCAGGAATGTTCGATGTTCCTGGGATTTTATACGGCTCACACCTTCTGTCTTAAAATGTATGCCGTTATTTTGTGGCAAAATTCGGAACACACAGTGAAGCGTTCGCGAGCAAAATCTCTTTTCGCACTCAAGTCTGCCTGCACAATTGCGTATTTGCCTCACTTAACGAATGTAAGCTCGTACATGGGCTGAGTCCTGAACCGCATACTACCGCACTTAATACTGACTTGGTTCACCACATAGGGTAGTAAGTAACTTTTTTTTTTTTTTTAAATATTGCATACTACGCTTGAAATGCTTCACCCTTGCTCAACTCACTTGGCACTGTATTAGAAATGACAGAGCAATAGCGTTATTTTTGTGCCAAAAATCTGAGCGTGCAGTGGAACTTGGGCAAGCAAAATATCTTGTATATGCACTCGACTCTGCCTTCCTCATTTATCGGTATCGGCATCGGCAGATAATAAGCACAAAAAACACTGGATCTCAGTATCGGTCAATAATTCCCATATCGTGCATTCCTACAATGAACAAGAGTTCTGGCATGCAAACAAAAGCATTAGTGAAAGAAAACAAGATTTGTAGAGAAAGAACATAGAGGCAACCACTTTCCCCCCCAAGACCTTTTTAGAAATAATCTACAGAAGAAGTGCATTTTTATAAGCCACAAATCAACCGCTCATTTTTGGACGGTTAGTGAGAGAAAAACATCTGCTGCTCTAAGCGCCAAACACAACATATGGCCTGCCCACATTGTTCCAGGATCACTGCTTCTCGGTTCTGAAGAACCTAAACATTGTCTCTGATGGCCTCCTCAGTGGACTGGAATAAATACTAAGCAGAAGCTGCAGGGTAAAGTGACAGAGATTATGAATGGGGTTTCCTGAGAGGAAGTTGTGTCACTTAACACTTGTCTCTCTGCGCTGGTCTGCATGTTTAGCTTTTTGTGAGGATCAAATGCCATAATGACAACAGGAAAACATGACTTTTGATGTGTTTGAGAGAGTCAGGATTTCTCCGATGCCAGTCCTGTGAGAAAACAGATGTTTTCGGTAAGATTTCAGAGAGGACCAGAAGGCGTGTAGAGCAGTGTGTTACTGTAGATCTCTGAATTAAGACATTGACTTTTCGCAATGCAATATGACATGTAAAAATGACATGCAATCAAATTTAGTGGCTCATATAAAATTAAATGTACTAATGAGATTACAGATTTACAAAAGCCCAGCTGCTGTGTTACACTTTTTGTACTGATCTTAATTTGCTAGACAAGGGCCACATCCCAAACCACAGAATTACTGTAATAGACAGCGTGTCGTTATTCATTCATTCATTATCTGAACTGCTTAATCCCTATTGGAGTCGCAGAGACCGAGGCCTATCAGGGGACTACAGGCTCGAGGCAGGTACCAACCATGGGCCAACACACCACAGAACACTCACACAAACACACCCATGAGACAATTTGGAGCCACCAATCAACCTATAGTGGACTGTGGTAGGAAACACACAGGGACAGTTCGCAAACTCCACACAGAAAGGCCCTATGGCCAAACTGGGGCTCGAACCCAGGACCTACTGTCTGTTTTGGTTAGCAACTAGCATTGTTTCACTAATCAGTCATTTCTAATCTTGTGTGTGGTTATGCAAACAGTGCAGTCGTAATTACAGATTACCGGGATTTCCTTAATCGCATATTTTGGAGTTATGTCACAAGCAGTGTGACACGCTCTTTTCTAAGCACATTTGTCTGGTATAAATATTCACTTTATATGTTAATTAAAAAATATATAGCAAGCAATATTATATGTAAAACCGCTTCAATAAGATTAACTGTACAGCTAATATACTACTGTGGGTGAACGCCGACAATACAGCAGACAGTGTCGGTAATGTTTTCTTAATTACAGGGACCCTGGTGGTACCTTTACAGGTATGTGATTTGAACAGGTGACCCTCATGATCACAGGAGCAACACCATAATCATTCCACCACCACTGCTCCGAAAGAACTGCGAAAAGCACACAAGCCTGACTATTCCAAACGTTATGTCGAATTACAACATATTCAAGACTTCACAAGGCCACATGTAAAGCAGGCAGTTCCAACTCTACCAACCTGTCTATATTATTTCACTCATGCGTATTATATCATATGTCTTTATAATGTTTATCTGTAATCCCAAAGACCTAAAGCCAGCACTACTGTACTGTCTCCCTCTTCCATGTCACAGTGCTAATTCAGCAAACACAGAGTTACGACATAGTTCAGACCACGGAAAAATAAAGCAATTCTGCCCTTTACCAGGGATCTCAAAAGAACAGTCATGGCTGATATATGTGCACGTTTCAGCACTCTGAAGAATTCCCACCAAACGTGGAGTAATAGCTGCCATTTGTGAGTAATTAATTCAAGTGTCACAGGCTGAGTTAGAAGCAGTTTTCCATTGCTTCCAAGAGACAGACTCGATGTGCACATATAAAGCCGGCCCAGGGCTGCAGTAGTTAGAGTCTAAAGAGACTGGTGGTACACGGGACAAATGTTTTTGACCACCGTTTGGACAGGTTTATACATATAGCATTAAGCTTCAGCACTATTAAAAATATGAGCAGAATAATGAAGATGCAACATGACCTACACACTCACCTCACCTATTGAGCTGATTTAGCAGAAAACACTGAAAGGTCAACTGTTGCGGGTCATTTGGGGACACTTCTATAGCAGTGCTGGATTTCCTGTTAAATTTTAAATAATAGGATACCCACAGATTTAGATTTAGATTAAGATATAAGGGTCGACCGATTATCAGAGGCCGATATTAGGCAATTTGCAGATTACCGGCATCAGTGTTTAATTTTGACCATCATCAATATTAATATTAATATTAATTTATAAGTGGCTCCACTGCTGTCTCTTTTCTCTGTGCCGTTTGCTCTCGACTCGCTGCTTCATTTACTGTCCCGCCCACAACAGTTTCTGATTGGCTATATGGCTATTTCTATACGAATCCTTGTTGTCATTCACACCACCCTTACACACAAGCACAGCGTGGTACTCCGAGAAGGAGAACAGGAGAGAGGAGAGTTTAAAAATATGTACAAAAATATTACAAATGTCAAGTTCACATTCACAGTTCTTTATAAATTTAAAATACGATAAAATTCTTATGCCCTGGTTCTCTTTTCCATGAGAACACAGACTCACATTACACATTCGGTGAACCAAAAACTACAAAATAAGTAAATAAATGTTTCATTTCTGAAATTTGGTGGTATAGCATTTTACAGGTGCAAATGCAAACCTCCGTCACCAGGTAACCAATGCTGAAAGGGAAGTGAAAGTGTAACGGTAATTAATATTTGTATTAGTTGGCATGACTTAATAGTGCTTAGCCACCTTGCCATTGTTTTAGATGTCTTCTGCATCTTCATATTTTTCCTAATTGCTTTTATATTTAGTGGTTTTAAAGAATGTGATTTTACAGACCTTATGGTGTAATTAAATAAGTTCTGAATGCACAACAAAAAACTTCTCATTACTGGTGAACAACATCAGTAACCTCTGCATAATTAACCCATCCATGCAGTTGATGTGGGCAATGCTTGGGAATGGTTCCCTTGCTCAACTCCCTAACCGTTGCAATACCACCGCTCTCATGTCATTGGGTTTTAAAGAAAAAATTCTTTTTGATGTTAAATACAATACTAACTTGCATATGACAACTATGCTTTCTACTTAAATATTTTAAAAGATCAGGAGGTAAATATTTGCCGAAAGGGTGAAGTCGTACTGTACTACGCTCATCAAAGAAAAAGAATATGTTGACTGATGTGTAGTAAGTGGATAAAATCTTCTGCAACCATTATTCTAAAACTGGTCATTTAAAAAGACAGTGTAAGGCAGCATTCTAAGCAAATCTCTATCTCTTCTGGCTTTTCTTAATATAAATTCTACTGGAAAGCCTTACAATGAACTTAAAGCAAAGTAACTCAATAAACCCATTTTGTAAGCGGTGGCTGGTATTCATAAACACAGTACTAGAATTTCAGCAATATTTTACAACTAAAGCTGCCTTGTGAGAGTTACTGCAGCACTCAAGTAAGAAACGGCTGTAAAAAGGTGAAACTTAAACCTTCAGGTGTGTGCAGCTCTGGAATGCAGCTACTGCCAAAGCCAGGAACCGTCAAGCGTTAAATCTAAACCATATTTCTTGTCCTGAGAAAGTCTGCTTCCAGATGAATGCAGTACTTTGGACTACTGACATCATGTGGCGACTGTCAGTAAAACATTTGGGATTCAATATGCACAAAGCTCAAAGCCTGAAAAACAGAAGCCTCATATCATATATGATTAGGTATGAGATGGCACTCATACCTAATCATATATGATATGGAATTTGACTTCAACACTGGTGTGAAATTTGTCTTTCAACCCGAAACTAGATTTAGAACCCTTTAAACTAGTCATGCACTTACATACATAGTGAATGAACAGACCACTTTCCCAAGAGCTGAAAGATAAATGAGAGAAAAAGGTCACATCAACAGCCATACAGAGTCTGGAAATTCCTTCTTACAAATATTAAAATTGCATAAGAAGGTTCCAATCAAAACCTATATATACTACACATACTAAATTAAACTATTTTTATTTTGAACCATTTAAAATGTGTGACATATTACTAATGTGTGCTATGGTGCGTTCACAATGACAAAAATAATCACTCACTTACAAAGATTTCCCCAACATTTATGTTTTGAAGGAACAGATCGTAATACAGACAACAATAAATTTAAGTCACTTTTAGCCCAAACCTTGCACATTGGATCAGGAAAGACCTTTTATTTGTTCAAGTCATTCATGTAGAAATTAACTGTACTGTTCCCAGACTGGGAAACACTGCTCAGAAAACACAGAGCTATATAAAGGTGTTAGAATGAGAGGTGAAAAGGAAACACTGACAAAAATGATTAACAGAATGCACTGCACAAATATAGATTGAGCATAATGCCAACAGTCCACAAATAACAAACGCCTGTTCACAGATGTTACATACTGACAGCACACAGAGACAGAAACTGTTCTTAGCACTCTTGTATAAAGTACCCGAAAGTCACACTAAAGTATAAGTACAGATACCCTCACAAAAATGTACTTTGATAAAAGTTCAAATCACCAACTAGAATTCCACTCAAGTAAAAGTCTTAAAGTATCTAGTATTTACTGTACTTATGTATTACAAGTAATCTATAACCCGTGTTGGGGAGTAACGGAATACATGTACCAGCGCTGCGTATTTAGAATACAAAATATGAGTAACTGTATTCAGTTACATTTACCGTTTAAATAGGTGATAATTAGAATACAGTTACTTTGTTGAAATAAATGGATTACACGGCGGTCTTTTCCTGTTTCATATGTTAGGCTATCCCATCTCTATCCTCTCTCTAATTTAGGTAATTCCACACATTGCCGTAAACCCAAACAAAACACACAATATGAGGCTCTAATGTAAGCGTCCTGTTAATGTTGGTGGCGTCAGTTACACAATGGACCCGGAGCCAGCACAACAGAGCCAGCAGTGCCCGGGCAGGAAGGCATTTCTTACTCGGAAATTTCGTCTTTGCTCCTTTAGAGTAAATATATTGTCCCTTCAGGGATATTTGGGCTTAACAGTCAACTGGTAGAGAAAAAGAAACAAGAATTTGCAGAATGTGATTGCTACATTCATGTAGTTGTAAAAAGCATGACAATATATTAAGTAATCCAAAGTATTCAGAATTTGTTACTCACATTGAGTAACTTAACGGAATACGTTACAAACTACATTTTGGAGCATGTATTCTGTAATCTGTAGTGGAATACATTTTAAAAGTAACCTTCCCAACACTGTCTATAACTAACTGTACTTGAGTAATGAAAGTACAAGTGCAAGTAAATGTTAATAACAGAACACTGTCATGGATTAAAGCAAAAAAAAAAAAATCTGACTGAAATTTTTTTTTATTCTTTTTTTTTTTTTTTAAACCAAATGCTCTGTGTCGCGGGCCCATACCACTTCGGCCCTGCTGTTATTTATTTATTTTTAACGGAGCATAAGCTCTCGCAGCACTTGCAACACCGGAGCAACTGTCCTGATTCTCGAACTTCAGAGTTTTGGCTTCTTTATCTATTTAAGCAGTGGGTTTTCTCCACTGCTTTCCGACCTTTTTTAGCTACTATTAGCGAATGAGACACTTCATGACACACCACTGACTTCCAATCAAAGATACGTTCTATTCCGATCTTTTCTGAAAATAATGTAAAACATACTACTACTAGCCTATTATTATTATTATTATTATTAGTATTATACGATACGCAAGGTAACAAGAAGTCCGTGCCATTCCCCCTTTTGCAGATCTCGTCTTTGTTTTGGGACATTAAAAGCCTTTGAGACTGATGTGGCACTAAATGCTTGAGAATTAATTTATTCTTACTATGAAGTTTGGCATCTTAAACAAGCGTCGGGAAATAGCTTGCAGCCTGTAGGCTACTCCGCAGCCATCAAGGTTTAAGCGAACTGCCGAAACATAATGCTTATTTTTATTTTTAGGAAGAATAATTAAATCGTAATTAAACCAAAGAAAAAGACAGCCTTTCCAGAACTTTGGCTGCCCCCATTTTTTGTCTTCGGATCTGCATCAATCTCATTATTAACCTTTAGTGCACGTAGTTGACGGAAATCCGTCATAGCGACGGAAATCTTTAATCCATGTCTAACCTTTTAATATTAGAAGGTTTACTCAGCATTTTAAAGCATGGTAAAGAAAAAATTTGCCAAATCACACACTTCACAAACAGGGCTTTAAAAACCTAAACAGGAGTAAGCTATTGCTGTTATTTAAAAAAAGTCTGTCAGAATTTTTGAATAAACTAAACTATGAAGCTTATCTGGCACCTTGAAACATAAACAATGTCTTCAAAGCCTTAAGAATTTACAGAACACCAACACCATACGTGTGCACGTCGCGTTATGAGATTCACAGACCAATGACAAGTCAGCTTCCTCAAGCTTTTGTTGCGGTCACCTAAACTAAGAGCGGCAGAGAAAACACCAAATCTAATTGGATTTTTGTATCAAGTAATGACACTCCTTAAATTAGGAAATGTAGTGAAGTAAAAGTAAAAGTTGACAAAATAAAAAAAACTCAAGTAAAGTACAGGTACTCCCAAAACATACTTGAGTACAGTAGAGAAGTATTATTACTTCGTTACTATACAACACTGGTTCTTAGTTATACATGAGTGATGGCTAAAATATTTTGGTACTGCTTGCTTCCAACCAGATTAGCACTGTATCAGCATCAGGAAACCCTGTTAAAAGGAGAAGCTGGTAAAAAGACCAAGCGGTGATGGTCTGCGACGGCACAGAGAGGAACCCGGAATGTGGTCATGATGAACCTGTGGATTCCACCTGTCAACAGCACACAGCTGAGTTAGGCAGATTTGAGCCTCTCCTACGCTGCTGTAGTCTTAGCACATCAGTGTTCAGTATTACAGAAGACACAAAATGTGTGCAGAATGACACAAAGTAGACCTGTTATAGCAGGTATATATAGCCTATATAATAAAATATTTTACCAATAAGTGGCATAATATCATTAAAACCTATGTGCTATGAGATCATATGGCCAATATCAGTCAACAATCAACAAGCAATGCACAAATTGTGAATTGTAATTCTAATACATATATATACAGTCATGACCAAAAATATTGGCACCTCTGCTTTTACATCGGATAACGTACCACTGCAATTACAAATGCTTTGGTATTCTCTTGTTTATTTCTTTGGTTCGCATTAGAAAAACATAAAAAACAGAAAAATAAAAGCAAATCTGAGACATTCCACACAAAACTCAAAACAGAACAAAATTATTGGGACCTTTTCAGAATTGTAAGAAATAATTGTATTTCAAGCATGCGATGATCCTTTAATTTGTAGGTAAATTCACCTGTAGCAATTAACAGGTGCTGCCAATATAGAAATTCCCACTTGCAACCAGTTAAAACCAGTTGTTGAGTGTCTGTACCACACTGAGCATGGAGAAAAGAAAGAAGAGCAAAGAATTGTGCAAAAGAAATCTGGGCGCAACATTGTAAAGAAGTTTGCAGCCCATGGCACTAAAGCCAGTCTTTCTGGACATGGACAAAAGAGTAAAGTTGATGAAACTTTACAAAGAAGGATTGTTCAAAAAGCTGACAACAGTGTCAGCTCGCCTCTGAATGGGGGACAGTATGAAAGGAAACCCAGAAGGACCCCACTGCTAACATAAAAACATAAAAAAGCCAGACTAGAGTTTGCTAAAACTTAAATGAGGAAGCCACCATCCTTCTGGCAGAATGTCCTGTGGACAGATGAGACTAAAGCAGAACTTTTTGGTGAAGAGCATCATTCTACTGTTTACCGAAAACAAAATGAGGCCTTCAAAGAAAGGAGCATGGTGCCAACAGTCAAACATGGTGGAGATTCATTGATGTTTTGGGGCTGCTTTGCTGCTTTGGGTGCTGGATATTTTAACTGTTTGCATGGTGTTATGATATCTGAAGACTACCAAAGAATTCTGGAGCGCAATGCAGGGCCCAGTGTCAGAAAGCTCGGTCTCCGTCACAATTTCCGTCAACGACCTAAAGCATACTTCAAAAAGCACCCAGAAATGGTTTAAGACAAAGCACTGGAGAGTTCTGAAGTGGCCATCAATGAGTGCAGATCAAAATCTCATAGAGCACCTGGGGAGAGCTCTCAAAACACCAGCTGGGAGAAGGAACCCGTCAAATTTGAGAGACTTGGAGCAGTTTGAAAAAGAAGACTGGTCCAAAATTCCAGTAGAGAGCTGTAAGAGATTTGCTGAATGTAACAGCAAGCGACTGGCATCAGTTATTTCTTCTAAAGGTTGTGCTACCAAATATTAAGTTGAGAGTTAAGTTGAGAGTTAAATTTGTCCAGTCCATTTGATGAATTTAGTGTGGAATGTCTCAGATTTGCTTTATTTTCTCTGGGGTTTTTTTTTGTGACAATACCAAAGCATTTGTGATTGTAGCAATTTTCGGGAAGAAGTGGTGCGTTATCTGATATAAAAGCAGGGGTGTCAATATTTTCGGCCATGAATATATAGGTATATAAGTACAACGTAGTGAAATGTGTCCTAAATGATCCTAAAACTGCAAATCAAAAGATAAAATTTGGAATTTTGAAGTTAGCAGATTAAGTCAATGAAATATAAAGACAAATATATATATAATTTCTTAATATATATATCATTTCTTGCTAAACCTGCAACTGTGCTTGCTTGAACACCCATTATATCAATCACTCTCACTTCCTCCCCAGGGCTCAACAGTTGGAATTCCAGACATTTGAGGCCTTTCTAAAAGGCCCATAAATACCTGGGTCCTTAGTAAAATAACAGTTGAAGTACAAAGGTCATTCACATTTTGGAGTCATTTAAAGAAACCACTTTCAAACTGGTCCGAGTAACATGGGGAGGAAGCTTGTGTAACTTTGTTTCAGGAAAAGCAACCTTTAGCCACAGGATGGTAGTCTAGAGTACGGAAGCTACTGCAAACCCCAAACCTTTCTCATTTTTTCACAGGCAGCAGACTATGAATAACTCGTACAGATGAGGAGAATGACCTTCACTTACAAGAAACATGACTAAAGTAGGACTTTCTGAACGCAAGTATTACAGTCCACTCCAGCAGGGCTCACAAACGTTGTTGCATGTCTGTTAATACCCAATTTGGCTCATGAGATAAAGATATAATTCATGGGATAGACATACTTGATAAACTAAAATGCGTCACTGACAAGTCCAAAACTGACTAGTTTTCAGGGGATTTTTTTTTTTTTTAACACATTTTTGTGTTTTAAAGTAGCCGAATTGACTCCAGATATATCTAACAGCTGTTCTGGATAGCACTTGTGCATTTGTATTTAACTTCAATTATGTTCCATTTTGAGTGTCTTATAATTGGACTGGGTATTATGTGTATTATCAGCTTTTACTCTCTATCTGCCTGCAATTTAATCTACTGTTGACCCAGTAAATTCATATTATTCATATTATAAACACTTCTACATGTTGCACCCTATTATTCTCTGCAGTGACAAAACACACTTTTTTCTTTCAGCATCTGATACTAGAGGACTGATATTACCACAGGATTTTAACTAGCTGCAAAATCCGACAGAGGCTTATCAGCATGGTGGTGATTTGTGCCACTGCCTAAACACTGTCTTAAAGGAATTTGAGAACTGACATAATATTTTGAAAATTAAAGCATTTAACTTAACACTGAAGTACTGTACAATGGATGAATTCTAACTTTTCTAACTTCTACTGGTCATTTTGCAAGAAATATTTACATTTATTTAGGCATGGGGTTAAGACACTCTGTAGCGGGTTATTTTCTAACAATGCGACATAGTAGGTAAAATTCTGGCCTTCACAAGAACATTTTCTTTCAAAATAAAACTTTTTATGGCCTTTTACGGACTTCAAACATAATCACTATGGATGCACGATAATATCGGAATCGGTTGATAATTGCTTTTTTTAAGTCATAGAGTCAATACTTAGATTTGCTCGATATTTTATTTATTGTACGTCGGACAGCTAGCGCTTATGCCAGGGATTTCCAAGGTCTGAGGTAGGATTTTATATGGTCCACGCCTTCTGTCTTAAAACGTAAAGCGCGCGTCCTGTCCTATATGGTGTACCAATAGAAATAGGGCGCGTGTCACTTTTTCTTAAAATGTTGTGCATCCTCGCTTCACCCTCACTAGACTCTGCCTTCACCTTCGCTTGACTTAGAAATGTCCGAGTTATGGCGTTAATTTTGTGCCAAAATTCTAGCATGCAGTGGAACTTTGGTGAGCAAAAAGTCTTGTTTTTACACTGCCTTACTCATTTATCAGCATCAGTATCGGTATCGGCAGATGTAAGCATGAAAACATCGGATAACGGCATCGTCCAATAATTTCCTTATCGTGCATCGCAAATAACCACATATATTAACATTAAGGGTGCAACGATTATTCGAGACTGTTGACAAAAATCGACAATAAAAACAGTCGCCGACGAATTTGATTGTCGATAATTGTCGCCAGACATCTTTTTAAACGGAGTGAAACGTTTCTTTCCTTTCTACCTGTGCAATACTACCGCTTTCCAATAGAGTGCACCTATACACCACACTCTGGTGAGATTCGCTCTTGTGCAACAGCATTCAGTGACAGGTAGAGGAATGGCCCGATGGCGTCACATCAACGCCAAAACTAGAGTGCGCAAAAATTTGCAGGCGTAAATTTCAAAGTCGCAAGCGCAGATGTGAAACTCGAGAGCACAAAATTACGAATCGAGTGTGCGTTTGTGATAATACTGTGCGCAAACTGTATTTTTCCTCTCTCTAATGTCTTTTTTCCTCTCAATGTGTTAAATGTCCTCGCGCACAAAGTAGATTACCGACGAGCGGCTTTTTTGCTCGAGTGAGATTTCTACACGTGTGGTTTGAAAGGGGTGGGTTTGGGCAGTTTGGGGGCGGGGTATAGGCCGTTTCTGCCTGCGAATCCTATTGGCCGATGGCTCCTGTTTTTGTGATTCGCTAAAGAAAGTTCCTACAGAGAAACCAAAGACGTCGGAGGCAGAGGAACCGCAACAGTTCAGTTAAACGCAAGTTATAGTTTATCGACCTTATAATTATAATTTAATAGTTAGGTCTTATATGTTTAATAAGCACGCAAAACGGTAAAGTAACCAACGCCTTTGTCACTCGCTCATAAATGTTATAATGGTATGTTACCATTTTCTCAGTACCATCACAAAACCAGGAGCCATCGTAAGGCTAGATAAGGCAAAGAAGAAACTTATTTATTAAAATATGTTTTTGAGTGAAGTATCTTTCTTGCCTCATACTAAATGTAAAAGCTGGTAGCTAAATCGGCATTTTATAATTATGAAATTTATAATCCGATTAGTCGACTAATCGTTTTAATAGTCGATGACTAGTCGACTCTCAAAATAGTCGTCAGTTGCAGCCCTAATTAACATTATACAAATGCTCCAAAAATACTGTAGATTACATGTTGAACAGCCTTTCTGTGGACGTTGCTATTCAAAAAATGCCTTAATCAACAGATCGAGGCCTCTCTACTTTAAAGTGCACAGTTTAAATATCTGAATCCTGGATTCGTCTCTGTACACCCTTCTGCAAATATTATCAGATGCAGAACCTGATTCGACCTTCCTGTAACCTGACCTGCCTGCAACAAATTCCCAGCGGCAGAGGAAATTCTGACCTGCCCTCAAACACATTAGAACCCCGGGGGAGAGTCATAATCAGTGCCGATACCATTAGAAGAAGCAGCATCATCTCAGATGATGAACGCAGAGCAGCGACTCTGTTTTCCATATTGAGTTCTGCTAAAAGGTTGCAGAGTTGATGTAACATGACAGTAAGACAGCAGCATTGCAGCACTGCATCAGACCACACCCTGCTACAGCAATGTGTGTACGTAAGTGGTATTGTCACACAAGCATGCGTCCTCACAACTTACACACATACACATACAGAGCAAGAGACAGAGAGACAGAGAGAGAGACTGCTGAGTCAGGCCAATGGTGGTCAGGAAGGGGGAAAATTGACCACGCAGGCACACGACCAGGATGTTAGGATTTACGCCTCTAACAACACAGACATCTATACCAGCAAAACACAATTTCAACACTTGAAGCAAATGTAAAAGTAAAGACCTTTAAAATTTTACATTAAAAAAAACATGATATCTAGGAGTGTACCGATACCTCAATCTATACTGATGCATTAATTAACAAGCCCATGGCATCAATCCAAAATGAAAACATCAATCATACATCACGCACACTGCAACTAGGGATGCACCGATCCGATATCTGAATCAGATATCGGTCTGATAACGACACGTTGGGTCAGGTATCGGTGGCATTGGGTCGTTCTATGGAGCCGATCTGTTCCATTAAATTGCAGTTTTTTGCACAATTTGTCATGCATCGGAAGTTAACACACTACAACCACAAAAGCAAATCACGCGATTCTACTGTTTAATTTCCTTAACGCCACCAGCTCGCGCTTGCAATCTCTGTGTTCCTGACGGTTTTAGCGCCGCAGGATTTGGGACCGTCACTAAATTACACAACTGTTTTTCAACAAATAATTTTTGAGATATTATTTAAATAATAAGTAATTTAGCATATACACTACATATGGGTGTGTAATTATAACATTATTATAGTAAGGGAAACAGTATTAAAAGTCTAGAATAACAGAATAATTTCAGACTCCTCCTCACAGAGAAATACACACCTTATTATTTAAAAACTGGTATTGGATTGTACTTGGGATCGGCCGATACCCAAAGCCCAAGCATCAGTATCGGAACTGAAAAAGTTAGATTGGTGCATCACTAATTGTACCATCACCCTATATAGAACAGGACAGAAGATTATTTTTCATTTATATATCTGAGCTAAATGTTTAATGATATTTTAGTCCCTTTTTGTTGTTTGATTTTAATGGATGGGATTGTGTTAAATCAGCATATCAAACTCTGACTTCTGAATTAAATCTAACAGAAACTATATCATAGCACACTTTGTGATACTTTTAGACATTGAATAATTGTCCAGTGAATCGATAATGTATCGTGATGCAACATTATTTACACCCTTAATAACAGTTGACTACACTGACTACAGGGGTACGCATACAACACCATATCTAACTTTTCTGCCCACTGTGGTACTGAATCATATCCTTCTTCTCTGACTCACATGTAGTTTGAGGAACTTTCACATTTCAGCTGAACTGAGAGCAAGGTGCTTCCCCATCAACATTCTCCTTGATGACAAACGCCTGTAAACTGAAATATACCTTGTAGAGGTGCTCTCTGAAAGTCAACTACTAAATTTTCCATCATTGTGTCTACTGCGATTCTTGAAGTCAGACATGTTTTTGCATGACAATAACAGGATACAACAAACAGAAGCTTAGAAAAGAGATTACTTCTCAAAAAAATCAGAATATGCAAAATCCTAAATACAATTTTATATTCTAGCAGCGTGCTTGCTAAAAAAAGCCTAGGTGACGTGTGCTGGTTAACAGAGAAAGAGAGGCTGAAAGCTGGCAAGGAAGTGGGTTTGTAGGCTGCTGTGTCTCTGAAGAAGTCTTAAGCATGGCAGCAAAATAGGCTATAAAGGGTCTTTTTGAATAAAAAACACGTGATTCCTCACATTATTCCTGTCAGATCAGAAGGCACCAGTGTGTAGTCGATATCGTCCCTGAAATTCTAAATTGATTCAACTGGCAAAATGTCCATTCAGGTACAGCCCTTCTACTTTATATCTCAACTAAGTGACCTCTTAAAGGATTTTAAGTCAAGCTCTACTTTCAGAACTTGTTAGGGTTGTGCAATATGACAAAAATCTTATATCCAAGTCATTTCATAATCCAATAACAATGTACTGTATATCACAATATAGTTTTTGGTTTTCACAATACATTTTCTGTAAAATCAGTGGAACTTTCACAAGCAAAATCTTCTGTCTGAGCTCAAATCTGCCTACACACTCACTTGAAACACTCGCTCATATGGAACGCCAACGGTGCCACAATTCGCCTGTATTTTTATGCAATTGACAGTTAAACAGTTTTTGCTCTAATATATTGGCGCTTCTTGTCGCACTCTAGTGACTTTTATGCCGTAAAATGGCTGTAAAATGCTGGGATTTTTAGGGCGCTCTAGTAGAATGCCTTTAAGGCGAATTGTAGCACCTTTGGCGTTCCACAGATCTAAACGTGAGGGCTGGGTGTTTCGAGCACAAGCGTAGGCACAGTTGAGCGCGCACAGACACAAGATTCCGCTGCCGAACCTTCCATTGCGCACTCAAAATTAAGGCACAAATATAATGCCGTAGTATTCTCTGTGCCTACGTTCACGTGGCGCCGTGGTGAATATTGCAAACCGTCATCCGAATGAAGATGGAGCATCTGAAACTAAATGTTCAAATGAGTAACGTCCTAAAGAAAGACAGGAACATGTACCTAGGTGTACATCTCATATTTTGAGACATATGCCTGCTGTTTATTTTCTATAACTGAAAATATAGCTGAAACAGAACTTGAACATTTTACTTACTCTAGAAAGTTTCTGCGGACAAAAAAATGAGGACTGAGTAAAGAAAAGCCAGACATCAATGTTCTTAGTAAGGTAGAAGCGGTTGAGAGCGGTTATTTATTATGAATTTTAATACTAACACGTAGTCTGTTCTGAGGCAAACCTGAGGCTTCAGGCAAGCTAAAAAGGTAAAAGGCAGTCTGTTGGTCTGAGGAGAATGCCAACATTTCAGGCAAATAAGACGCTGGGCATAACACCAAACAGGAATTCACAGCACCACCAAAAACAACTTTTCTGAACACACAAAGTCCAGTGCAAGCTTGTACTTAGGTTTTGGAGTATACTGTGCAAACTCTGTTTGCATGGCATTTAAAAACTGCATTTAAGTAGGTAAACACAGGATGCTTTATACACACATTGTCACCACATACACACATCAGACATTTGGAGGCCTGCAAAGCTTCAATCCCATATTTACTTTACATATACAAGCTTTTGTCTTCCCACTGCACAAGCCGTTTTGCAAAAAGTTCACAAATTTAGTTGGTGAAGCTGGAGATTATCACTCAATAAAAATTAGAGCTGTCTCATAATACACTTAAAACTATTAAACAGAGACTTAAGATGTAGTATTTAGGATTATAAGTATGATAATGATGCATCGTCTGCTTATCCAGCTTTGCTAATATTTGTTTAAAAACAGCTGCATCTCCGTCTGGTTGGGTAACAGCACAGTGGCCAGTCAAAAACGCCTGAAACGGATTATTAAAGTAGCTGGCAACATCATCAGAGCGTGTCTCTCCCCCCGCTGCAGAAGATCTTCCACAAGCACTGCATCAGGAAGGCCTCCTGCATCGTGCTTGACCCCCTCACACCCCTCCCATCTGGCAGACGCTATCGCAGCCCCCAATCCACCAGACCGCGTGATAGCTTTTTCCCCACAAGTCATCAGACTTTTGAACATACTGTGTGCCCTCCCACTCCCCACTACACACACCCGGACTGTAAACTGATACTTTTGCACCTTTGCACTTTACTCCTCACGGTTTAAATGCACATGCTGCTCCATGGACAATCTTAGCCATGCCACATTGAAACTGTTGCATTGTTTCACTGTTCCACTCTGCTATTTGTTAAACCGTTGCTAATCTTAAGTATGTTACTGCACAAAGTGGAATTGTATTTCATGATTGAAACTGTAAAATTGAACTGCTGCTAAAATATTTGCATATAATATGGGAACACTCTGCAAGTACAAATGATTGTAATTCTGTGAAACATTATTTGCACAAACTAGTGATTGTTATTCCAGGAAACATTATTTGCACATTTGTCTCTGCCCCCACCCGACTGTTGTCACAATTTGTGTGTGTGTGTGTGTGTGTAGACTCTGCCTGTTTACAATTCTCATATTTAACTGTCACAGATCATATGCACATCCAATGCACCTGGAGCCTCTCTATGTGCACGTACATAGTTGAGATGACAAAGTTTACTTTGACTTTGAGTTAAAAAACTTCTTTTCCTTCACCTACAGTTAGTCAGACTCTAGTCTACTTTAGTTTTATAATATTTGCACATTTAATTGAGTTCTTTTACGTCACATTTTACAATATATGCACTTTCACTTTCAGAAAATCTTTACAAACCAGACCACAATGATCCACTTAAGTGCATTAAATGTATAACCTATTCCCTGCTGCTCTTTAAGAAAACTAGAGTATTCCTAGAGTAATCCTGTAATATTTTTTTAAAGAAATATTATCAATAGCTGAAGCCCTAAAACATGCAGTAAACTCATATCACATAAAGCCTTCACAAATTGATGAGCATTTTATTTTCAAATGGGTTTGGTTAAGCAAGTTATTTGCAAAAAGGCATACTTATTTAAGTGAATAGCAACTGAAGAGCAAAGTCCAACATGCACCTGTGGGCTTCATCAGCAGACCCCTTCCACCTACCTGCGATGCGGATGACAGCCCTGTCTGCGGGGTCCAGCACGTCTCCGGAAGCTGATTTGGAGCGTTTAACCCGCTGATGCTTGGCCAGATTCCAGGGCAGCGTGTCTCCAGGTAAAGGCGCCGACACCGTCTCACTTGGGCTCTCCTCTGACGCAGACCTCTCACGGAGACGGGGACGGCTTCCGGACATGGCCTGCAACGAAGTCAGGACAGAGATTTACAGCCAAGCCAGCAGGAGAGACACTTAGATCTAGCCTAGATAAATACAACTATGTAATCAAACAGATAATCAATCAGACAAGGAAAACAGTCCTAAAGTGCACATCTACACTCACACCCTCCAGACCTTCCTGAGGGGAAAAGCTTTACACAAATGCGGCTATGAGTTGATGGAAGTGTTTACGAACTGCAGCAGCAAAAATAGACCAACAAGACTGCAGTACTATCAAGATACCTAGAGCTAAATTTAGACACACCCACACTTCTGGACAAACGTTAATAGCCTACAAATGATTCCGGTTCTACAAATGACTCACCACATAAAAACAGTAAACAGTGAGAACTGAAAAGTGTGACAGTCAAATATGGATTATTTTTCATTCCTCACTAAAGCCAGAAATGTCTGGATTTGTGATTCAGTGACAAAATATGATCTTGTCCTCCCAGATCTTCAGTTTTTAGAAGATTCATGGTGTTCATATGCAAAATGGATGAATGGCCTGAATGGATAAGAGTTACAAAAACACAGCTTAATCACATTTCGTTGGTCCAGTATGGTGCTGACAGAACTTGAAGTTAAGGTCAGTGGTCTCAATGGCCAATCAAACCTATTGTCATATATTAAAATGCTTACAGTATATTATAAATTAAAATACAAATATTTCTACGCATTTCAGCTTCATCGGATGCTGTAAAGAGGAGGCTTTTGGTCTTACATAACTCCAAGTGCTGCAGAGCCATGAATTAAATATGAAAAGTGCTGAGGGAGCTACTGTACTATAATACCAAGAAGCATTTCTATTATACATTCCTAAAATGAGAAGGCAATATCATTACAATTTCTGGTTTCCACAATACATACAATGCATTATGTATGTAAGGCAGGTATAAGCACGTATGAGGTATCTGAATTCAGATTCAGCCACCCAACTCATTCCAAAAAACAAGCATTCATTTATAAGGTGTTGCTGCATTATTCTATATCTAGCATCTCTATATATTTATTATTTCATTATTTATTTAAAACACTACACATAGGTTTAACTTAAAAGTCTTATAATGGATGATCAAAATACGCCTAAGCAGCTTGGTCGCCTTAACAGGCTTTATAGCAAATATAAACAATAAACCAAACACAATTTTAAATACAGCCCTAATTACCACATCCTCCAACAGCTTCAAGGAGCTCTTCAACGAGCTTTCATGTTTCCTAAGGTGACCCCAGCACTCTTGGTGGAGTGATTAATAACACAAGTTACCAGGAAACACAGAGGAGCTGCCAAGAGCATGTATTTAACTATCCAAATAGCGGATTGGGGAAGAAGTTCATGAGAATGAATAGAACTACGACACAGATAAACAGTGAAGATGTGATGTAATAAAGTTGTTCGGTCAGACTGGTGCTAGATATATGACCTCAGACTGCGGAAAAGGGAATGTGAATAGAGCTTCACTCGAAAACCAATAATGTCATTCAGAGGAGAGCAAAACCCAGACACCCACAATCAGTGTGTAGTGGCATAACTGTAAATAATGCATTCTATCATCAAGGAGCGCAGTACTATAAAGGTTGAACAATACAGAAAAAATGAAATTGCAGCATCTACTGTGGCAATACTGTCTATTTTATTTAGCAAATGTCTTGATCTCTACATAGAAAGAATTTGTCTAGAAATGTTGAGGCGACTTTGTAGTGGAGTGCCTCTACAATAAATAAACGAATAAAAAAATAAATAACACATTTTTAAGAAGACTTTGTGTGCAAACCATCACGTCCTAAACTTCCACTGGTGCAAACTAGGTTTCACAATCTGTATATGCAATGTGGCTATTGCGCATGCGCCATGACTATTTCGAAATGAGAAATTGTGCAGCCCTAATATTTAGTAAGCATAACGTTATTCTGAGTATTTAGACAGACTGCATTCGCAGTGGCTATGTACGAGGCCAGGGACAAATAATCTATGCAGTCTGGAGCAAGCCAGCCAGCGAACGTGGGAGAGAGATTCATTAAATGAAGTGCATTTGATAGCATTTACGTCAAGTACGCGACACACCTGTCTGACCTTCATTCTGACCTAAACGCCTTGACTACCTGTCACTTTCCCCCACCTCACTGCACCAAAGCGTATGATCGCCACCCCCGCTCCTCAACCCAGTGATGCAGCAAAAAAAAAAAACCGAGCACCTCGGAGGCTAAAGCCGCATTAACGCCCACGTATTCTTCCGTATTACTCACGTAAAACCACCGAATGCGGCTAATTCCCGTCCAGCTGTTCCGCACCTCCGCTGTGTCACAGCTCCATGTAAACGTCGCGCGAGCCGCACTCAAACCGACTCGCGCACGCGCTCCACCGCCAAACTTGGCCGCTCTCGCGCGACGCTGTAAGCGCTCACCACCTCGCCGTCATCCTTCTTCACACGCCCGAGTCACGGCGTTACTGCGGAACTTAGCCTTTCTTAAAACGACTCGAATACGCTGTTTACCTGAAGCTTAAGTTACTGTTAGGACGAGTTACGGCGTTTGGATTAAACGCCCGAAGGGAAGGGAAGGGAAGGGAGAGTGGCTCAATAGAGATGTCACCTCCCGAGCGGGAGAAGAGTGCGAGTCGTGACGCGATTTACTCCCATTCAGCGGCCAAGAAATGCACAATTATGCAGCGGACAATGCACTGGCAGTCAATTATACACCACAGAACAAGTGCACAGTCAGTACTGAGGACTGCAGGAGTCATTCTCTAAAAGAGTATAGAACTGTAGCTTAAACCACCCCCCAAAACGTTGTTTATCTGCATGTGTCCACTAGAAAGCAATGCAAGGCTGTACTTATTTTTCAAGACAGTGTCATGAATTGCAATGAGGAGGAGAAAACATTAAAACACTAATAAGTTGACTAGAGTAATGCCAAGTGAGTATCTGTGCTTGGCAACATCTTGCAAAATAGGACGCTGGACCTCAGCATTGGCACACAGCTCATTAGACTAAAACGTTATTCTGTTATGTGGCACAGGATGAATAGCCAGAGGGGTGTTGGCCAACCATGCATGCCATCCAGCCACAGCGCCAGTCCTAGTGCCAACTTCACCCAGTTGAGAACAGTTTTAACCCACTACCCACTACTTGTTAAATTCTTCTTGTTATGAACAATTCTTTTCTCAAGGTCATTTGAATGTTGTGTGAATAATTATTAAAATAAAAATAAATAAATACGTTTTACTGGAATCACTAAGCATTTAATCATTTGTATTGCGTCTTCTGCGGCAAAGGTTCTGACTCCTGTTTGAAACAGTTTTTTTTTTCCTACTGAAACAACTGACCTGCACCATGTCTTGTTAAAGGATAACTAAATCCAGGAAGCAAAACCTTGAATGAGACTATATATCAAAAGTATTTTAAGTACAGAGACAACAAATATGGACAGCTAATACTTCAGGATGCTTAAAGAAGTCATCCTGCAAGTGTGGAAATAGGTTGACAGGTCTGTAAACATGCATACTCAATGCCAAAAATCTGTGCAGTGCAGTGCATTAAAAGATATGGTGGACATAATATGTAGATATGTTAATTAAGTGTTGACATTTTACACACCTTGATTTAAGCAATCTTGCCTAATTTCAATTCCCATTTTATCTTTCCATGTATTGTTGGTTTCATGCTTTGGAAATAAGAACATATCTTTATACTGTATTTTCCCATTTAAATGGGGGAAAACAGCTGTGTGGATACTAACCTCCTCGGACGGTTTGGAGGTCATTGTTCCAGGTGCGATAGTGACCTTCAGTTGCTTTTTACTCCTCTTCCTCACTGAGGCAGGTTTCACAGCTTGATCCAAACTCTCTTGCCTTTCCTTCTCCTCCTCCTTCTCCTGCTTCACCTCTTTTACCACCTTCCGCTTTTCCTTTCCTGGTTTCTTGGCCTGTTCCAGGCTCTCCTGCCTCTCCTTCTTCTCTTGCCTCTCCTTCTTCTCCTGCTTCACCTCTTTTACCACCTCCCGCTTCTCCTTTGTCACAGGGGACGCCAGATCAATCACCTTGACAGTTCCCTCATCAACTGGAGCCGAGGTGATGCTTTTCTCCTTTGACTTCTTCTTCCGCTGAAACAGGAATGACAGCAATGTGTTCATTCGGCTCATAGAGGGCAGCGACAACAAAACCGCTCCACTAAACTCAAATAAAGTGACTTGCTATAGCAGAAGGCGAGTGACAAAGACGTTTTAGCACTGAATTATGTGGGAGCTTTTCGCTCAATTCTGGCACCCACTCTCTAAAGTCCACACAAACAGCCCCTTGTTTGACGCTCTGTGAGTGTGATTGGGAATGTCAGGCTTACAAATAACAGCTTGCTGTCTTTTCATTCGGGCACATTCCCACCTTGAATAGAAAAGATGGACAAGATGGATATACTGTAATATAAAATATTCAGATATACTGCACATTCCAAACACAGAAGATGTAGATTGCGATTAACAATTTCTTGTACGGAATCATTTGAGTAGACAACTATCCATGTTTTGATGTAATGGACCATAATTTAAGCATCTAAGGGTGACAGGGATAAAATATTCAAAAATCCCCCTGTAAAAATGAATGGTATCTCAGTGCATTAGCTCTGAGATAATCAATCAGAGTAATTATTTAAACTAATCAACTAATTAACTGTTTAGAATAACGTGAAACTGTAGCCTGGGACCTAAAAATGTGAGAAGAATGTAAAGAAGTAAACTACTGAGCTTAATGTTTTACTTGAACGTAAAATAACAGAAATGAAAACACTCCTCAAAAGACCTATTTTGCCTACATAATTCATTAACTGGCTAAAACAGACATACAGTTGAGGAATTAGTTAAGTCTGCATTTTCTATGCATTTAGCAACTATTTAGCTGATTTTGAGCTTGAACTGACATACATGCATTTACTGACTTATTCAGCTTCAGCGTTACCAAACGTTCAGCTTTGTGTCCTGTGTTCCTAAAGAACACATCATCTATAGTCCATATATTTATTCATTCATTCATCATCTGAACCGCTTAATCGCAACTGGGATCGTGGGGGGACCGGAGTTTATCCCCTTATTCACACTTTACGGAGCCCACTTTAGAGTAGCTAATCAACCTATATCGTATGCTTTGTACTGTGGTAGGAAACCAGAGCACCCGGAGAAAACTCACGCGAACACGGGGAGAGCATGCAAACTCCACACAGAAAGGCAATACGGCCGTCCCAGGGGTTCGAACCCAGTACCATCTTGCTGTGAGACGGCAACGCTAACCACTCTGCCACCGTGCCGCCCTACAGTCCATATATTTAATTGATGTTTAAGACATCACCAGTAGATCCACATGAAGGAGAGACAAAAACAAGGCCAGTAGTCTGCTCTATCAAACTAGTTATTTAGCTAGGGCTGGACATCTATTCTGAACATCTTCACGTCTTGTATTTGACTCCAGTTATTTAGCAGCTCCCCAAGTTACGTCACTAAATAAACTTCATTAGTTTCTAGACTTGTAGTCAAGACCGCCTAAATCAAGACCAAGACACTACCAAGACCAGAGGGTATCGAGACCAAGACAAGACCAAGACTAAGACCAAGACAGGCCAAGTCAAGACCAAGACAAAGTCGAGACGAGACCAAGACCAAAAAAAAAGACTCCCTTAACTTTTGTGTGCTGTTAAGGACTGACATGACGGGTACTGACTGGTCCCAAAGTCGTCTGACAAAACAGCTAACACCTCCAACAACTGTCTAAAGAATGGGAAATATGTAACTGATTTCAATTAAACTTCATTTGTAGATGAAATTGTAACATCAAATTGAAGATACACAATTGTAAACTTGAAATTGCATCATGTCCCATTGTAGCAGTACTAGCCAAATTACACTGCATGATATCAACTTCCCTGAAATGGATTAGGCCTGTTAAGTCAACACAACGTGATAGGCAGATGTTATTTAAAAGTCAATGGTCACAATTATTTAGTCAAACAACACCAATTTATGTAAAATACTGTAATCAAACAATATAAAGACATGCACACACGTCACATGAATCAAATGCAAACTACAAATACTATATACCAATACAAACTGCACATCAAATTGTGCATTAATAAGAATGACAAGTGCTTGAAAGATTCTGACATGTTGATGTCTGCAGTGGCATGTGATTACAACACACTGCCAATGATATCAAGCCTGTTGTTCAGTAGGACAAGAACAATAGAACACAGACATTTTGGACAAATAACAGATTGAAAAACTAATACAGTTAGATGAAATACTTAAATAGAGAGAGAGAGAGAGAGAGAGAGAGAGAGAGAGAGAGAGAAAACGAGAGCATCACTGTTAATAGATACTGGATCATGGATACTGTTGGCTCCAAATCTCCGGACCACTATGTCGATCTGAGACAGCAAGACCAAGACAAGACTGAGGGATCCAAGACCAAGACAAGACCAAGACCAAAGACCGTCGAGACTATGACAAGACCAAGACCACGTAAAAGTGGACATCCAACTCTATTAGTTTCCCATCAATGCTTAATGATTAAATTACAGCTTGCTGACTGTGGTCTGTGAGAAGTCACTTTTTGTGAGCATTTTTATGTTAGTAACAGTATCCTTTCAAAATGTCATTAAATAATTACAGATAAGCTGGTGTAAATCACTGGCTGAAGATCATCATGACGATTATCTGAAGATATCATTATTTGCTTAATGGTATCATGTGAATTAAATTTCTTGTGTCTCCTCATTTATGGCATCAGTAGTATTGTATTGCTTTACAAAACCTCTTGTTTTTGTGAACTTATGTTTCTGAAAACTGACTAAAACACTGTCTGAAAGTAACAAGGTGGACTGAAATTAGGGTCGATTCCAAAATGTTTAAAACTGAACAGCTCTCCAACAGCCAAACTGGGTGCATTTCCCTAAAGCATAACTATGTTAGCTGCTAATGTACACTATGTTAGTTGCTAACTTAGCAACTATGCTTTTGGGAAACACACCCCTGGACATGTCCACCAACAGCACTCATGCTTCATTACTGGCCTCTACAGGCTGCTTTGAGAACTGCATTGGCAGTAGAAAATATCCGTGTATATATACATACAAATTCTTTTAGACTGAGTCTCCCAAAGGATATGGTCCAAGGAATCCCTCAAGAAAGCTGTAACATACACCATGAGGATTCAGCCTTCAGTGTAATTATGGTTTGTCCTTTCTTACCTGGCTTTGATGCTTTGTTTTGGATTTTTTCTGCATGGCTGAAACGAGAGGATTAAATAGAGGCATGTTAGTGGACATTAAAATAAATAAATACATAGCTTGAGTTTACTGTGGCAAAAAAATTCCCATCTGAAAAATGTCAGACATTGTTATGAAAACGACTGCAGAGGAGGTGGAGAGACTGCAGGATAGACTTCAGGTTTCTGTGGGAGAATGTGACCGTTCTCCAGAACCTGCGGCGAAAACCCGTCTAGTCGTCTCTCTGTGAGCACGACTGTCATCTGCCATCAGCAAGTGAGAACTTGTTGTTTGCTGTAGCACCGATTCTCCATAAAATTCAAGTATGCAGTCATCCTGAAAGCTTTTACACCAATTTTAACCTCCAAAACAGGATGATCAAAGCCACTACACCACACATATCAATTTGAATGACATGAAAATGTTATGGAGTAAATGTATCATCTTGTCTATATATCTAATGACATTTTCATTCCCATTCCCATTTTCATTTGAAAGCTGTGCAACTTGGGGCTAAGGGTCTTGCTTAGGGGCCTAATGACAGTAGAACAAGCTGGATTTGACAAGCTTTTGGTCCATAGGCAAGTATCCTACCACTAGGCCACCATCACCAACAAGGAAAAGGAGGACTTCATTATAGTATTACAGGCCTTAGTTGGGTATTATAGATGTAAACGGGGACTATCATATCTAGTTTTCCTGTAAATAATTGTACTTCTGTCTAATTGCTATTTTCTCCTTTTTATTGCTTTTAAATACTTTATACATATACAGTACTGTGCAAACGTTTTAGGCAGGTGTGAAAAAATGCTGTAAACAAAGAATGCTTTCAGAAATATAAATAATGATTGTTTATTTTTATCAATCAACAAAATGCAGTGAATGAACAAAAGAGAAATCTAAATCAAATCAATATTTGGTGTGAACACCCTTTACCTTCAAAACAGCATCAATTCTTCTAGGTTCACTTGCACACAGTTTTTGAAGGAACTCGGCTGGTAGGTTGTTCTAAACATCTTGGAGAACTAACCACAGATCTATAATCCTATAATCCTACAAAATAATATAATGACTACAAAATAATATAATGACTATAATCCTACAAAATCCCTGACTTTGTGCTACTGTACCTATAAGAATTGATGCTGGTTTGAAGGCAAAAGGTAGTAACACCAAATATTGATTTTATTTAGATTTTTCGGTTGCTTGCTCACTTTGCATTTTGTAAATTGATAAAAATAAACAATCATTATTTATATTTCTGAAAGCATTCTTTGTTTACAGCATTTTTGCACACCTGCCTAAAACTTTTGCACAGTACTGTATATATATATAATGACCTATGTACATTAAAAAAAATTATCCTATAGGAGTTCCTTCCATTTTCTAACAGCAGTCTTCCTGGAGCAACTTGGGATTACTCAGGGGCCCAATGATGGACATGCTGGAGGTAGGATAGAGCTCGGCTCAAACCTACAACCTCTGGCTCCATAGGCGGTAGCCCTACCACTAGGCATCATCTCACCACATAGAGGGGGAAACCAAATTTTATTCAGTTTATGAATTAGGGCCAAGCTGGAGATGTTTTACCAAACAACTACACCTTTAACCAGTGTAACCTATCAATTACACTGTAATCATACTGACAAGGAATGTTTCTCGACCATCATTTCTCTGTCACGTATTTATAGTATTTCTTATATTTATGAGCATTCTAATATTACACCTATTTTATTGTCATTCATTATTACAAGACATGTGAATGTGTGGTGGTGTGTCAGCTTTCAAAGTGTCATGAAATGCACCATTTTTTCCAAAGAGCCCCGCCTCCCCACTGTTCAGAGGAGGAAACCAGTGAAAAATGTCATGACTAAGACTCTGCAGACAGCGCGGACCAACTCAGACCACAAATGGTAGCCTGAGCCAACGCAACACCACCACTTATGGAAAGAGTAGAAAAACAGTATCCTGGAGACCAGCACAACTCTGAATGAATGGGGATGGAAAGAAATAGCAGTTCCACTGCTGCCCCTTTTATTATTTCAGCAACACACATTCTGTTTTATGAGGCATTTCTCTTACTGGAAACAGGGCTGAAGGACTGAAGAACTGCAGCTCTACTGTGTGGGTTTATTCACCAAGACGTAGATAAGAGAAGGAAGGATGGAAGGGAGGAGACTATACCTGAGAAGTAGCTCTCCAGAGGCGAGACGGAGCTTCGACTCTCCCAGCAGCAGAAGAACAGGCTCCAGATCAGCAGAGTGGCCAGAACCAGAGCTCCGACCCAAACCAACCGGGCCAGTGCTGGATATGCCAGGACCCAGTCCTGTAGTGTGTCCATTTTCAAGCACAGATCTCTTTCAGTCTCTCTCTCTCTCTTTTACACCAGTATGGAGTTGGTGCTCTGTGGAGCAGGCAGATGGGCAACAGCTGTGCAAGATCGAGCCCACAGCCCACGTCAGCGACAGACGAGTGGGGAAGTGTGTGTGTGTGAGTGTGTGTGAGTACGTGCACGTGTGTTTTCCTCTAGTCAGAAGTGCAGTGACTACAGAGGCACAACTCTGGCTGGAATATCCAGCTGCCACTCCCAGTTTGAAAACACACACACCCTCATTTTTTTCAGTGCTTCGAAAGCTAAGGCTAATGGTAGGGGGGAGATGCTAAGAAATGCACCCGAGGCAGTTTAGCGTCGCCATAAAGTCAAACATGTCAGTGTGGTTTAAAAAAAAAAAAAAAAAAAAAGAGGAGAAAAAGAAGAGGCAGTAGTTCTTTATAAATATTTAGTTTGGCGAAAGTGCATGTGTTTGGAATTAAGGATTAAAGAAGTTTATTAGAGGAGTTTTTCAGTTTATTAGAAAAAATGTAGAAAAAGGAGTGTGTGTGTGTTGTATATATATATATATATATAACACACACACACACATATATATATATATATATATATACACACACACACACACACACACACACACACACACACATATATATATATATATACACACACCTTTTTTAGTTTGTAGGGACAAAATGTGTAGAAGTGATTTATGGAATGGTAACAAGTGTCCCTATTAGACATTTTATATTTAAATTTATATGTAAGAGCTGTTGACCGTCTGAACTTCTTGAATACTTATTTCATTGAATTGAATATATCCATTTTTACAAAAATATTCAAGATTAGGAACTGAAGTTTAAAGCATAAAATGTTCTCACAAATTTAGACAGACCACAATAAATATTAAGTTGGTCATAAAGACACCAAAGCTTGGTATGATATACTGCAGATTCTGAAACTAGGTCTATTAGAAAGGACTGTTCAGCTCAATCAGATGGGATAATTTACAATCACCAAGCTTTGAGTCCTTCATGCTCAAGTTAATCAGTTGCAAGGTGTCAGTTACGATGAACACAATTCTAACTTTTTAACACAAAACAAAAGCAAGTCCCTAACGCCATCTAGTGGACACTACACCAACTTACACTTCAACGTTTGGGTACAAAGGCAGAGAACTTGAAACAAGGCTTTTGTCAGTATTTATCACTTCAATTTTGGTAGGTTACAGCTAATGACTTCAATACTGTGCTCTTAACATAAGACCATAAAATACTTGCACAGCCAAATTTCTAGTAGTCAGGTTAAAAGCAAATGATGTACAACTCTGTTTTCGTATTTGTGGATACAGAGCTGAGACTGCAGTTCTACAGCTTGAAGTTACACAGGTATTTCCCACTAGCAAGTTGTGGCTAGAGTTTGTCTATGCTATTACCAAACAACCACTTAATAGGACGTCTAGGTTCACTCAACAACTTTGCAACTCTTAAGAATCATCAGTCTGCAGTTTATGAAATAAAAATGTGGATAAAAACTTTTGATTGAGTTGAGATTGAGAAATTACTCTATAAATAAGCATGCAGTGAAGGTTTGGCAAAAAATAATCCACATATTACTTTATGCCATCTACAGACTTAAATGAAAACAACTTACCTTTTTAATAATTCAACTCAATCATTAACCAAATATTAGACGCTTCTAATGATAAGCAAGCACTTAGTATTACTCACATATTTGAAATAAAAATCTCAATTTCTATTGCATTTTACACAGTAACAATGCAAATAGATTGTAGACTTTACTATATACTCACCTTTTCATTAATTTAGAAGAATGGTTTTAAATTCTTTTTGGAACCAACACTACACACGTCAGCCAAAATAGGCAACATGACCTGTGTGTTAGCACTTTTCATTTAGATAGATTCATCTAACTTAGACTTAACCAATCTTTGTTGCAAAACAAACTGGTAACAAGTTAAAGTGGACAGAGGTTGTTTATTTCAAGGTTATTCCACAAGGTACGACACCAAGACGGAGCATAAAATAATGGTTTTGTGATTCAATGTAGCAAATGGGATAAATCTGGATTAGGGTTCTGGCCACTCCAGCATAAAAACAATGGGCATATTCCAAATAACTTAAAAATTGTTATGTTTTAATAAAAAAAGAAAAAAAAAGAAAATCTGATTCAGTTAGGAAGTGTGAGATTGACAGCAGATCCACTTTCTTTCGCTGGCCTAATAGAAGCTGGTGTCTTGAGCTGCCCAGTTAGGAGTCTGGAAAGAAAATGTGGTCATGGTTATTTATGGTGGAAGAAACTAGAAAAATGCAAGACGTTTATTAAATACAGGATCTCACTTTGAGCAACTTCTAAATTTAAGATACTGCGATAAAATGTGACCCTCCACAGCCAAACCAGTCGCTTGTCGCAAATTTTCAAAACTGAGTTGTGTTTTCATGAAAGGGCATAAATCAAACTTCAAAACGATACCTATATCGAATGAATCTGATGACATATGACTGCAATGTCAACATTTAAAGCAGTCGGGTTTCTCCTGTCACGCCAAGTGAGAAATGCAGAAATCTGCCTTTGAAGTTGACTATCGACGTAGCACTCACAGACGCTCGGTGCGGTCGCGGCTACGTTTGTATTTACGGTAGCCTACGCTGCATTCACAGCCACACGGATAGCCTACCTGCGTTAGGTTAACTGAACTCGGGAGACGAAGATGGATTCCGCAGAAATATCTTCACGCTAGTCAACCAGTGGATTTACCGTAAATACTGGAGTACAGCGGTCAAAACAGAAACTTTTAACATTCCGCTGGAATTGAATTCCTCACCTCAAGAAAGTCACGTTTTTAGGATGAAAAGGGTAAGTTTTTCAGCCAAATTTATTCACAACAGTACAGTATAGGCCTTTCACTGTTTCAAAACGCTAAAAACAAAAAATCCAAAATTTTACCCCATGCAACATAAACGCTCGTTTTTTCTCGGAAACCTCCGTTGCGACAAGCGACTGGTTTTGCCGTGGAGGGTCACATATGAAATATAACTGTTCATGCAGACAAGGTGTTGAGATGTGAATACTGGTCACGTTGCTGGGATGGGGTCTGCTGCAGTTCCTGATATGCTCATAAATTTTGCACGAACTGTATATTTGACAGGTGAAAAATTTTTACATTATTCAGGGAAATCCACTGGAATTTAAGATGAAATCGGCCTAATCTGAATAAATTTCTTCTGACTGGATGTGGGTTAAAACTTATAAAACTTGCCTTCTACAAATTCACCCAATTTAAAGTTCCACTTCCTATCAAATACCACCAGAAACCAGGGCCCCCTTCAGGATTAATTAACAGATTTATGGGAAAAGCATTATTTAAATCCGTAGTAAACTGGTTGTGAATAAATAACACTCCAGCCAAGTTCTGTACCTCGTTTCTGCTGCTGTGGCTGAGTTTCTTCTCTATGTTCATGGCTAGCATCTGGCTGCGGAACGAAAGGCTCTTAGTCTTCTCGATGACCTGCTGGTACGGGGACACTGCGTTGTTGCCCATCACCACGTGGCCCTGGGGACAGTTGTGGCAGAGTCAGAGTCGGGCAAACTGATGGAGACTTACATTCCTTATTTAGAGGCAGCAACTTTGGGTTAAGGACTTCAAGCAGCCAAACACTGTTTTTCAGGCCCTCAAGGGATAAAAAAAATCTCCAATTTTACCATAACCAGCCCAACTGAGCAGAGATCTGAGATTGCTTGTGAAGTGAAGGCAGACGGACGTCAGAGATCAGACATCAGGGATCTCATTTATAAGAACAGGGCATAGAAGTCACATTGACAGTATACAAAAATCTGTGGGAGGAGTAGCGGCAGAAGAAGTGGGTGGAATAAAATTCGGATAACAATATGCGATTGCTCACCACACTCACATAAAAAGTAAATAGTACAAACTGTAAATAAGACGTAATAAACCAGATAAGACAAACAAATAAATAGAAATGTACTACTGTTTATTTCAAGCATAAACTGTGTGCCACTAAAAAAAGTAAGCGGGGCCTGGAGCAACTTGGGACACTTGACGCATGCAAACTGAATTTAAACACATGCAAATCCAACATACTGTACCTGTGGAATGCAAATATGCTTCTCTTTGCTCTGTTATCGGAGGTGAAGTCTCAAACTTGTCCTCAGCGCATGCTACCTACACTCTAATTCACTACAGCTTGCCTGCAACTGACTCTAGAGTCTGCAAGCTTGTTCGATCACGTCTTTGTAGCATTTACACACCGAGATCAAACGTGGAGTTGTGCCCGATCAAGGGTTTTCGTCAACCCAAAACGGCCTTTAAATTAGGTCGTGAACAAGGCTTTACTCAATGCTTCACCCCATCTGAGGCATTCTTTCCATCTTTGACAATTCATAAACAGCTGATATCTCAGGAATGAAAGTTTGTTGTTTTGAAACTTCAACTTTTGCCAAACTACAGTACCTTAAACCTGGTATTTGGCCTAAATGTCACAATGTAATAATTTGTTTCTGAACATATAGCATGAAATCTGAGAACAGCAACATTGATTCAGTCTCATTTCTCCCGATCCTGCGTTTGTGCTGACATCAGCCTTAAGCCCATAGCGGGCATCAGATCGGTGCCATCTATGTACAGAAGCACATCGTGCCAGACCCAAGTAATGAGTACTGCAGGAGCAGCGGGTTTTGAGGGCGCCTTACCAGTTTGGAGTCAATTTTAGCGTCCAGTCTGGCGTTGCGGATCAGGTTGACTATCCATCGCTCGGCCTCCTCGGGTGTCATGTTCAGCCTTTCTGCCAACATGCTGTGGAGAGGAGAGGTAAAGTGATGAGAGGAAATAAAGAGAAAGAAGAAGAAGCAGAAGAAGAATAGAGAGATGAAAAGAGATGCAATAAACAAAAGCAACAAGAATAGCAAAGGGAAGACAGGAAGTTCAGCAAGAATGAAAGAGCACAGAGGAGAAAGGTGACAAAAATGATAAAAACGCAAAGAAAAGAAATGGAAGAGACAAAGGGAAGTACAAAACCACAAAAGACAAAGAGAATAAGGAAAGACATGAAAAGTGAAGTGAGAAAACACTAATGAGGTGGTTTTGAAGAGCTGGGCTACGAAATAAATTTTATTAAAACAGACGTTAGGGGTGGGCGATATATCAAATATACTCGCTGTATCTCGGCTTGTTCCACGTGCAATGTAGTAAATGACTATATTGTGACCATCGAGTATAAATCCTAACGTTATTGTTAAGCAGACAGCATGTACGTCGCTTTCCAGTTTTGCTTTTCTGCCCCGTCAAAGGAGACAGCTCGCTCCCCCGCTCAGTCAGAAAACTCCTAGCGCATGCGCATTTTGTACCGCTTTCGGGTTTCGCTTCTCTGCTCGCTCCCCCGCCTACGGCGTCACATCAACGCCAAAACTAGAGCGCGCAATATGGCTTGCTGCAAAAATTCGGTGAGCGTAAATTTCAAAGTCGCGAGCGCAAATGTGAAACTCGAGAGCACAAAATTAAGAATCGAGTGCGCGGTTGTGATAATATTGCTCGCAAACTGTGTTTTTCCTCTTGATGTGTTAAATGCCCTCGCGCGCAAAGTAGATTACCGACGAGCGGCTTTTTTGTTCGGGTGAGATTTCTACGAGCGCGGGTTTTGGCAGTTTGGGGGCGTTTGGGGGTTTCTGCCTGTGAATCCTATTGGCTGATGGCTCCTGGTTTTGTGATTGACTTACAGACAGTTTCTACAGAAAAACCAAAGATGAAGGAGTTAGTTATTCGACCTTATAATTATAATTTAATTAATAACTTTGGCTAAATTCATTATATTGGTGTCATTTTATGCAGTATAAGGCCGAATTTATCATTTATACAGTGATTTAGAGGAAATGTCAAAGTATTGAGATATATATCGTGATATAGCTTAAAAATATCGCGATATTATTTTTATGCCATATCGCCCAGCCCTAACAGATGTCCAAAACCTCGAACATAACCCTGCCAGTGATGATTTTTATTACAATCTTCTTAGAACTCTGTAAAATTCTGTTACTCTCCCCAGTGTGTGTTCTTGTAATGTCCCCTAAAAAACATCTAACGACCAGTCTACATCTGTGTGTTTCCTTCACTTATCTTAATCACAAAGATGTGCACTCTTTAAAAAAAATCCAGCTTTAATTCTTGAGCTAATTTTCGTGCGAATCTTGACAGGGGACTAGAAGGGGGGAAAAAAAACGAACAAAAATAAAAATATAGCTGCAAATAGCAAAGAGTCACAAAAAGCAGCACAAACGCAGTTAATGCAGTAAGTGTTGAAGTCAGTGAATTAGACTGCATAAATTTATGTAGCATTTTAGCGCCACCCCTTTGGTTTAAAAAGCAGCATTGAATATTTAGTGCCCTTATTGTTCAAATATCAACACTGTACATTTCCCTCTTCCATATCTTAGTTCTGACTGTTTATACTAAACTTGATACCTCTCTTGCCCTAATCAGCTGATTAACCCTAGGGAAAGTTCACAAAAGCTTGTTTTGCATATTACAAAAATTAGCTCAAAATGTGTCCATAGTGCCATTCAGAAAGTTGTTTGGCTTGTGCCAAAGCATCAGCTAAAGCAGGAATTTTCACTCTAGGCCAAACGGCTCGAGAGTTAGAGGAGTAATAATTGTGATAATCATAAAGGAGGTGAAATGTTGAATTAATCACGATACTGATTTGAGGTCCTATCACCCAGCCATATGGTTTTAGATAATGCATAAAACAGGCTGCTGCAATCCACCGGGGTTTGCTTTAGTTTTTAATCACACTAGGGGAAAAAAAAGAGAAACTATCAGCTGTCAGCAGGTTCGCCGGTCTCCCGCTGATCTTGGCAGTTGAGTGCATTCACACCAAGCTAACCTCGATTTACACCGCTAAGAGGATTAGCGCGCCATGTGATCGGCGTCCTCCCAAGACGCTACCTGATGCTGATGCACTGATGAATCCGACAGAAGGTCTCAAAGATGAACAGGCGAGCATTCTCGATGAAATCCTCCAGACACGCCACCAAGAAGAAGTCGTTCACAAGTACCTAGAAAGCGTGCAATAATAATTAGATGCTGTGCACACACACAAATGGCAGAGCAGAACTCGCAGGCCGAGTGTCAAACCAGATTCAATTGGGCACATTCGACCAGGCCACATTTTTAACTGATGTGAATCAAGGTGCGTGAAATGAGGTCGTAAGGAATATTTTGTCTTGATTATTTCCTGCATAATTTCATTCCTCATAATATCAAAGGCTATAAATCTTATTGAAACTGTTTTACTGAGTGACTTAAGGTAACATGGTGAGTGCTTTTTACAGCAGTGTTCCTGAGCTTGGAGGATGAAAACACACTCCAAGAGCCAATGTGGGTCAGAGATACGGTCTGATCTTACATACACTTGGTAGAAACTGGTATGGAGAACCTTTACTAAACAGATACTGTTGAATACTAGGGGGAAATGATTCTTAAGATACATTGCAATGCGGGAATTGGACGATTCTGAAACAATGCAGAAATGTCAAACACTGATTTTATCATTTTTAATTGGCCGTACTGTTGATCGAAAGCAAAAGAGGGAAAGGAAAGCACATCGGGTTTCACAAATCAGTGACTGGCTGGTTTTCAAGTAAATTTACCTCGCAACGTATCATTTTAATTAACATCTTAATTTTATGCGGTTGTGCAAATAATGCCTGATTTATTTCAACGCCTTGCCTTTTGAAAGTGCATCTTTAATGATCTGTTCTACTGCACATCCACTGTGCTGACTCTGTCTCTACACAGCACAGACATGAGGGTCGAGATTTTGCGAATGTTTCACTGTGTGTCAGAATTTTGGCATCATTTGATTTTGGCAAATTCATTCTATTTGAATGGGTTAACTATAGTTATAACTATAGTTTGAATATAATTTTTTTCAGTGTTTGAACGTTGGAAAAAAGATCCATCAAGATGCACTGACAATTGTTTCATAATGGCATCGCAGCCCCTTGACTTGTAATCAAACTGAATGTCTAGAGATTCCCACGCCTACTGGAGAGTACAGAAATATTGATCCATTCCTAACGTCACCTAATGATGACGGCTCTCATTTTTATGTAGCTATTTTGAAATAAGTTAAGACAGAGCGTGCGCCCTTTTCTCCTTTGTTTCACATCGGAGTGCGTGCTACTATTTCCTTTGTTTACATGTGCTTCTGGCAGAGCAACATCAGAACCACCACTAAAAACAGAAGTCCCTGATTATGCAGTTCATTTTATGCGATGACAACAGCACTGTATGTGCGATTTTTGTGCCTGGAGCTGAGTCAGTTTGTGACAAAGAGCCACAAATGTCACTGCTTGGCAAACCTGTACAGCCTCTTTAGCTGATCTCATTAGTCACACATTGCACACATTGACTTTTATATCCAGAGCGACTTACATATTCTGATTACACGGCGGTATCCCTGGAGCAACTTGACGCCGAGTGCTAAATGAGGGCTTAAGGGCTAAATGATTGGCAGTGCTAAAGAAGGGATGGATCCTGTTAGGATTTAATCAGACACTGCTTATTTATACCAACACTTCAATGCTCTCATCAATACTACTCTTCACAGGTTTTGCCAAAGCACAGTTTTCAGTGATCTAAACTGCCATTTGTGTGTGGAGGAAACAGCAAAATGGACAGAAATCTTTGTTTTTAAAATGACCATAGGTTTTAAGTTATGTTCAAAAAACCACAATACTTAATACAAAACTGTAATTAACCCAAGTAGTTACCTGACATATGACAAAATTACTTTCAAATGAAACTAGCTAGAAGTCAGAGCGTTTATCGATATATGCTGTGGTATACATACCTAAACCCACTTGTCTGCACCGTAGTGAATCTTTCATTATAAACTTTGGCCGCCCTTTGACATTATGCTGTTTTTCCTGTGCCATTTTCCCTTACACAGTGATTGAGGAGTTGGACTCGGGTGTCTGACTTCTGCAGTATCGGCAGATACAAGCAAGAAAAACACGGGATATCCGCATCTGCTAATAATTCTCATATCAAGCATCTCTAAATATTTCTGTACCAACAACTCCAGTACCTATATCTATACACTATCGGTTCTCAATAGTAAGCAGAATTTATTTATGAAGCACTTTTCTCAGATATTGGTCACAAATCACTGAACAAATAAAATGTGCAAAAAAGTAAAAGAAGATCAAAAGAAACAAGAAAAATCAAACAAAATAAAAAGATGAATAGACAGATTCCAGCAGTGCCCATTGCTTGTCTAAAGAGTGTTACGTTGGGACGAACAGTTCGACCAATTGCACTGATCTCAGTGCAAGCGGAAGACTGTTCCACAAACTATGGGCAACCATTTGGAATACATGATCCCACGTTGGTGTGTAGGACCAAACTGAGACCTTTTGGGTAGACTGGTGGAGTAATGCTTTCAAAGCTGCTCAGTGCACTGAAGATAGACACGGACTTCATCTGTACCGCGAGTATCCAACCACTAGCCCGCAACCACCCTCAAGCAGAAACGCAGAATCAAAACGCTCTCACATAGTCTGATGGCCAGATTCTCTGACACATAGGAAGCCCGGAAGCTACTTGACCCAAGACAGACCTCACACTCTGCGAGCATCTGGTTTGCAAGCTTCAGTAAATTCTTCACAACTGCCATGATTTGAAAAACCAGTCATTTGGAAGCAAAGTTGGTCAGCATCGGAATTATGATCATACACTGTGTATAAACACACACACACTGTCATTACTTAAGGCTTTGGGTAACACATTTGACTCATTCATGGCATTTAGCAGATGCTCTTGTCCAGAACTATTTCGCTTTCCTAATTTTAGGGGCTCCCGTAAATACTTTCCCCAGTGTAACAGTCGCAGTTATTTCTATATTTTCTATATTTTCCCAGAATTGGTTGTAATCTGGTGTTTTCACATGGTTTTTCTATGTAAGGAAGAAGGGTACTTTTATTTTGAAACTTACGTTGAGCCACACGGCCTGTAATGAATGCGTGCCTAACGAGAGAGAGGCAAGCAAGCCGGCTTTGTGTCGCTGCAAGTTTATGCTGTCAAAGTTTAAGGTCAAATTAACGCATTTAAGTTAAGAACAAGGACTAATGAGGTCACAGAACTGAAGATTACAGACGATTTCCTTTCATAACATGCAGCCAACGAGGTATTTATCTTTCTGTACTTATTTTCGTTGTGAATTACTCTACTTTTGAGTGTGCTAATAATTAAGGTGAGCTGCAATACTGTGCATTGCTAGTTTTCACGGTTTGCGGAGGTCTTTGGATGAGTTTGGAGAGTCGGAGTGATGAGGACTTCAATAAATCTGTAATAGGAAAATCGCTTGCGTCTGTACATGCTTGGAAGGGAGTCATACCCAGGGTGTGTTCAATGGTCAGTGGGTGGCCGAAAAGACAGCAACCCAAGTCTCTGGTTCTTGTTCTGACATTTGGCAAAGGTATAGTGTTAAACTGAGGCGGAGCAAAACAGCTTAACATTGCCATTATACTGTAGAAAAATGCAGTAAGTAAGAAAAATAAAATAAAGCTATAACTTTTTGTCTGGTTAATATAAAAGAAAATTGCTATCTTTGATCCATCGTTTGCTCGGACTTAAAGATTACTAGATATAGTACATAGTAGATATTCACTTCCCTACCAAATTACTGTAGAAATGACAATCCTTTTCAAATAAGGTTATTCAAGTTATTTTATACTGCAATATACTGTGTGCGCACATGACGGGAACAAATATGTGACCCTCCACGGCAAAACCAGTCGCTTGTCACAACGGAGGTTTCCGAGAAAAACGATCGTTTATGTTGCATGGGGTAAAATTTTGGATTTTTTTGTTTTTAGTGTTTGAAACAGTGGAAGGTCTATACTGTACTGTTGTGCATAAATTTCGCTGAAAAACATACCCTTTCCATCCTAAAAACATGACTTTCTTGAGGTGAGGAATTCAACTCCAGCAGAATGTTAAAAGTTTCTGTTTTGACCGCTCTACTTCAATATTTACGGTAAATCCACTGGTTGACTAGCGTGAAGATATTTCTGCGGAATCCATCTTCGTCTCCCGAGTTCAGTTAACCTAACGCAGGTAGGCTATCCGTGTGGCTGTGAATGCAGCGTAGGCTACCGTAAATACAAACGTAGCCGCGACCGCACCAAGCGTCTGTGAGTGCTACGGCGATAGTCAACTTCAAAGGCAGATTTCTCCGTTTCTCACTTGGCGTGACAGGAGAAACCCGACTCCTTTGAATGTTGACATTGCAGTCATATGTCGTCCGATTCATTCGATATAGGGATCGTTTTGAAGCTTGATTTATGCCCTTTCATGAAAACATAACTCAGTTTTGAAAATTTGCGACAAGCGACTGGTTTTGCCGTGGAGGGTCACATATGATCTCATTTGTGCATTACTGTGCATTGTTTAAACATCATGCAGCACTGTGTTAAACTCTGTCAGGCTGTGAGACTCCAGAACAGCGGTCTGGTATCCCTGGTGTGGAAAAAGCCAAGCTAAGAATGCGTCTCATATTTTGTTGTCACAGGTCACAAATGGGAAGATGCACCAGCTGCATGCAATTCCGAGTTTCAGAGAAGTTTGGACATTTTGTCTTGAGGCATAAAGCGCCTCGGGCTTGACAATGCAGGAGGCAGACAGGGGCGCCACAGACAGTGTTTACGCAAGCAGAAAAAACGGCTGAACATCACTGCTTTTGGCATTCCTTTTCTCGACAAAAATAAAAAGGGGGCAGGGTCTCAGCGGGCTTTCTGCATGACAAACACACACTTATTAAAAAGTAAAGTCTAAAGCAAATGTGGCCAAGATGCAGAGTAAAGGAGGAGGTTTTCTAAATCACACTTAGCTTTTTTTTAAATCAGTTAAATTAGGAATGTGCTCTACGGAAATGTCATTCTTACTGGGAATCACTCTACATTCCAGAAATGCAAAATCATGTTTCTATGAACAGAAATCTGGAATTACAAAATAGCTGTAAAGCCAATTAATAAGCATTACGTGCAACAGGTAACAACCAAAACAATGATGCCTGCACAATATTTCTAAATATTCACAACTGGTCTTCATGTTCTTCAACTTTTTTGCTGTTGTATATGGTTCATTAACAGTTTAGGAATATTAAAGAATTTAGCAAATCACTCTAATTCCTAAAAACCTCCATTTTGTAAACACAGAGAAACTCTCCCTGAAGCAAACTGGGGTTAAGCGTCTTGCTCATTCTTGGGTATTTCTGAGACAATTTGCACTCATTTTGACCTACAAAATGAGCTGCTTTTGCTCTTTCTGGGAAAGAACTACATTTCCCAAAATCCCCCGTACGCAACTCAGCACAGCGCCACAATAAAGCGAGGAACGTGCTTCTGGAATACGCACTACAAAATATCAATAAATGGCTGTATTGTCAGTAGAACGCTGGTGGGTGTTATTTATTGGCTAAATGATGAGAGGGTTTGACTGAACTGGAGCGTTCCATGTGAGAGTCGTGTGTGTGTGTGTTTGTTTACACAGCTGATCGGCGAGCGTGCATGATCAACATTCTTGTAAAAAGGCTATCGAAGTGGGCTATCCAAAATGTCAATATCTTCCTTACTGATATCACTTCGGAGGCAGTGAGTTCGCAATGTGCACCCCTCGGCCTCGCATTTTAATTCTCATCTCCTTTTATCTCAAATATGCCCTTGAGTTAGGTTGATGGAAATCCGTTACAGAGTCCAATGGACGGAAATCCATCATAGCGACAGAGAACTTTAATCCCTGGGTATATTGTGCCAACAAACCATGGCAAGAACATGCATTCAAGCGACTTCAGTAATTCGGTGCAATTAACAGAACTGCTTTTGGCTTTGAAGATGCTAGACGAGAGGCGGGCTTTAGTGACAACGAAGACAAATTGCCCACTACAATAATACAACTATTAATGCAATAGCTTTATTTTCAAAAGCTGTATAAAAAATATTCTCCCCAATAAATTGCCCAGGCCTAGCCGCTAGGTGTCAGTGTACAGGAGTGGTGTCTTGTGTTCATCTGAAAAGAAACCAGGAAAAGGGGGACCGTAGAAAAGGTAGGAATAACTGAATCCCCTCTAAGAACAAATTTGGTTTCAGAAAATTCCCACTAAGACTCAAAAGCAGACCTGCTTCCGAGGCCACAAAGTCACTTTGCAAGAAATATTCAATCAGAGCAACATTCAGCTTTTTGTGGCTTCTCCCCGCTGAGTGCCGTTTCAGAGCCGCTGCCGCTATTGAGCCGGGAGGAGCGAACGCCGCGGCGGCTGCCGGAGGCCCCGAGCGCTGACAGCGCCTCCGCTTTGAAACGGCTCTTTGAGAAAAAGCAGTAAATTACACGAGACAGGGATTTGCAGCAGATGAATGGGCCGCGCGCTCAAAGCAACAGGAAACATTAGGAGCTTTAGCCAACATCTGCCTTCAGCCAAAGCTACGGCGCAAAGCGAATGTGCCGGTGACAGCCCCGGCAGATATCAAATTGCTCGCTTTCCTTTTTACACACACAATCTCTCTCTCTTTCTCTCTCTCTCTCCCAGTAGGTGGTGAGTCTTACCGATTCGCATTCCCTCAGTTTCTTCTGAGCGCTGTCAAAATCGAAGTTCACGTAGAGACATTCCACAAACTCTGTGATGGGATCCTTGTATGTGTAAGACTCCTGGGGTAAGAGGACAGGGGGGGGAAACAGAACAGCCCAGCATTAATCCTAAGGCTAATTTGATGTCAAAAATCACATTTTTATATACTTTAAGCTAGTGAGCTACCCAGGAAGCATTTCTCCCTCTATAGCTTTTAAGGGAAATTGAAACACAAAGCTGTCTGGAAAATTACTAGGCTTGTGAATTTAATGCACAGGGAAGAAGAACAGGGGGGAAAAAATCAGCAACACTAATACACTAGCAGCACCTTCAGCGTTTCAAGCTTTCAACAAATGCTAAGTACACAGGTTCATCTAATGACCACAAAGAAAATCTGGCCATATTGTTCTGCTCTTTGACCTTTTTGTATTTCACGGCATTGTCTCGCTGAGATATTCGCCCACTCTACCCTCCCGGTGGACTGTCTTTATACACACTTCTTTTCTACAAAGCTTTTTAACATCATGCTGGATGTGACTGTCGCTCCAGCCCTAAGCAGTAGATGGAACCAGATGGTTAGATATTCGGATATCGGTCCAATAACGACTCAAGTAGCCTCAAATCAGGTATCGGTGGCATTGTGCCGCTCTAAAGAGCCGATCTGTTCAATTAAATTGTAGGTTTTTATATGTTTGACGTTAACTTGTACACAGTGATATGACGAGCAGGACAAGCAACGCAAAACTCCACAACCCCTAAAGCAAATTTCGTGATTGTACTGTTTAATCTCCTTAACACCACCAGCTCTTGCTTGCAATCTCTGTGTCCCTGCGGCCATCGCAAAATTATAGAACTGCGTTTAAAGGAGTAATTTTTGAGTAGTTATTTTAATAATAAATAATTTAGCATATACATATAGGTGAGTAATTATTTTATTGTTTTAGTTAGGAAAACGGTATTTAAGTCAAATATTTTCGTATGCATAACAGAATCTCAGTCTCCTCCTCACAGAGAATTGATTTAACTGATTAAAGACTGGCATCGGATCGGTTCTCGGGATTGGCCGATACTCAAACCCCAGAGAGATTTCTAAAAGAAATACGAAATTTTGGCTTGTTAAATACTGGAAGGTAGTCTCTAATACATATATTCAGTCGAAGTGATTTCTGGTGATGTTTTCCAAAAGGCATTTTTGAAACGCTTTCCAAGTAGTTATTTCCAAAAGATTTTAGGAAGAAGAGTCAACATGTGTTTAGCATAGGAAAAACTCCATTAAATGACGAGTGAGAGGCAGCTCATGTTCAGTAACAAAGCTGATTAAACCAAAGGCAAGTATGTTTTATCACAGTCTTTTATTTACTGTATGATTAATGATTATATTAATGATTAAATTAATCATTTAATTAAAAAAATGTTTAGTCAACCATTATTCAAAAAGTTATATTAAAAATGATATAAATCTACAAGGTGAAAAAGTAGACTGAGGTAATACAAACGTTTTTACGTCTGCGCCAGTGTTATATATTACTTGGGATTTAGAAAGCAGATGTAAGCAGTGTATTTTTCTAGATAGATGCAAAATGAGCTCCGACTTCGTCAGGTGAGGTACCAAGTGTTACACAAAAGCATGTGTCATGGTGTAGTGTAATTAGCCAAATGTTTATGAGCAAGATCTCAAGTTTGTACACAGCGTCACGTAAAAGCTCTAGTGGCCAGAGTCGTACCTGCTGAATGACTTTGACCAGGTCTTTGAGGACCTGCCTCCGTTTCCTCACGTCTTTGTTGGTGATGACGGCTGTGGTGAGGTAGCGCAGGACGTGCGGACACATCGTCTGGATGGCGTTCAGGTACCTGCGTAACAAAAATAGATTTTTTACTCTTTTTAATACCAAAGGACCAAACAAATAATCACTAATAAAAACTCCAGAAAATATAAAAATGACATTTTTACTGTACAAAAATACATTGAAAGCTGGTGCAAAAAACTGCATTATGAAGCACGTCACTGCTTGACGAAAACCATGAAGCTGGATATGCTGCATTTCCAAAATTATATGCAAGACGCTTAGGCACCTGAAGCTTAAAGCTTTAGCAAAGAAAGACAATTATATTGGTGTTTGGAATCTCACATGTGCACTGTCAGTCAAAAGTATACCTGCAAGCTGCTGCTACTTAAAGCACTTTTAAATCTACCATCATCTTCTTGAAGTGATTTAATTAGAGGGAAAAATAACTCCCTAAGCTTTCTGTACTCAATCTAGATGCACTGATTTTTTAGCAATCGACTTTCTAGACAAGATTACCCGATTACCTGACATGCAAGCTGCAAATCCAATGTCCGAATTATTTAATCCAAAAAGTCAATTAGCATAATTACAACTGAGAAATCGTAGGCTATAATTTTCAAAATTATAAGGAAGTCAAACTAAGTCTATGCTGTGGCAACAACTTTATATTAGCAACTTTATTTGAGCGCAGAGACCGCAGAAATTATAATCTTACTGCTTATCTGCTTTACAAGACGTTCAAAGAATTTGACGCGACAGGTAGCAAGTCGTGGCCTTACACCAGACTTTGAAACTGCCAAGCTATAAACGTATCTGCGCGCTGCAGCTTTGCCTAACACATTTGTACTGACTTTCTCCATCTTCCACGGAGCTGAAATTGGGTCTAACTTTGGGGAGCTTGTTATACAGTCACGCCGCCATGCACTGCCTCCCGTCGCTCGAGAAGGGAACTTGTTAACTGGAAGGGATTTGTTCCAGAGTGACTGCGATTCCAGAAGGGAGGCGCTGGAGCTTCACTCACTGTGGCTGGTAGAGGAAGAGCTCGATGATGTTGTCTCTGCCTTTGGGATGATTGAAGAAGACGAAGAGGGACCAGTGAATGAGCCAGGTTCTTTGCTGAAGCGACTGGAGGGGAGAGCTGACAGACTGTAGGAACAAATACACGAAAGCAAAGTCAAACATCTGTGGTTTCCCCGCGTTTAAGACATAATGATCTAAACATCGTTTAAAGGCCATTTTTAAATCAAAATGTAATCAAAGTTGGTGCCTGTATACGGAGTCAACACAGTTAAGGTTGTTCAAGTTCAAAAAGTTCAATTTTATTAATTATTATTTATTAATTAATCTGCATAATAAATAATTAGGGATGCACAATAATATCGGAATCAGCCGATAATTGCTTAGATTTGTCTGATATTTTCAGAGGATATTTGATGGCGCATCGTAGAGGCAGCGCTTGTGCCAGGCATGTCCAATGCCGAGGTGGGATTTTATACGACCCGTGCCTTCTGTCTTAAAACATATAGCGTTTGTGGCAAAATTCTGAGCACGCGGTGGAACAAACTAATCTGTGTGTGTGAATGTGAGCTCGCACATGCGCTGTGTCCCAAGTCACATACTACCGCACTTAATAGTATGGTTGGTAAGGTGCTCTTATCATACTTTTCTATACAATAGTATGCATCTCAGGAAATGGTCGGGGTTGTAGTTTAACGGACTAGGCACTAAATAGTGCACATGGAGTAGGGTACACACGCCCTATTTGACTTGGTGCACCACATATGGCGGGAAGTGACTTTTTCTTAAATGTTGTGCACAACGCTCGAAATTCTCCGTCCTCGCTCGGCTCTGCTTTCACACTCACTTGACTTGGCATTGTTAGAAATGTCAGAACTATGGATCCATTTCTGTGCCAAAATTCTGAGTGTGCAGTGCAACTTTGATGAGCAAACATGTCTTTACCCGCTCAACTTGGCCTTCCTCATTGATCAGCCTCGGTATTAGCAGATGTAAGCATTAAAACATCGGATTATTGGCAATGGCCAATAATTCCCTTATCATGCATCCGTAATAATAATAATAAAATTATTATTTTAAATCTCTATAAATAAGAAATAAGAGAAGAGGTGCAGAATGTTGATGCACGATGCAATTAAACTGCAATTACTCATTAGTATGAGTTCACTCTTACAATTACACACAATCTCAAATCGGTGAATAGCTAATTAAAAAGTCCTTGACAAATAATGTTATACCAGAATTGACAGAGGAGAGTAAAAGGTCTAAAAAACCACTGTAGCTCTGTCTTTCTGTTACAGTCCAAAACATCAGAGTAAAAGCTTCTTTGAAGGCTTTATAAACTTGCATTGTTATCGATGGTCTCTCTGAGCCGAGTCAGATCCTCCATGGCTGCCTCCCAGTTCTGCATGAGAATCTCAGAGGCCAGCTTTCCCCACAACGAGCTCAGAGCATTTCTGTCTGTGGAGGGAACCTGGAAGGTTGGGGAGAGAAGCCCGTCAGTCACTCTTACCGGCAATTCCCAAAGAACATTCTACATTTGGATCAGTACAGCAGCACTACTAACTACAGACTGCTTGTGAACGCTGAATAAAACTGCAATCTGTCGTGCTATTAGTTACGGCTCAACAAAAGCAGCCTCGTTTCTCTCATTACGAACCAAAAAAACCCAATCATAAGGCTGCTGTAGCTACTACTACTACATCACATTAACGGTTTTTTTACGTTTGAGTCAAGAGTTTTAACTAAATCCTCCGACAATCAGTGACATTAAACCTCACTTTAAAACTTTATATGAAAAGCTCCAACATAACTCTCTCAAAGAGAAAGTAAACTCACCAGGACACGGAAAAAGTAGAGATATTCTGCAGCACCGGAGTAATTTCCGCATTCGTACTGGAACTTGGCATAGCGATAGAGCGTGTCCAAATACTCCTGGCGAAACTGAGTCAAAATGTAAGGAAAAAAAAAAATTTATGTTCCACTTGAATAAAATGAGACAACATTAGCCATTATAAATAAATGCACATTTGAGCCAGACGGGTGTGTCGTGGTGGGAGAACAACTCACATTGTGTTTATCTGCCAAGTAGTCAAACAGCATCCTCCCATCCCTTAAAAAAGGAAATTCAGTCAATTACCATAAATGTGATTTGATAGGTGTTTACACAAACAAAAACAACTGCAAAACATCCTACTCATTCTATATACTGTTCTAAGGGAACTAGGTTAAGACTAGGTTGTGATTGCTGGGTTGCGTGTTTTGAATGCAGATCTAATTAATTAACATGAGGGCCACTTTCCAAATTGCATGCTACTTTATACGGCAGCTAAAACAAAAGTGAACAAAATAAAAATAAACTAACAACAACAACCTACAGTTAGTCTTTAAAAAGAATGTTGCAGATTAAATAGTTCCATTAACCAGAATTTTAGTCATTATCAATAGTGTGAGGGCTATCGACACTAGATTACTTCCATCTCTGTGTGTGTGTTTTTTTTAAGAGTTCATGAACCAAATAACGTTTTAAAAATGAAGCCCACATTTATGTTCCAATTTCCCACCTAGTAGACTGCATTTGCCGGGTGGTCTCAGGATCTTCAAACATCTTGACAATAGGTTCAGTCTCTGCCTGCAGTTGCTTCAGCTGGGCCACTACCGTCGTCCTCTTCTCCCTCAAGGCTGCCGGAACATCATACAATACACATACGCTGGTCACCATACTGTGATAGTTAATAGGTGTTGTGGGCAGTTATTCAGTCTCCATGGAGCATCAGAGACTCAGTGGTGGTACTACAAGCTGGATCTAAACCCATGACCTTTTGGTCATTATCTTGGCAAATATTCTACCACTGGAATAGTCCAACTTGGAAATGAGCATTCTAAAATGCCTGGGGTCGAATTACATTTTTAATACTTATATTGAAAATACATAACTTAAAAATAGACTTGTTTGAGAACAAATCATCCTTTTGGGAGGTTTATCCAGCAACCCTGAGAAAAATGAAATTCTCTTGTATCTGACACAACCAGGACTGCAAATGAAAGCTGAAAGACCAATTTGTGTATTTAAACTAAGTGATTTAAGTTCTGATTTGGAAAAAAGTATCATCACTACGGGGTGGGCGATATATCGAATATACTCAATGTAGCTTGGCTTGTTCCACGTGCGATGTAGTAAATGACTATAAACTATGACTATAAAGTGACCATCGAGTATAAATCCTAACGTTATTGTTAAACAGACACCATGTACTTCGCTTTCGAGTTTTGCTTTTCTGCCCCGTCAAAGCAGACAACTCGCTCCCCCACCCATCTAGATAACTCCTAGCGCATGCGCGTTTTGTACGGCTTTCGTGTTTCGCTTCTCTACTCACTCCCCCGCCTATGGCGTCACATCAATGGCAAAAAAATTTGCGGGCGTAAATTTCAAAGTCGCGAGCGCAAATGTGAAACTTGAGAGCACAAAATTAAGAATCGAGTGCGCGGTTGTGATAATATTGTGTGCAAACTGTATTTTTCCTCTCGATATGTTAAATGTCCTTGCGCGCACAGCAGATTACCGAGGAGCGGCTTTTTTGCTCGAGTGAGATTTTATACGAAAGGGGCGGGTTTTGGCAGTTTGGGGGCAGTTTTGGGTATAGGCAGTTTCTGCCTGCGAATCCTATTGGCCGATGGCTCCTGGTTTGGTGACTGACTGCACGCTACAGAAAGTTTCTACAGAAAAACCAAAGATGACAGAGGAAAAGGAACGGCGACAGGTAGATTAAACGCAAGTTATAGTTTATCGACCTTATAATTATAATTTAACAGTTAGGTCTTACACGTTTAATAAGCACGCAATCAATGGCTCCCCTTTCCCACTTGTCTGTCCCCAATATAAAGTATGCTATATTATACTTTGGTTTAAAATAAGAGCATTTACTATGTTAAACTTAAACTAAATTCATTATATTGGTGTCATTTAATGCAATATAGGGCTGAATTTATCATTTATACAGTGATTTAGAGGAAATTTCAAGGTACTGAGATATACATCGTGTATCGTGATATATATATATGTGAAAAATATCGCGATAATCACATTTTAAAAGGTACCAATTCCATGTGCATAGACTAGTTTTTCATATAATTATATTAAGGTAACTTTGTCCTAGATGAGTAAAATTAGCAGTCTCAGTATTTCTCTCAGATAATATGATTGCTTACAGGTGAAATTAAGTTCTTCCAGCTGTGTGCAGTTCCCGATAACAGAGTGATATGCACACAGATTTTGGGATTAGTGTGTTAGACTTATCGAAGGAATTTAATCATAGTCAAAACAGCTACAGCAAGCATAAGATTGTCATGCATTTTTGACTCATTACACCCACTACTATTAAGACCCCTTCAGCCGTATAAGGAGTATTCATATGGGTGTAAATCACAGGCTTCATCATGATTATGATACAATATTTGATTGATTCAATGGACGACCTCATGTTTGCCGATATCACATGGCTTGCTACGATATGGTTTCGATTAGATTCAGCGCAGTAGTAAGTGACTGATGAGACAATATCATATGCTGATTTATTGTCATCACTGTACTTCATATCATGTCACAAAAAGTAACTAAAATATCTGACAATTTTAAATCCTCAACCAGACATTACGACACAATGTGGTGTTATAATATGCAGTGATGGGAATAACGGCGCCATAAATAAACGGCGTTATTAACGGCGATACCTTTTTCAGTAACAAGTAATCAAACGAATTACTGTTTCCCCCGTTACAACGCCGTTACCGTTACTGACAATAAAATGCGCGTTACTATAACTGAGAACACTGAAGCGGTTTTCATGCGAGCAGCGTCTCTCTCAGCCATAGGACCTCTCTTTCTCTGGGGCGTGTGTGTGTTTGTGTGTGTTCGGGGCCAGGGTGGGACACATAACCAGTGATGATGATTGGTGTGTCTGTAAACGTGGTGTAACTGAGAACGCGATGATTGGCGTTCTAAAGTTCTAAACCATCTATTGTGCTTTATTGTTCCACTATAGTAATGATAATATTTATAATATGTTGAATTTGATAGTTGTCTCTCACGTTGCCCCACAACAACATTAAAACAGTGTAGATTACAACAGTGTACAATGTTTTATATTTATTTTATAGTTATATTAAATTAGATTTTTTTTTAAGTAACGCAATAGTTACTTTGCCTGGTAATTAGTTACTTTTATAATGACGTAACTCAAGTTACTAACTCAGTTACTGTTTGTGAGAAGTAACTAGTAACTATAACTAATTACTTTTTTAAAGGTACGTGCCCAACACTGATAATATGTATGATGTCTGGTCGATGTTTTCATTATGGATCAATGCTGTTGGCTTGTTGATCATCGAATCGATGTGTAATTACACCTCTTATAAGTATTATATCTTAATTGAGAGTTGAAAGTCAAAACTAGATCAGCAAAGTATGAAGTTACAGTTAACAAAGACGATCTCATGTAAATAGATAGCCATTACATGAGACCCTTTGCGTGTGCAATGTCGATACACTTACAGTGTGGAATCTCTTTGTCAGGGTACAGGTTCTTGTACACATCCATGGCGAAGTCCACCATGTTGGTGTCGCTGAGGAGGTCCAGCTTCCCTTGGAGCAGCTCTTTCTCATTGTAAATCTGAAACATCCACCATTATTATCCACCCCATTATTTCTCACACCACGCTGCATATCGAGAGAAAATGGCTAACAATGGTGTTTAAAACGTTTTTACATGGTTACACAGCTCTATTCAAAAGGTTTCATTTCATAACGAGATAACTAAGTGCATACACGTTGACGAAAAGGCAAAGCTAAAACGACAGTGTATTCATTCTGACGAGGCCGCTATCCAGTTTAGCCTGCTATCTTAGCCTTGTACGGGGCACGGACAGCGTTAGCCTGCTACATGCTAACCGGCTACAATGCCGGCGTCTGCACGTGAGTCCTGCGGCACAGAAAATACAGTTTATACACAAAGAGCAAAATATTAGAGCATAGTCTGAATTTAATGTGTGACACGCTTACCTCCTTTACCGAGAGAAATTCCAACAGCGGGAAGACCAAATGTCGGTCTAAAAAATGCGCGATTTTGGTGGTGAGGTCGTATTCAGCCATGATGGAAGGCGACTAAAAAAAACTTTATTGAAACACCGCTAGGCGTACAGCGTTCTGAAAGGGGCGGGGCGAACGTAAAGCCACGCCCACCTGGCCTTATATCGACTAGTCAAGTCAAGTCAACATTTATTTCTAAAGCACATTTAAAAGCAACAGTGTTGCACCAAAGTGCTGTACAAAAAAATACTAATTTGACAACATAAAAGAAACACCGATCCAATAAAAGACATCAAGGCCTTAAAATAACATTAATTGAAAGCTAATGAAAAAAGATAAGATTTAAGAATCAATTTAAAACTAGCTAACGAAGGAGCAAATCTCACTTTTTCGGGCAAACTGTTCCAAAGTTTAGGGGCTGCAGTTGAAAAAGCCCGGCCACCCTTAGTTTTGCAGCGACAACGTGGGACCGTTAAAAGAAGCTGACTACTAGCGGCGCGGTCATTCCCGTCTTTTGAGATAACCAAGTTATTATTTTGACTTAAATTCTTCTTCTTTGTTTTTTGTTTGTTTGTTTACCACGCTGGCGGAAAAGGGCTTCCGTACTCCAGCGATGTTGTTTTAGAACTGCTGTTTTATTCGATTTCGAGATCCAAAACGGAAAGAGAATGATAAGCTGTATAATAAGTGATTATTAGAAGAGCATTGTTGTCGATTGTTTGTTAAACAAGCAAATATTGTTCATGTTTACAGACAGACTGTCCAGTATACTTTGCTATTTGTTAAACTGCTGCTCACCTTGAGTACTTTATACTGCACAAAAGTACCCTTAGCAAAAAGTATGCTTGAGTATAAGTATAGCAAGTATACTACGGACCACGTACCATGTACCTTGTAGTGTACTAGAGAGTATACTAATTTAATACTTCTTCAGGCTAAATTGGAACATTTTTAAGTTTATAAAAATATACTTTAAGTATACTTTATAAGGTCATTTTAAGATTTCAAAAGTATACTTTTAGACTTTAGTAGACTTTTCTTTATACTTATCAGTATAAGTCATGTATACTTCACTATACTATTCTTAAGCATATAAAATATAGTATATAAAAAGTAAACTTCAAGTATACTGCCTCAGTTTTAGTATATAATAAGTATACTCGTAGTACACTTGAATAAACTACTTTTTGCTAAGGGTAGAACTGTATTCCTTAATTGTAATTGTATAATTGAAACTGTACTTCTCCCCACTTGACTGATGTTACAATATCTGAATATATTATCGAAACACTATTGTAATTTAGTGAAACATTATTTGCAGAAAACATTATTTACATTACTGATTGTAATTTTTCCCCACCTGACCGTTGTTACGATATTTGCACGCGTTACTGAACATTATTGTACATATATCTGGTGTAGTTTTCTCCATTTTACTGCTGTTACAGTATCTTCATTTTAGTTAACCTCTCTTATTGTTAATTCAGACACTATAAAGAGACTGTTATATTTTTAAAGATTGCCTGTTTACAATGCTCATATTCAACTGCTGCAGACCATACATACATTCAATGCAAAAACAAAATTCCAGGGCCAAAATTGGTTGAATTCCGCATGTAACTATATCACACAGTTCCCATTTCTACCTTTATTATAGAGTTTTTTTTAATACTTTATAGTCTAAGTATTTTTGGTACTCTATGTGCCTTATTTGTATTAATATATTTGTTTGCTTTATGTGCCTTCTTTGTTCTGTAGAAACTGGAGGCACGTCGTCTTGTGTCTCTATATACTGTACATGTATATAGTAGAGATGACAATAAAGTTTACTTTGGCTTGACTTTGGTTTTTGTGGCTTAGTAAAGACATGTAAGGACCAGTCCCCATAAAAAAGGTGAATAAAAAAGTTGAATAATTTGTAAAATAAAACCAACTAAAATAATGTATAGATTTGCTTTTTTGTTAATGATGATAAAGTCAGAGTAAGATTTTGTTTAATTTAGATTAATTGTTTAATTTAGTAATTATGAAACCAGTTGAAGTATCCCATCAGTGCAAGACTGAAAGACGGATGGTGGAGGGTTTTTGTGTATTTTCATTTTGTATCATTTTATGAAAATGCACAAGGCATTAATCCTTTTCGACATGTTTCGTTAAAAAGCATGATAGAAAAAGCCATTAAATATTTTAAATCTAACAAATATTTTAAAATAAGTTACTAAAATGAAATTGATTTTAATGAAACACTGAAACACATACAGTACTTTCCATTAAAAGTTTTAATGTGTATTTGTAAAAGAAAACCATTATTATTATTTTTTTATTTATTTGAAAGGTTTATTTATTTGTTTACAAGTATGCATTCTCTTTTCCCCCTGAGTCCCACGCCTAGCCTTTGATGTTGGAATCACACAGTAGACACAATTCAAAGCAGAAAATATAGAGAAAGCCTGACTGTTGGGCATGATTCACTTTAAAGTCCCTATTTCTCTAAAGGCAGAATATAAAATTACAATAGAAAATGGCCACCGTTTGATGTTTTTCAAATAAACAATTAGAGTTCCTTGCACAGAGTTTGACTTTACATAACCACTTTCCTCCTTACTGTTCCTTCTTTTAATCCATTATTTCTTATTTATTGCTTAATTTTTAAATATTCTCTACTCTCTATTCTCTCTACTTATTATTTAATACCAATCTGTGTATTGGAAAAATCCAAAGACTTAGTGTTTTACACTTACACCACTACATTTGTGTTTTGAGTACTTTAGGTATCTATTGATATTCTTGGCATTCTCTCAGATAAACTTGAGTATTTACAGATAAATAGGTCAATTAAATTCATCCTTCTGAGTGCAGTTCCTTATAAGCCATAATGATTTGTAGTGATATATTTAGACCATAATAGTTTTGTGTTCATAAAAGTGCTTGGTTAAGGGTGTATACATAGACTGTAAAATTACAAATCATGAAAAGATAAATTAGGAATATTTATTTTTAAATAGCAAAAACCTCATTATTTTATGAAGGTACATTTAGCACATATGCTCTCACGTAAGTGGCTGACAATTAGTGACGATTCTGAAGCCTTGTAATTTTAACTCACCACATTTAGTATCCACCTCTCTGGCCTCTCCTGGGGCCACTTGAATGAACTGGAGAACATTACAGTTAATTAACAAAGGGAGACGTTTCTTATCTCTGTTCGGATGATGCAGCTTCAGGGAGTTTTACAACAACAAGAGATTCTGCAACTGACAGAACGACAGAAATATCTCTGCCCTTCCACATCCGATTATTCTCATAAATTTGCGAGAAATCACTTGCAACTTTGATAAGCGCAGTCACACTTTTTTTTTAAATCATGTATGATAAAGGAGTAACAGAGGCAGAGTTTCAGGCTTTTTCCATTACACTGCTGCAGTAGATTCACAAAAGGATATGGGAAGGAGGGAGTGTACAAGAGGGAAGATAAGAGTAATCTCCAATACGAGGCAGACCCACGTCTCCTGAACCTGTGCCTGAATTAGAACGGAGTGAAAGAGGGTGTCAGTGTGGCCGGAGCCTCATGAATCTCAACGCAGGTCTAGGCACGTTTGAGGGCTTTATGGCCATGTTTTTGTACCTCTTCCTGCTCCGCCTTATAAAAGCTCGGCTTTGACAGATGGCCTCATTTATTTTGAAAAGACGAGCAGGTTGCAGGTACCCGGCTATGGAAACCAAAAGATTGTGGGGATGCAGCTTGGCAGGGAGATGCCAGCAGCTCACAGAGCTCATTTCTCACTTTGGGGTCCTCACTGCAGTATGCATTACAGATGATGGCCGCCATCTGACAATGGCCCTAAATGGATCAAATTAACCATCCGTCCATCCGCCAGTTTGCTGGGATCTGGCCTCCAAAAGTAAAAGGCCGTCATGCTTTGCCGGCAGATTTTAAAATGCTAGAGAAGAGTAAAGCCATGTGGCTGAGTCATCTGCCAGCAGAGAAGCAGGGCTATTACTAAAGTGCTGACGCTAGAGTCGCGCAGTCTTTTTTAATCGGAATCATGGGACAAGTGCATTATGGGCCACTTGAGACCAGGGAGCGCATGCATTTCATCCACTAGTGGAACTATGGAGCAGAGAAGTCAGAGAAGATTTTAGTCCATTTTTACTTCAGACTCTGCAGGACCTTTAGTGAGGTTCCCTGTGAGCAATATGGGGTTTTAGTTAGACTGGGTTTTAGAGCCTTAAAAATCTGATATCAATAAGAAATGGAAAGTTTTCATCTCAGTGAAGAAAAAACCCCAAAAAGCCCATGATGGAGTCACAGTAGGACCTGCCACTCGCCATAATAGCAGCATAAATCCCACCCAAAGGTGGGTAAAGCTGTTTCAGCATAAGATTGATCTCGCGTCGCTCTCAATGCTAAATTATGCATCTCCAAGAATTATGGGGCATGGGTTATGGGGTCCCACTTAGACACAGACCCCCACGTGTGCCATGCTCCAGGCTGTCGCCTGCTGGCAAGTCGGCATTTTTTTTATGTCTCTCATAAAAAGTGAATGATCAATTCAGGCCAGATGACAGGCGAGCTCTCATGAAAACTCCACAAAGACATGGACTTCACTTTCTCCTCGTTTTTGCAAAATAACAATATTTACTCTCTTTGTCCTTTAAGTCATTTCCTTTTCAATGGACACCAAGAGGACAGTATTCTAGTTCATATCACAAAATACATGCTCTAAATTGGTATTTGATTATTCAGTGTGAAGTAGTTTGGATTAGTTTAACATTGTCTTACATTTAACAACAGTATGAATGTGGCCAATAAACCCTGCTTACTTAAGAAGACAATTCTGTTGTGTTCTTTTACTGTAGCAATCAGCTAAATATATTACAAGTATCCTTGAATCTATATTAACTTCTGCAAAGAGAAAATAGATGCATACACTAGAAGCGTATGTAAATTGCCCTGTCCTGCGCCGCCATAAGGCATTATCCTGAAATAGTTTTGCTAGCCCAGTGGCATCATTAGGCTGCAAATGTTTTGAGAGTGGCACTACACATGAATACACAGTCACAGATAGCCTATATTGTAAATAGCCTTGAAACTACATACAACACCAAGTTAATGCAATGAACCTAGGGGCTATCATGTCAAATAGCCAGAGGTGGACAGTAACTAAGTACATTTACTTAAGTACTGTACTTAAGTAGAGTTTTTGAGGATCTGTACTTCACTTGAGTAGTATTTTATTTGGATAACTTATGACTTTCACTTCACTACATTTTAAAGACAAATACTGTACTTTTTACTTCATTACATTTCTATCAAGGTTCTCGTTACTCGTTACTTTCAAATCTGAGGATAAAGTGGATGTTATTCCCCCTTTTCTAAAACGTGATCTGTTGTCTGGCAGCTGACAGTCTATCAGTAATCAGTAGGGTTACATCACGCCTGTAGAGGTGAAGAGATAAGTTTTAAGCAGGTTGGAATGTTGATTTATGTTCTGTGTATTTTTTACGTTCTGAGCAGGCTACATTTACAGCTATTGCACTGTCCTTCTGATTAACATACACATACATGTGTGCACACACTGCCAGAGCTGGGTCAGAACACTACCATGTTGTTTTGTGGCGGTGTGTAGTCTTAAAATTTATTAATAAAATAAACTAATGACTCCTTTTCTTTATCAGTTTCGCTGGGGTTTCATTTTGTAGCATTCTACCAGTTCCTTATTCTACAGCTTCTACAAGCTAGCTGGAGGCATTAGGTTTTGTAAGTGTTGTGGCAATAATGCAACAACGCGGTGAAAGAAGATGTACTTTTAATACTTAAGTATTTTTTAAAATAAGTACTTCATTACTTTAACTTAAGTAAAAATTTGACTGTATGACTTTCACTTGTATTGGAGTAACATTTGACTAGTGGTATCTGTACTTTCACTTAAGTATCGATGTTAGCTACTTTGCCCACCTCTGCAAATAGCCATACTTAGATTATAGAAGATTGGCAAAAAGTTAGTTAAATATAAGGTTAGGAATAAGTGATATTAAAGTGAGTGATTATTTGTCATTGTGAACACAGTGCACCACAATGAAATGAGACCTCCGCATTTGACCCATCTGAGAAGGAGCAACTTCTTGGCAGTGCCCAGGGAGCAGTGTTTCAGGCGGTACCTCATAAGTACCTCAGTGGCATCTTTACTGGTCTAGGACTTGAACCGGTGACCCTCTGATCACAGGGCCAACTTTCTAACCGTTACGCTACCAACTGCCCCATAAGAGATAAGATAGAAATAAAACTTCTTCTTTATGTTGAAAGTGGAGTCTTTGGACTGTGAAAGGCAGTTGGTGGACGGCAAACGGTGAAGATCCTTAAACGTTAAATATAGTTTGAATTTCCTTAAATGGAAATGCATTCCTGTCCTGGTTGTGTTGTATCAGTTCCATTACCTCCAGACAGGGGCAACGAATGTAACTGCATGTAGGCTTGTAGTTGCATATTTCCATTTGAAAGGCTTCTGGGCAATGCATTAAATTGATGTAATTTAATTCAAGAGTGAACGTGACATTTATAAATGTAATCCATTAATTCCAATAATGTAACTAGTCTGATTACTGTCTATTTAAATACTAATGCATATCTGAATACTATTTATTCATATTTGCATTCTAAATGTGTAATGCTGTTACATTCCTTTACTCAATACTGTGCAATTACATTTACAGCATTTACAGCAAATGGTCTTATCCGGAAAGACTTCCAAGTCCTAATTACAGTGACAATCTGGAGAAACTTGGGGTTAAGGGTCTTTTCATCAAAAGTGATCATGCTGGAGGTGGGATATGAACACACTCTTAGTCAAGGGTCAAGTATTCTGCCTCTAAACCTTCACACTATCATGGTATTTTATCTTTGTGTTTTTGTGTCCTAGCAGATGAGTATAAATATGACAGTTAATGACTTATTGAGTGTTGCAGCACATGTTTCAACTTCAACTTTAGGAAAACTGCCTTCCTAACATTTCCTACTGAATGGCTCCAAAACAAGGTGACATTCCATCTAAACATGCTTGTCAAGGGGTGGAAGTGTACTAACCTTGGAATTAGAGGTCGTAAGTTCAAATCCAGCTCTATCCTATGACAGTTAGGCCCCTAATGAAGGCCCTTTACCCAAATTGCTCAAGGGAGATATTTATACATGTATATATATGTAGACAGATTTAACAAAATGTGACTCTGCATTTGACCCATCTGTGAAGGAGCAGTGGGCAGCTGATATAGGCAGCACCCGATGAACAGTGCTTGGAGATGGTTTCTTGCTCATGAGTACCTCAGTGGTACCTTTACTGGTCCAGCATTCGAACCGGCGATCTTCCAATCATGGGGCGAACGCCCTAATCACCCTAGCCACTACCAACTGTTTTGTTCTCTGACAGGGTTTGGAAAGGTAAGTAACTCAGCTGTCAGCAACTTGGTTGAATAGCAGCTGTGCATTTAAGTCACAAAGCACTCTGGATAAGAGCGTCAGGCAAATCCAATAAATAAACAGTAATAAATAAGTTAATAGCAAATTATCGAAAGGTTAAACCCAGTGGCTAAACTGTGGAAAAAGTGATGACAGAAGATTTGTACGAAATGCAAGTTGCAGCTGTGTAGTCAAGCTTGTGGCCTAAAGAGAAGTGAATGTAAAAAGGTTTTTGAGTTTTTTTCTGCAAGAGATGATCCAAAGTGACACTGAAGGAGCAAGTAAAAGTGAAATGCATGGCAGCGGCAGCTTAACGAAGCCTGGCACAGTTGGAGAAAGCAGTGGTATGTGTTGCATGCTGACGTGCGGCACAAACAGACTTCAGCCGAGTTCTCTCCTTAGCAACAGGGGACTTGGTTTCTATGGATATGTGCCCTGTGTGTGCTTGAGCAGGACAGCGGAGAGACAAAGGGACACCAGCATGTGGGCGACGTGAGCCCCGTCGCAGCTGACACTCATTACCTCACTATTTATGCTGTGTGAGGCCGTACACGCTGGGGGGAAGAGCATGTGTTGAGAAGTTCAAAGGTTGCACTGCGGATGAGGTTCTGGGGGGAAAGAGAGAGGGAGAGATGTTCACTTCTAATGTAGCTGCAGCTTTTAGAGAACTCATGCTTCTGATTTTTGTGGCCATGACTTTATGTTTAAGTCATAACCTAAAAAGTATTTTTTTTTCACTCAATTCTTTCACACAATTTCTTACATTCTCTTTAAAGACATGAAGCTGCATTTCTATAGACCTATTTATAGGGGGAAACTTGTCTTCTCTCCTGTCATTTCTCTCTGTCTCTCAAAGGAGGTGCATTTTCTTGCTAGCTCTCCTGGGGCTCATTACCTTCCAAATCTAGGCTAAAGAAATCAGCAATCCCAGGAAATGTGGTGTTTTCCCCTCCATTCTCTTAGTATCAGAACCAACAGAGCACAAGCAAAAAGATTCTTAAAATTTTTATACCTATATATTGAACAACGTCAGTTTTGTAACCACAGAGTTCACAAAAAATCTATTTCCATGACAGCAAAAGAGGAATAATGAATGACATGTTTTTCATGTCATACTCGAAACAATATGACAAGCTTCTTTTGATTAGTTTGAAATATAGAATTTAGGTTTGCCTTAGTTTTTCTTTACTTGTCCTGTTTTAGAGACTTTTACTGAAACAAGGGACAGAATTAGCATCTTTTTGTCTGCAGAAAAGGTCAAGCTGAAGGTTCATTAATGCAACACAATTACTGGATCAACCTTCAGCACTGTATTTCTGATATGGACTATGACAAAATGAGTATAAATTATTGAGCTTTTGTCTCCTGGACTGGACCTGTGCTGGATAACTGAATTTTTTAAAACCCATACTGGTGTATGTTAATATAATAAATAAACTATAATATAAGATATGTCCACTTATGAAACTGTCACTAGAAAAGTCACTTCAAACTTGATTTTCATATTTAAAAAAAAAAGCAATTTCATACTTACACACGTTCTTTCATCTGAACGGTGAATGGTTCCTTTGTGCTAGATGATTTCACTTCGTGGCCTTCTCTCTATTCCGTCCTTCGAGCATTTGTCATGTCTTGTCTTGCATTTTGCTGTTGCTATGCGACAAAACTGCGGTTAACAAGCATCATTTTGTTGAACAAGCTATTAAACAGCATGAATCTAATGGCTTGGTTTGTCCAAACCCTGACCTGCTCGTAAATAATTGCCAAAAACAGAGCGGGATAAAACAGGGAATCTCACCAGCTAGTGTTTGTGTGTGTGACTGTTTGAAGCTTATATGCATTTTAAACTGAATGTCTGTGACTTCATCTTCTAGCAGAATGACCCCACTCATGCCCTTGACCCCTATGGCCCCATCTTCAATCCAATCTCATTTCCTGCTAGCAGCTGTCCCTCACTGATTACACTGAGCAATGTTAGAGAGAGAGAGAGAATGAGAGAGGAGGTAGAAATGCCTTCTAAAGCATCACTAATCAACAATAAGAGAAGTCTTACATCTGAATCTCTTTGATTAGGCTAATCTCAGGACCGCATATTGTTTCTCATTTATAAAGGCAGGGGAAAGGCCACTCTGCATGCAGCTAAGCAACTCAAATCATGCCACAGCTTGGAAAATTAAAAGGAATAAGAAGCTGGAATAGCACATTTTAACACAGCCCGAGCACTGAATATTCCTTTATATGCATCGTTTCAAAACACCTCCGTTAGAGGGCCATGAATATTTAAATGCCACCAAAGCATCACTCCACTCAGGTCATGAGTAATTCTGCAACCCCAAGCAGCTGCTTAAGGAATAACAGGCATTGTTACCATCCTGGCTTATTAGCAACCTGTCAGCTTTGCATAGCATTAGCCATCATTACGCATTCCCTACATAATTAATAAAAGGCAAACAGTACCCTTAGCTAAGCGAGTTACTAAAGAATAACAACCTAAACAAAGGGGCAGCAGTGTCAGGGCTCTCGAGGACGGCAAAGCTTGGGTCCTGCTGTGTGCAGACGGGGATAATCTGATCTGGCCGACAGTAAGCATTTCCCTTTCGGAAGTTGCAGCACACAGCGCTCCTTAGTGAGAGAGGCTATTGCCTGCTCAAAGCCTCCTAAGGACGTATTTACTCAGCCTGCCACCTGGGAGCGAGACTGAAGCAACACACAAGAGGGTGTGTTAAGAGCAATCAAGAAAACAGCGGCACAGCGCTCACTGGAAATCGACCTCTGCCTGGCCTGTATTGTGGGGGAAAAACATGCATACAGGCTCACATTCATTTCCTTCAGAATGAGATTTCTTTCAACCCACAATGTGGTCGTTGGGTCTTCCTTTCTAGTTTTTTTTTAATTGCATTTTGCAGGTTTAAAGAATGATTTTGTGTTTGTAAGGATAATACTTGGCATTTGTCAACATGAATTACTGCACTGCTTTGAGTTCTTTCAGGTCATGTTGTGCTTATAATGAAGTGGTTTTGTCATGGGAAATGAGCTACATTCCCTCAGGAGTGCTTTAAACAGAGGCTTTGCTGATTACTGAGGTGCATGTGTGTGTTTTTCTCTGTGTGCATGAGTGTGTGTGTAAGACACATCTGCCAAAACTGATTGCACTCTGTTTATTCTGAATGTAGGCTAATCTAAGCTATTCTAAACAAGTGGATTTCTAAATAAATGTCTGCAAAAGATCTCCTAAAGGTAGGGGTTCATTTGACTTGGAGATGTGGCATTTGCATCATGACAAGACATCCACTAAATTGTCAATAATACACAAAGAAATATCAAGCAAACCAGCTTTTTTATATGTATAAGATAACCTCTATGTTGTAAAATATTTTTGAAGACTGTGCATATCTGTAAATACACACATACATATACACAAACAGGCTACATTGCACACAATAGCACTGACCCCATTAAATCCAACGGCACACAAGTTTACAGTGACACCAACGCAAAATTACATGCAAGGAAGATGATCAGAAGAATATCACACAAATTTCACAGTTTTGATGTTGCATCTTTTGTGGGTTTAGTACTTTTTGTTTTTTTTTTCTGACAAAATGACACTGCCCCTACATACATTCAGTATTTAATTTCACAGACAGACTCACTTTTCACTTTCTTTCCCAGCTTGACCACAATTTACACCACAATAGAGAGTGTAAATTCCAGGAAAGATGAAAAAGTTTGTACTCCCATGACAATAAAAGTGTCTTAAGGGTCTGAGTGATTCAGATCCAAACACTGGGGGTTTGAATCCCAGGAGAGTCTTTAACCAGCCTTGGGCAACACCCGTAACCCCAAGTTTCTCCAAGGCCCTGTAATTAGCAAAAGCAAGTCACTCTGGTTAAGAGTGTCTGACAAATGCTGTAAATGTAAAAAAATTGTAAACAGACCCCCCCCAAAGCATATAGTTCTCCTGTACGGTGTTACAGACCCCGATGTTCAACAGCCTTGTCCACAGTGATCACCCATTTGTAATCAGTACAGGTTTCACCTCAAGATTTCAACAGGTTCATCATCTTCATCATCAAGCAACAGACGTGCTGGCATCGGACTTCCAGCACCTCTAAAGTTGATTGAACCGTAGAGTTGGGCTGAGTGCTTGGAGTAGGCAAACGCTTTTCTCCTGACCAGCTCATCTCTGTACATAGAGATCATCAGCAGGGTGGAGAGCACCACGCCACCCAGCGTCAGCAGACACAAGCCCGCGATCACGCATCTGTCCAGATGTGCGCCCACAAGCGCGCTCTCCCGCTCCAGCCGCTCCATCTCGCGTGCCGACACCGTGTCGGGGTTGACTCTCACGTCACGGGGCACGGTGTAAGACACGACCACCAAAGAGATACCGGTCACCAGAAACGTCACGGCGCATATGAAAACGTAATCCACCGACTTTTCCTCGGAGTCCGCGACACAATCGTCGTCGTCGTCGTCGTGCAGATCCGGGCTGAAGTTGTCGTAAAGGATCTCAGGCGACTGCTCGGGACCGTCCGCGCCCGTGATCGCCGTCTCCAACTCCTCATCGTGATACACGTAAACTTGCTCGTCCGCGCCCAGTTCGTCCATGCGGCTCGACTCGGGCGCTGTCCACGGTGCTGAAAACGCCTCGCCGCCCCGAGAGCGCTCCCCAATTAGCAGAGCCATTTCACGCAGACAATAAGTTCTGAAGTCCGCTCGAAATCTCTGTGATCAACTTGTCTCGAGAAAAGGATCTTAAATTCAGCAATTTGCTGTATCCATCTTAATAAGAAACCAGTACCTTCAGTTATAAAAAGGAGTCAAATATATTACGTATTATTCGGTATACAAACTTACCTGGTTGTTTCTCAAAATTATAATGGCATCTCAGTTCGGAGAGCTGCGTTCAATAATCTGTTTTTCTTCCTTCAGTTTTCTTGCTGATCAGCTCTGAAACCAAGGTGATACGACGGAGCTTTTTTTTTTTTTTTTTACCAATAAGCACTTCATTCCGAACTAATCCAGGCAAGCATTACACACGCATCATTGAAAAGTGGCTCCTCCCTTCGTTGGCAACACTTTCCATGTGTCATTTCTGATTCATTCTTCCTTCTTTGTTCCCCCTCCTCGCTTTCGCCTTGATGACTATGTAGCAGGCTGCTGTCCGATGCCTTTTTTTTTGTAAACGTGCCATTTGGGAAAAGTATGCAAAGATGCAAGACGTTGAAATGAATCGCACAAATTCAGAAGAAGAAAAATGTAGTTTATCCTGAATGCCCACCTTTACGCCGCACCTCCGTGGCAGGCTCCGCGGTGTCAGTACTACGGTAATTAGACGGGAAAGAGCAACGCGTGCCTCCCACGCGCCCGATCCGCTCGCGCTGCTGATGAACTGAGTTGTTTTTTTTTTTCAAGGCGCGCTCAAAGCGCCGCGTGCTCCCTGCGCGTGCAGAGCCCAAGTCAGGAATTTCAGCGAATTAATTAGAAGGAAGATCTATGTTTAAACCTTGATAAGGACCGAATAAGCTCGTTTTATGTAAGAGCAAATATTAGCATTATCAGAATATCAGCTTAATATTTAAGTACATCGCATGCTACAAGCCGGATGTGTAGGTACCGATAAATTGTTAGGGTGAATAAAACACTCCGATAATGAAAAAAATCCACTTATAGCTCCGTTGCTCTTTGAGAAACATTACTAGAATTACAGAAAAGGAAAAGGTTTCTTATTATAACGAAGTGTCACGTTTTGTGCAAGTTCGAGTCTGTTTTTAAAGCACGCTTAATGACATATGACGCTGTATCGTCTTAAAAAGCGTGCTTCCAAGTAGAAGTTTACTGAAGAAAGTATTGGCTGTGCAGCAGCTGCTCTGCGATCAGCCATAATGGGCAAGTCATGTCGGCTGTTATATTCGTTAACAAGTCACTAGCAACATACCATTTTTGCACACAAGAACCCAATGTGAAAATACAGATAACACGGGAAAGAGATTTTTCTCGTCTTACACAATCCAACGTGAACTTTGTAAAGCGCTTTAAATTCACTGAATTTTCCTACTGATATTTTAAGTAAGTTTTTAAAAGAGAATCAACAAACACACATATGTACTGACGTCAGACATGGTTTCTCTATATTGAATAGTGCTTAAATATTTACAAGATTTTTTTTTTACACACAATATATGTCTTGCAGCCTTTGGGAAGGAAATTTACTAGATGTACATAATACTACACCTGACTGCAATCTTACTCTTAACCTCAGTGACCAAAAGAAAAAAAAAATCATTTCACTCTTTTAGCTTTTCAAATAAAATTTGCAATATTTGAGACAATCATGTTATCACAACTACCTACAAGCTTGCCCACACAAAATGTGTGTTTCTCTCATACAGAGCTAACGAACTCTATTAATGCAACCTACATGTGTGTAGCCCATAGAATCCAAGTCAACTCAAAACAGCTAAAACATTGAAATCATTTTTAACTGGATCTGTTGCCTAATAAATCAGTTAATCCATACAATAACCACAAGTAACGCAGTGTCGATTCACAAGAGCACCAACCATTCCTGTACTTAGCATAATAAGAGTCATCATGGCAGGCGGCGAGGTGGCTGTGGGTCATAATTAGTGTGTGGTTCGCTGAGTCCCTCCTGTGCCCATGAACAGAGAGTGAAGTGTGGATTACAAAATTCTCCAATATCTCTTGAGGCTTGTCAGAAAAATGTTGTCTGAAACAGTGACAGCAAAACTATTCTCTACTGTATTTGTTGGCCTCAATATGGGAGTATTTCTGTGTACCATGCCGTAGATATGAAGAAAGAACTGAGAAAAACAGCCTTTCTGACAGCTGTGTTTCTGACTGTCAGAAAGCTGCTCACTGGAGACGACCTTTGTCAAATCACATCTCATCTGACACATTCTAAGTCTCCTTGTCACACACACAAACACACATTGCTGTTCAAGATCTTACCAAGACTATGGTTTATTAATGCCTTTATATATGTGTATTCTAAACCTAAAGTATTTTAACCCTCACCCAAAACCAAACATTAAACTTTGAAACTGAAACTGAAACTGAGTTGTTTGCTCTGAGCCCTCAATGTCAATTTTGCCTTTGTTTGTCTGTACAAGAAACAAGGAAAAGTAATTATATACTCTCTCACTCACAGACACACCACACACACAACCTGCTTGAAGAAATAGATAGCCAAGTTTACACACGTGAAAAATAGCATTTTTAGGGGCAGCTCCTCATGATTGTTTTTTCAATTCTAACCCTGTTTTTAAGCCTCCAAAAAACCTTCATTGAAGAATCACATGCTATTTAACATGCTAACTTCTCAGTGATCATTATAGCTTTTGAAAAAGCAAAAGTTTTGTCCTCAATCTCTACACTAATGACAGAAATATACCCCAAAACATGACATCTCCAACCATGCGTAACTAAACACTTTTGGCAGGCATAAATATACTGTTTTCTTCTTTTGTGAACCAAATATTGTACAAGTTGGACACGTTCGTCTATTAGAAATTTTGCCTCTATAGTTGCTACATGCATATCATTTCATTCTGCAATCCATTTCTTAACGGACATTCATGCATCATTGCCAAAACATGTGTTTTGATGCCAGAAGACTTTGCCAGGTGCTGAGCAAGGACTGAACTTGAATGTCTTCTGCATCTTAATAAATTAATCCTCAAGTGTTGATCATCATAAACAGACAGCTTCTTGAGATTCCCTTACCTTTTCTGTTTTAGTTCTGTTTTGGTGTGTTGTTTCTTATTTAAGACTCAACATTTTAACATTTGAAAATTTAGGTTTCTTTTATTGTCTTTTCTGTGAATCCCATTCACTGATTTCTCAAACCTAGCAGAAGATCCCCAGATAAGAGACTCACACTCTCCGCTCGCCAATTTGGTGTTTGCCAGAAATGATGCATATTGTGTTTGGAGAGGGAGTGCGGGAAAGCTTGTGGCTCACTGCGAAAAGCGTGATGTGATGAATGAGTTCTGCCTGAGGTGCGACGCTGTTGCATTTATTTACTGCTGCCTCTGATGTGGCATTTTTGCTGATGGATCTTCTCTGAAATAGGAGCGGAGCATAGCTAAGAATAGCTATAGAGCGTGCAGTAGCAACGAGGCGCAGGCTAGGTTAGGCCAGGACACGCAGGAGGACACTGCTGCCATCTAGTCAGAGTCAGCAACTGAGGATGTAATTATTATTGGTGAGATTGAGCATCAAATATTTAAGACTAATCATTGATCCTCACTTTTACTTTCACTCTCTACTTTTCCAGCAGGTCTGATTCAGTTATGGAAAAACATTTACAGAAACTTGCTATGAAAGATTGATTCCTATTCATGTTCCATTTTAATGGCCACATGCGAAAGCATTATTAAAGCAGAGAGTAATTCACAACAAACTCCAGCTCCAACTGAGTTCTTTGTAGGTTCCTCCAGGACATAGTAATCTTGAGAGCATAAATCAAAGGCAAATAAATTTCTTTTAAGGTTCTTGAAGACATTTCACCTCTCTTTCACAATACCAATTCAATACCAAGTTCAGCCTTTCAGAAGAGAGGTGAAACGTATTCAAGAAGTTAAGTAGCCTTGCAGATGAGAGGTGAAACATCTTCAAGAACCTTAAAAGGAGTCCATCTGCCTTTGATTCAAGCTGTAAAGAAGCCAACAAAAAACTCACGATCAACGCTTTGGTGGGCCATTTTTTCCTAGAGCATTCTAGCAGATCTAGCAGATCTCAGATTAAAATATGTTTTCTTTGGCCAAAGGTTTTTGGGCCAAGCAGGTCTGAGTACTACACTAGCCTCTTAAAGAGAACAGGACAGAGTACAAACTGCTGACTTTTCATTTCTGGCCTATTTCTGGCCCACTTCTTACTTCTGAACCTGGACTGAGTGAATTAGGGTGGCACCTAGGCCAGGCAAAATTGTCATTGCACATAAGTCAGTTCTTTCACTTTTGTTATAATTGTGCAAGAGGAAAATCAGATTCTCCGCTTCCAGTAGCAATGAGACTAACACCATTTGCACTGCAGGACAAGTACAGCAATCCCAATATCAAACAATACCTTTGCTTTTTTCTTTCATACAGGGTCATTCTTTTCAGATAGAGCCAAGCAAATATGACAAATATATGTGTGTGTATATACTTAAATTTAATAAAGATTTTTGACTTGATAATCAAGCACATTGTACCTTATATATTCTAGTAAGTTGAAATAAAATGTCAAAGGTCAAGATTCATGTGAATCATGAACATTCTGGGATGTTGGGATATATGTAAAAGCCGGCTTTAGTGACTGCAGGGCTTATATATGACTCACTGAGCTTAGGTTTTGTCTCTAGAGCAGTGGAGGGGGAAGGGTCAAGTCAAACCCTGTGGTTTATGACTAGCCTCCAATCGTAGGCCAGCAGCAAGATCTGTGGACAAATACAGCCACCAGGCTTCCATTCGACCTTCCCCCTTCCTCAGGAAAAGCCCACCCACCATAGAGCCTGTAAATCTGAGTGGTCAAGGACCGTTTCAGACTGTAAATATGTTTTACGGCTTAGTGGACTGCCAGGACATTAGGTGTTCTCTAATGGATTGGGAGATGATATTACAAGAGTTATATTTAGGAATAGAGAAGAGAAAAAAGCATGCACATGATACATTATTTGTCTCAGTGTTTTGGAGGCTCCACATGGTGGATGTCCTGTGGTTTGGAGAAAGGTGGTTTGTGGCTTTTAAAATGCTTTGTTGATGCTTGAGGCAAAAGAATAGCATGACAAATTGCCAGATGACAAAGAACTCCATGAGCATTGTTCAAGCTCTAATCGGGAGTCATCACAACACGCTGTTTATAGCAGAAATAGGGCTTCATAAATGTTATATAAAAAGGATTTGATTGTGTCTTGCAGAATAGATTTAAAAATTATTCTACTTACTTACAAAGCAGTTAATGGCTACATCACTGATCTTTTACAAAGCTACACTCCCCGCAAGGGCTCTTAGGTCTTCCAAATCTAAGTTTCTCCACATACCAAAAGAAATACAGCAGGAAGGCAGCTTTTACTCATTATGCACCTAAAGTATAGAATACACTACCAGGAGCAATTAAAGAAAATCAATCAATTACATACTTTAAAAAATCTTGTTACACTAGCTTTTAATATGCACAGTATAATATTCATAATTATATAATAAACTTTCACACAATTTTATATTTTTGTTGATTAGATTAGCTGAGTTCATGGACAGTACGCGTTATTTATTATTTCAGATTTCAACACACCGGAACCAATTCATCAGGAACAACATAACTGGTACAGATGAAAGTTGGGATAGGACAAAAATATAGACTGTTTTGTGGATAAAGAGCAAAGAGTTAAGAAACACTATCTTATTATAAGCTCAAAGCCAATCCTATTTGCTGACTCCTTTCCTAATGGCTGATGGTCGCTTTAATACCTTTAGGAGTTGTATTTTCCTCAACCACCAGATGGCAGCAACAATTCAAAATTTATACACATAAAAAATCTCTAGACATAAAATTTATAGACTGCAACACCCCACAGCTATTTATAATTGTGCATTTAAAATGTTTTGCCATCCCGTATAACATGATGCAACAGTGCAAAAGCAATTCATATGCGTCCCAATTTTCTGATTGCATGTAGAAATATTCACAGATGTGTATTCATGAACAGATGACGTCTTGCAATTTTGCATAGATGTTTTATGCAATTTTGCATTGTCCAAAATCTTCAAAAGGACCTGTCTTGTAGACTTCAAAAATGGAATAATGAGTTCATCTTAACAGCGTCTCATGTGGCACTGAGCCACCAGCTGCTAGAGTGCTGACCTACCCTCTCTATTACCTCAACAACAGGCCCTCAAACACAAATCTAAGCAGGTTTGGCAGTAAGAAGGCCATTCTCAGAGCTGTCTCCATGCCATAGTCACAGTTGGTGAGGAGGAGAGGTTTTCTCACCTCCATAATGTTGAACGAACAGAACAACTGTGCCGTCCCAGATGAGTCAATTATATTCATAAAGGAGTCCTATATAAGATCATGAAGATTTCAGCCAAATGTTCCTGGACCATTTGGATAATGGCAGCAGAAATTATGAACAGTTGAGAGAATGTCACGATATATTACGTAAGGAGGAGAGAAAAACAGCATTGAAAGCAAACATCTAGGCGGTGAAATCCAGATTATCTTTGAAAGTTTTGATTTACATGGAATCTTTCTGTACCCGAATTGTAGGCAAACTGAGAGATTTTTGCGAAATGTAAAAAATATTAATGATTATTAAATATGCCTAATATAAATAATCATAATTTACCTAGCCAATATTTAATAATTCAAGTGAGTTTTGTCATTATAAGTCATTTAACACTATGTTATGATAGCAAGCAAATGTGTTGAGTGATTAAGTGAGTAGCATAACTGACATTTTAACTGCTCACCAATTTAATCTTGATTATATCTGGAAATTTAATCAATTTAATCTGGCTCCAATGCAAGGATTCATGAACTGTCCCCTTAACATCAAGTACATCTGCTAGAAACAGCAAAAACAATCATACTCAAGCTAAAAGTTTTAATCATTGATACTGATTTTAAATCATTTGTCCCAGCCCTACATACACTGTTTTAAAAGATGACTGATTCATTATTACTCTGATGGTTACAAAAAACTACATAGAAAGATTTTTAGATATATATTTATATATTAACATGATCTTACATCATATAGTAATTATAGCAACCTATTTGTGAGGAAAACAACAAAAGTAAATCAGGTCAATGATCAGAAAATATGCATACAAGCATATTTTGACACTGGAATCATATATGGGCTTCTCAAAAAGACCAACACACATTAACTACAAACACACAGCAGTATACCTAAAAGATTACACAAAAATTAGCTGCAAGATAACACTAAGTGCTGGAAAACAGGAAGGAAGTCCATATAAGTGCATGAAGGTATGATACATGTTTGGTAACTGTATTAGCCTGGTGCAAAACTATTCAATCATAAATTAATAGTTTTTTTTTTTTTTTTTTTTTTTTTAATATTTTAATCAGAATAAAAAGTACTTTTATCCTAACTATTTTCTATTTATTTATTGCGTTTATTACGACTACACAAATATAAGAAAAGGCAGGTTCCCTTCTGTATCAAACGTTTATCTTATTTAATATCTGTCTATTAACAGTGTTAAGTTACTTGACAACTTCAAATGCGTGTATTAAGTTATAGGCCTATATTAAATTACTTATTTATTAGTGCTAAAATAAGTTATATATTAGTGCTCAATAAATAATATCAGGTTGACTGATATATTGATTTATTCGAAGTTTGAAAGGCGACGTACGCTTAATGCAAACTGCATAATTTATCCGTAGTCCCTAACAAACTTAAATGAATGACAGACCAAAATGACAAACGTCAGTACAGTTTTATAGTCGTATAGCATCATCGCATCGACCAACGTGTTCATCTCTTGCGCATAATTCAGACTTGCGACAAAAGGTTATATTTTATGATGCATAAGACATTATAAAAATGGCCCATTACCAAAGTCTGCGCTCCTGCTGGAAGCGTGTCATTTTGGGCAGAGGCTTTCCCCCCGGCAACACTCGCCCCTCTGGTGCAGAGAGCGCTCAGAACGTTTTATGCCAACCGTCAGAACGCTGCTACGTCTTTCAGAGAGACATCGCCTCGTCCTGCTCTAACATCAAGCACATACCGCCTGTCTTTTTCCCATTTTTGTTCTGGGCTTTTCCTTAATAATTAGCGATCATTCGTAAACCACGTTAGGAATAATGCTGGAATTATGCATGGATTACGCGATTTTAAACTGAAGGTGCACACTTAAACCACCAGTCAAAGTATTTTAATTCTTTCTACTTTGTCTTAATATGTAAAACACAAAGCGGTATCAACTGGACTGTAGGACACTTTTTGACTTCGGACACTTTGGTCTGTCGAGCTTCAAGTTGGACGATGATTTGTTTTGTTTGATTTTTCCCTTGTTCTTGACCAAAGCTCGAAAATGGAGAACTTCACTTCTCCCAGGAACTCTTTGGGCAACTGGACGGACCGTAGCCTCGAGTACAAAGTGGTGAGCGCATCCCTGGTGCTGCTGATCTGCGCGCTGGGTTTGGTGGGCAACGTGATGGTGATCCTGGTGGTTCTGACGACCAAGCACATGCGGACTCCTACAAACTGCTACCTGGTGAGTTTGGCCGTGGCCGACCTGATGGTGCTGCTGGCCGCCGGTTTGCCTAGCGTTGCGGACAGCTTGTACGGCTCATGGCTGTTCGGGCACTCGGGCTGCCTCTGCATCACATACTTCCAGTACCTGGGCATCAACGCGTCGTCGTGCTCCATCACCGCCTTCACCGTGGAGCGGTACATCGCCATCTGCCACCCAATCAAAGCCCAGTTCCTGTGCACGCTGTCCCGAGCCAAGAAGATCATCCTGGGCGTGTGGCTCTTCACGTCGCTCTACTGCGTTATGTGGTTCTACCTGAGCGACATTCAGGAGCTGGTGTACGAGGACATGACCATCGTAACGTGCGCCTACAAGGTGTCTCGGAATCTCTACTTGCCCATTTACTTCTTCGACTTCGGCGTCTTCTTCGTGCTGCCCCTCACGCTGGCCACAGTGCTGTACGGACTCATCGCCCGCATCCTCTTCCTCAACCCGTTGCCGAAAGAGAAGAAGGTGCGGGGTGGACACGACAACAACAACTCAGTGGCCAAGAAAACCAACAACCTCAAAGGCTCCAGTCGCTGCTCCAACACGACCAACAACTCGAGAAGACAGGTGAGGGATGCGGGACCCTTTTCACTGCCACACACAATACATTTAAATAAAGAGAACTACTAACACACAAATATCTCTACAATGTTTAAATGATAAAATCCATGAATAGTGCCTCCTCCAGTTATATCTACATATATTAACAGCTGAACTGTGTGCAGATGTGTGGAGTAGTGGACAACATCCTAAGGTGGTTGTATGACAATCATATTTTGTATGAGGAGTAATTTTGTTTGTTATGAAGACGTAAAAATTTGGGTGAGAGGTTTTAGAGCATGAGGAGTCAAGTTACTGAGGTGAGAGGAGTCCCTAATATGTTTGACTTACCTGCTACAATAAGGCTGGTTTTGTACACATACTTGTATACAGTGTTGTTAAAAAGTTTCAGGTGAGCATTACTTATAAATGGTAAACGTGCTATAATTATGTAAGACATAATTATATTCCATTATTAAAATTGTTAACACAGTTCTGTTATGATTTGTTGTTGGGCAGTTGTATAACAAAAGTATATGCCATTTGTAGATTACAGGGTTATGTCAAAATATTTGCAATATTCTAGATGAACAAATAACTAATAAAAGTTGAAATGACCTGTTCTAAAACATAATTACACAGCAAAAAGTGCAAAAGTTAAAAATCACTGAGGTAAGTCATGGTCTTTTGTTCATGTGGACCAAAGATCTAGAGCATACTAACTAAAATAACTTTAGATAAAAAAACAAATTTCTAATTACTCAAACTATTTACTAGCCAATAACCAAAAATTTACACACAGTTGTCCAACATTAGTAGTTTCAACTACAGTCACACCAAACTATCACAGGCTTAATCCACCTATCTACACTGACAGTTACTGTAACTCTAGTCAAACAAACACAGTTCTACAATAAAATTAAAACCATCCGCCTAATAACGTGGTCGCCCCCCCAAGCTGTAAAAACAAGACCTGGACTCCAAATCACTTCTGAAGGTCTTCTGTTTTGTTTGGCATCAAGCAGCAGATCCTTTAAGCCCTGTTAATTGTAAGGTGGGGCCTCCTTGGATTGTACTTGTATTTTCAGCACATCCTCCAGATGCTAAGTCTATGGAGGCTCCACCTCACAATGTAAACTCTAAGGTGGGGCCTCAACAACAGATCTTACTTGTTTTTCCACAACATCTTTCAGATGCACAATTAGACTGATTGATATATTGATTTATTAAAAGTTTGAAAGGTGACTTGCACTTACAAACTGCCCAATTTAACCATAGTTACTTGAATGAATGAAAGACTAAAATGACAAACATCAATACAGTTTTATTGTTGTAACTGACGTGAGCCAGAAAGGCTATTCATTAGCACCGAGATCTGAAGATCCCGTCAACGCTGTGAAGACTTGATCACGTTCCTCAAATCATTCCTGAACAAAACTGTAAGAGGTCACGTAATACTGTTACCATGAAAGGTTTCTGCAACAGAGTTTACGTAGGTAATGTGTTAAAACATCTATCTGAATGGCAGGATCACAGATTTCTTAGCAGAACACTGCCCTGGGCACCACACTGCCTCTGCCGACTTGTCTTCCTTCCATTGTGCGATCCACTGAGAATAACACAGCCAGCCATCCACTTGATCTAAAGAAGATATAATTGATCTCTCCAGGATGCTTTCCTCCATTGCTCCATGGTCCTGCTCTGACCCCACTGCAGGAGCCTTTGTAGGTAGACAGGAGTGAGCATATGCACTCTGACCCCTCTGTTGCTACACAGATCCTGTGATGTGTGTCTTGACCCCTTTTGAATCAGCATTAACATTTTCAGCAATTTATGCTTGAGTAGCTTCTATGTGGGCGTTGCTTTGATTTTGGTCACTCAGGACCTTGTCACCATTTCACCAGTTGTACTTCTGTGGAAGACTTTTGTTTTGAAAATCCCACATGACTTGCCGTTTGGAGCAGCTTTAACCCAGTTGTTTACCCATCACAATTTAGACTTTCTCAAAATTACTTTCTGCTTGCTGACTTTTCCTGCTTCCAAAACATCAACTTTGAGAAAAGACTGATGAATTACTGTCTGCTATATCCCCAGCCTTGACATGCACTATTTTATGGATTGCAAGGAATCAATGTCCATTCTCCTCACCTGTCATGATTTGACTGATCAGTGCGTAATCAAAAGGGCAATGTATGACAGCATTTCAGATTAAGCAGAGTTGAGTTTCATCAAGATACAACATTATATTGATTCAGTGGACAATGATTTGATGTCTGATGGATGGTTTTATTCATTGATCACCAAGCCCAAAGCATCGATCCAAAATGAAAACATCAGAAGTCATATTGTGTCATGCCTTGCTTGGCATTGAAATATCAATAAAGATAAATGTATCATTTTATCCCTAGTGTATATTATGTTTAATATTGTATTTGTTGGAATTTTTATAACAACTATACACCTCATCCTTTCTGCCAGGTGACTAAGATGTTGGCAGTAGTGGTGGTCCTGTTTGCAGTGCTGTGGATGCCCTACCGCACACTGGTGGTGGTCAACTCCTTCTTGCAGGAGGCTTATCTGGACGCCTGGTTCCTGCTGTTCTGCCGCCTATGCGTGTACCTCAACAGTGCCGTCAATCCTGTCATATACAACGCCATGTCGCAAAAGTTCCGCGCAGCGTTCCGAAGGCTCTGCGTTTGTGGGACCCATGCTCAGGCCAAACAGGCGGCTTACAGCGTGGCGCTGACCTACAGTGTTGCCAAGGAAACCTCCATGATGGAGAGCACGGAGCACTTTTCCACCGAGCTGGACGAACTCACTGAAGAGCCGAGCGATTTGCCTGGAGAGATGGCGTCCAACTAGGAGGTTCTCGTGCAGGAGAGTCGGGACTAGAAGAGGCAATCAACCCATGCTTACTTTCACACAGAACACTCAAAATGCTCTCCAAGAGTAAAGAAACGCCAACAAAACATTCCCACAGCTGCTCTCTACGTAGTCTATAAGGATTTTACATTTCTTGTTAAAACCAAGCACAGCAGCTTTAGTGGCCAACTAAGGTAGAAATCTGTGCATTTGTTAACAAAAGATTGGAGATTTCAGATCACTCTGGTTGAGTCTATTCCCTCTTGGAGTAAATCAAAGTGTGTGGGAGCTGCGATTTCTATTTATAAGCCTCACAACTTCTGTCCATTCCAAAAGACGCAGCTAACGTTATGTTACTCCTCATAATGAGAAGATTTGACAATAAAGTTCTATTTAACTCTGTTTTACGTATTCCTCATGCCACATCGTTTGGAAATGTAATTCTGAGACATTTCTAAGGCCTTGTGTTGGCTTTTACATTTTAAAGGACATATAAAAAACAGAGGCCTGAACTGTATCTTCAGCAGTTGTCAAGTTGATTAATGAGCTCTCCGTCTCCTAGAGGGCAACATGAAGAACCAAGCACTGGTGCTATGCTAATTCTACTGCCCTGTTTAATAGGTGAATAACATGCTTGATGCTAATTTCATCCAACTATTCATGGAATTAGCTCCAAGCTTCTGCAGTCAGGATTACACTCCTGGGATAAAATATAATGTGACCCAGTCTCCTGACTAATAAAACATATTAGTTTAGTAAGAAGAACAGAGACGCCAAAAGCAGTATTACGCCAAGAGCTCACTGAGAGGTGTTAAAGGGTCTACTGCATCCTCTCTGATCTGTGAAGTGACCACTTTTTGCAGACAATGGAAGTCATAGACATAAACTGGGTGATAGACAAGCTTTTAGATACTGTGATCAACTCAGGTCCATTTCCTATCAGATGTAAATGAATGTTGTATAAAAGGAATGTTATATTCTTGTTTTTTGTGCTGTGGATTATTTTTCGAAAATAAAAAATTATGGAGCCCTTGCATTACAAGGAATGAGGAAAACAGAGAGATGAATAGGAGGAGAGGAGTAACATGATTATCTCAAACTGGAATAAAAGGAAGGATGAATGAATGAAGAAACGAGAAGAATGAGTATCTTTTTCTGCTTACACCATTGAGCTGTTACCCAGCCAATGACAGAAAGCATTCATTCATGAGCATGACTGATGCTAGAAGTCTCTGTTGGCTTGCATTTATTGTTTATCACATTCACATCCATGTGCAGATTGGCGTATTAATTGATAGAGTGTTACACTAAATACAGTGCAGCACTCCTAATATAGTGACATATTTACTTTTATGTTTTTCTTCAACTACAGCTATGTTAAATGCATATGATAGAACTTCTCACATCTTAATACCTGAATGTTCTCTTTTGTTTTGTGATGAAATGGATGTATTTGAATATATGAGTTCTGTTCACAGTTGTGCTGGCTTGTTGTTGAACATGATATTTGAGTACTTTCCATCTTGAACCATGATGAATGCAGTTTTCACTGATCTCTTCAAGCTACTCAAAAAGTTCTGATGGATAATAGGTTTTCATTCATGGCTTACGATCCATCGTTTATGCCCCTCCTGCCTAGAGATTTTCGATATGAACATATGCTATTGAGTTCCTCAAGCAGTGAGTAAACAACATTAACCTACTGTTCACACAATGGGTTGAAAATGTGAAGGACTGTCATATAATAGCCATACTGTCTGAGGAACATAATTATGTGCATATTATTTCTGTATATAATCAGGCTTCTTTTGAACAAACTTTTGTCTGCATTTGTGAGTGTTTTTATGTTTGTGATTTGCCTATTGATATTGGAGCAGGAAATACTGTTCTCTCGTGCTCAGTGCTTTCCTAAACTAGAAACTGATCATTGTGAATACGTAAAATGATTTAGTCCTTGGATGTAATTAGAGCTGTTTCCATTCAAACTCGTGACTGTGCCTACTGCGTCAGTGCTTTTGTGGAGTTACCAGGTGGTTGTACGCTGATAAATGCATATGACACTTTTGTTTTACAGGGTTATTTGGAAATAAAGCTATATAGTATACACAAAAAGACTGATTTGTATTATCCTAGATAACTAAACAACTTGAGAAGCTTTGGAATTGAATTTCATGGTTTTAAATGTGCAATATGTAATATCGATGGTTAAGCAGTTGGTTAAGCATATTAGACGAACAATATCTTGATTAGCGGAACTTAAAGGTGCAATAAGTATTTTGCAGTTGCATGCTCAAGAAACGCATAGACTATTTATTTTACGTTACCTGGAAATAATGCTATGCCACATAATATACAAAATATTAATGTGCACTATTAAACAGTAACCATACAGCTGATACTTTGAGTTCTTAATGACCTGCTTTGAAATTAAATGACATGGTTTTAAATGTGCAGTAAGTAATACTGATGCTTAACCATGTTTAGATATTGTCTAATATTGACAGTCACAGGTTCCATTAGCATTAACAGAAACTGGAAGAATACTTTTAATACTAGAATAGTTTACTTCTACCACTATTAGTGCACTTTTAACTACATGAAATTGTGCTGCCTTTAACTTGCAATGAATAATTGCAATAAAGTGATTTTCTGTTGCATGCTAACTAAAGGCATATGACCTTTTTTTAAAAAAAATATAACCATTACATACAATTATGTGCATTATTCTAGAAAACCATGCAAATGATATAGCTTCTGATAAGTTAAAATGACCTGCCTTGAAACTGAATGACATGGTTTTAAAAATGCAATAAGTAATATTGATGGTTAAACAGTTGGTATATTCACTGAACAGTATCTTTAATACTGAACTAAACGTACATCAGCCTTAACGGAAATAAATACTCCTCAAGATCATTATTAAAGATCATTATTTAACATGGTTTTAAAGGTGCAATAAGTAAATTTTATCACAAGACAGTTGAGATATAAGGTAAGCAACATTACAAATTAATGTCACAGGACATATTAGTATTAACGGAAAATATATCTCAGATTTCTTGTGCCATTATAAATGCACTAGAAGAACGGAATTAAACATCATTAAATGTGCCCTGAGTAACTTGTGTTGCCCACAAAAGATTTTTGTACATGACAGAGTTAATTGGAAATAGTCACATGCAATAGTCTATAAAAGACTAATTTGCTTTATTTCAAGTTGATGAGTTTAAATGACTTGTTTGAAATTGAGTCACCCAGTTTGAAAGATACAATGAGTAATATTTATGGTTAAGTGGTTGAGGTATCAGTATCAGTATCCAGTACTGAAAATAAGTCAAAAGAGGCATCTGCTTTTACTGAAAACAGAAAAGGTTAAAAAGTTTCCAGTACCATCAACTAGTAAACTATAAGTGAAATGGAATTAAGATGTATTAAAATTGTAATAAATGGATTTACATAAATGTATATAATATAATTTCAACAGTTATATACAACTGTCACCAAAACACTTTTTGCACTGTTTTAGATAATCAAACAACTGTAAAAGTTTGTCATTTGAAATAAACTGCTTTGAATTACAGTTTTCAATGTGTAGCAAATAGTGTTGATGGTTAAGCAGTACTCAATTTTGAGGACGTTAGAGGAGACATGCGTATTAACTGAAAACGGAAAACAAGTCGCAGGTTTCTTCTAGCATAATTAGCACACTATTACTGAAAACAAATTACACTGTTTTAAAGGTGGAGAAGTAATTTGCATGTTGACAGGTGTATGTTAAAGAAATCTATATGGCATATTTATATTTGGAAATAAAGCCACATAGTAAATGTCTACAAAAGGATTTGTTTTGTTCTTGATAATCCAACAATTAACAAAGGTTATGAGTTGAAATAACTTGCTTTGAAACTGAATTACATATCCTTGAAGATGCAATAAGTAATATTCAAGATGAATATTTGGAACACAGTACATAAAATGAATTCAGCTAAAAAGCAAAAACCACTATAAACAACAGCACTGACTAATTATACATTAGCGGTTTGTTACAAGCCTTCTATAACTCTGACATGTCAGACAGCTACTTTTAAGCAGACATATAATCAGTGCTGTAATCATTACTGTATGAAAAGCCAAGGGACAGTAAGAACAAGAATAAATTTTTAAAAAACATTTTTAGGGATAGCAGGATGATGAATGCTCTAAGTGAGAGAACAAAAGAATAACCAAATATTCCTGAGTGCTGCAATAGGACACTTCGTTAAATATGCAAAATACTTGATTAATTGCACCAGGTCTCTTCAAATAGGCTTTTATATTTTTGTTGTGAGTGGGTATATCTTCAGAAAAAGCCTAAAGCAGTTTGCTGAAAGCAATGACAACAATGGGAACAAGGAAACAGCTGTCCAAAGACCTCGAAATGAAAACTGGCACATTTTCATAAAGTTGGAGTGGGATATTAATAACTTTCAAAGCGTTTAACAACTCCAATACCAACTATGAAGAATGTAATAAGAAATAAAATAAATATGGGCAAAACAAACTCTACCAAGAAGTGGAAGACCCAGAAAAATTACTGAAAGAGGGTAATTTATATATTTATAACAGACAGAGAGAGAAAGACGAGGCAGTGGACGTGCATGCTGAACAAAAAAGGTTTAACCCAAAAAATGAGGCAAAATCCAAATTAAATATTTTTAGTTCAATCAGAGTCCAAACAAGCATGCATGCTAAAAGGAGAAACTAAGAACAGAGAAAGATCGGCCAAGGTAAGGCACTCTTATTATACTTTCCTATGCAGTAGTATGCATCTCAGTAAATAGCCGGGGTTGTAGCTTAACGGCTCTCTACGCATTAGATAATGCACATGGAGTGTCACACGCACCCTGTTTGAATTGGTACATCACATAGGGTGGGAAGTGACTTCTTAAAATGCTGTGAGGAGAAACGCTCCTCTCTCATTCGATTTTACTTTCACGCTCGCTTGACTTGGTGCTGTGTTAGAAATGTCAGAGTTATGGCGTTATTTTTGTGCCAAAATTTTGAGCGTGCAATGGAAACTTCGGCAAGCAAAATATCTCGCCTTTATGTGCTCAACTCTGCCTGCGGTTGCGCTCGACTCTGTCTTCCTCATTTAACAGCATTGGCAGACGTAAGGATGAAAATTTCAGATCTCTGCATTGATCAATAATTCCCGTACTATGCATCCCTAGTGAAAATACATCTTTTATTTTAATCTGTTGTGATTTCAAAACTAGGAGAAGCAAACTTTTGTTTTAACTGTTAGAGCTTCACTAATATGTTACTCTAAATACTCTAAAAAGGCTAATATTGATACTGCCATGATTTTTCAGCTGTAGAGTATTTAGACTCCAATCGTAGTGGAACTCTAAATACTGCAAAGCTGAAAAGGATGGTGTTCTACCCTAAACTGGCCAATTTTGAGTTAACGTTTCCTTTGAATGATCCTTACATGATTCTTTCATCTTAAGAATATTTAGTGTAACATCTTAGAGTAGCCTGAAATACTCTAAAGTTGAAAAAACTAAGATGTTACTCCAATTACAATTAAACTGGCCAATATTGAGTTAATTCTTTCTTTGAATAATCCTGCCATGACTTGTTTTTACCTCTTCAGTGAAAAAGGAGTGATCTTTTCACATCACATCGTCATTACTAGCTTCAGGCTCCTAACCCACACTTTCATTATTTCCTCCACACTTCACTATACTCCACTTTTGCAGCAATCTTTGACTTCTATTCAATCAACTCCTGACGGGTAGGTCATGGTGGGCTAAAAACCAGATTCCAAACCAGGATAATGGGCATACCATCATATTAAACACGACTGATCTGGGAAGTTAAGCATGCTTAGAACCGCAGATTGAGAGAAGAGATTAAACCGAAGAGCTACAGTGTCTAAAACATTGTCCACCATGAATTCCTGATTGTGCATGAGCAGAAAATGTGTCTGCAATAATATTTCATGCACAAATTAAGTAAATTTGACGTCTAGATATTAGACAAGATTACCCACTTTCTTTTATGCAAATTTAATTGCGTTTTATATGTAAATCCAGCCACTGCACTCAGTAGAGTATAGCAGAAGACAGTTTTATTGCGTGCAAATGGAGCTCATTTGCATGTAAATCCAAGAAGCGTCGAATACAAGCTGCCGTCCAAAAACAAGAGGCCGTCTTCAAGATCATCTCTAGCTCCTGTGGTAAAAGCCATGAGGGGGAGATACTTAGTCCCAAAGGCAGATGTGCTCAGGTGTGGAACATCCATCATATCAGACGGGCTTGTAGAAACAGCGCTGTACTTCTCGCTCCTCGTAAAGGCTGACGCCAACTCTTCGCTCTCTCCTAACACGACCAGCCAAATCCCCGACGACACTTTATACAATAAGAGGGACACTCAAGGAGAGAGTCGAGTGCTAGAGCTGGAACGAGTGCTACAGATGGAAGTGCGTCCAAGTCTGCAATCGAACGGGCTTCGTTGGATGGGTGAAAATGAGGGGGTGGAGAGTCGTCAGCTTTGCTCCCCTCTGGAAGTGAACTGGAGGTCTTGCCAATATCGGACCACATGGGAGACGGCGGAAAGAAAGTGGTACACAGGAAAAATCTGAAAATATAAGCTACTATGGAGCCTATATCAATTAAAGGCTTTTAATTTATCACATACATGGTTAAACGAGTGCAACATGTAGCAAAATCTATCCCGATCGTTCATAAGACATTAGAAACTCACAACAGACTACGTTCATAAGAAGATTAATGCTAAAGAGTCAAAATAAAAATATAAGTAAAATATGGGGATTTAGAAAAATATGGTGGAAGAGGAACAGGTATAAAACTAAATATGTGTACATTCACTGGCTTAAAATGTATATGCTGCTGTCAATGCCATAGGTTGAGTTGGGCAATTATTTGTGTACTGTTATCTAAATAGAATTATGCTGCATTAGACATGCAACATGTAGTTTGCAATTGCAAAAGGCAAGAAGAACATGCATGTGGCATTTTTAGATTACAGTCACATGCAAAGATTGTAATTATTTTGGATAAATTACTGCTTGGAAAATATATTGAAAAAATGCTCTATGCTAATTTTTAAATGCCAACCACTAGTTTGATGTTAACATGGCATTGTGGTGGATTTTTCTCTTAGCTACCTGTAGTTAAACTCAGAAGTCTGAAATAAGGACAAACATCAAGAGTCTCCAGTTGTAACAAAATGTAATCTTGTCAGGGGAGTCTGTCTCATGCACCTCTGTAAGTGTCTGAGAGAGAGTCCGATTTGCCCCTTCATACAACCAGTCATTTATACGTTATCTCAGGGTGTAACACAAAGGGTCCTTAGTCGGTCAGCATTCCTCCTTATCTACTCAACAAGGTTTGGTCATTAGCACTTCATCTGATCTATTCAACAAAGTTTGGAAAACAGGACTTTTTCTTATCTATTGCATTTCTTTTGTTTCTGCTATCTGCCCAGCCAGACTAGATAAACAAGAAACTTGCTTAACTAACCTAAGACCATCCATAAGGTTTAAACCTTAACAAAACGCCCAACTACGGTGGCCGAGAAAGCCCAACGCAATTCAAAGTTAAAAGCACTCTGCAAAACCACAAAGCATTTCATTCACGTTCACAGCACACACTCAAACACACTACAAATTCGGTTTTGGCTCAATTTGGTTGTGTTGTGGCTATTTGCAGCGCGTTTTAGAAGATGCACATGTTTTCTGTATTTGCAGCGCGTTTTAGAAGATGCAGGTGTTCTCTGTTTCGCAACGTGTAATGGCAAAATTGATGAAAGTGATTTCTGAGTTTGTGCTGCGTCTACGAATTTGTAGTGTGTTTGAGCGTGCGCTGTGAACTTGAATGAAATGCTTTGTGGTTTTGCAGCCCATTTTTAACTTTGAATTGCGTTGGGCTTTCTCGGCCACCGTACCCAACCATCAGCACATTCCTATTACTAAGAGGTTACACTTTGGAATTACACGTTAAGGTGGATAATTAAAATTTTCCTTCACAGCATATTACGGTGCCCTAACTGATATTAGCATCAACTGTCAGAACTTTCTATTAGTTAGCATAACTTAGAAACAAAAGCTAGACTGTACTGAGGTTCGGTAATGTACATGATATACTATACAGCCCAGATCTTGAAAAGACCTAAATATTCAACTTTTCAAAGTCAAGTCAAAGTCTTGCCAAGTGCCCCCATCTCTTTCTGCCTTGTGTGAGGGGCAGTAGTGGAGACACAGTAAAATAGGTGCTGAGGTCATAAAAGAACCCTGGGCATCCCTGAAATCCTGCCAAAATACTGTAATTCAACATGGCCCTGACGAATCTGGTCTTCTAATCATAAACGATCTGTAACTGATCGTCTACCCTCCGAAAATGGGGCCAACTCCCTAATCGTTACCAACTCTCAATAGGTAATGACCTATGAAACACTAGGAGAGTTATGAACCTCAGTCCTAAACCCTGGGTGTCTCCTAGACTTTATTTGGCCGCACTATGAAACACTAGAAGACTCCTGGACCTTAGTCCTATGTCTTTGAAACATTAGGAGACTCCTGGACCTCAGCATTCAAACCTATGTGTCCCCTAGACCTTCATGCTATGCTGTAAGAAACAGTAGGTGACTCCTGGACCACAGTCCTAAATGCTGGGTGACTCCTAGACTTTATTTGACCGCACTATGGAACACTAGGAGATTCCTGGACCTCAGTGCTAAACCCTGGTTGATGCCTAGACCTTAGCTATATGCCCTATGAAACACTATGAGACTCCTGGATCTCAGTCCTAAACCATGGGTGTCTCCTAGACTTTATTTGCTTACACTATAAAACACTAGGAGGCTCCTGGACCTTAGCCCTATGTCCTTTGAAACACTTTAAGACTCCTGAACCTAAGCTCTAAATCTGGAGTGTCCCCTAGACCTTAGTGATTTGCCTTAAGAAACATTAGGAAACTCCTGAACTTTAACCCAATGAACTATGAGACACTATGAGACTCCTGGACCTCAGACTTAAACCCAGGGTGTCCCTAGACCTTCGTGATTTGCGCTATGAAACACTAAGGGAATCCTGGACATCAGCCCTAAACCCAGAGTGTCCCTTAGACCTTTGCCATATGCCATATGACACACAAGGAGACTCCTGAACCTCAGTGCTAAACCCTGGTTGTTACCTAGACCCTCAACCCAATGCCCTATAAAACACTTGGAGACTTTTGGACCTCAGCCAAAAACACTGGGTGTCCCCTAGACCTTAGTGCTATGCTGTATGAAACACAATGAGACTCCTGGACCTCAGTCCTTAACCCTGGGTGTCTCCTAGACTTTATTTGCTCATATTATAAAACACTAAGAGATGCCTGGACTTCAGTCCTAAACACTGGGTGTCTCCAAGACTTTATTTGCTCGCACTATGAAACACTAGGAGACTCGTGGACCTTAGTCCTATGTCCAGTGAAACACTATGAGATTCCTGGACCTTAGCCCAATGTCCTATGAAACACTAGGAGACTCCTGGACCTCAGCAATAAACCCTGGGTGTCTCTTAGAGATTCTTTATGAGTGATTATTTGTCATTGTAAACACACCACAGCACAGCACACCACAACAAAATATGACCTCTGCATTTGGCCCATCCATGAAGGAGCAGTGGGCAGCTAACAAGGGCAGCGCCTGGGGAGCAGTGCTTGGGGACGGTACCTTGCTCATGAATACCTCAGTGGTAACTAGGTAGTCTAGGCCACTAGGACACTCCTGGACCTCAGCCTTAAACACTGGGTGTCACCTAGACTTTATTTGCTCACACTTTAAAACAATAAGTGACTCTTGCAACTTAGCCCTATGTCCTATAAAACGCTAGGATACTCCTGGACTGCAGTCCTAAATCGTGGGTGTCTCCTAGACTTCATTTGAAACACTAGGAAACACCTGGACCTCAGCAATGAACCCTGGGTGTTCCCTAGACCTTAGCCCTATGCCCTATGAAACACTAGGAGACTCCTGAACCTGAGCCTTTAACCCTGGGTGTCCCCTAGGCCTTACTGATCTGCCTATAAAACACTAGGAGACTCCTGGATCGTAAGCCAATGACCTATGAAACACTAGGAGACTCCTGGACCTCAGTGTTAAAGCCTGGGTGTCCCCTAGGCTTTATTTGCTCGCACTATGAGGAGATTAGGAGACTCCTTGACCTTAGTTCTATGTCCAATGAAATACTAGTAGACTCCTGGACCTCAGTCCTATGTACTATGAAACACTAGGAGACTCCTGGAACTCAACCCTGGACGTCAGTCAAAATTCCTGGGTGTGTTCTAGACTTTAGTGCTCACATTTACAGCATTTAGCAGACGCTCTTATCCAGAGTGACTTACATTTCTGAATTTTAGGGACAGTTCCCCTGAGAGCAACTTAGGGTTAAGGGTCTTGCTCAGGGACCCAGTGTTGGAAATGCCAGAAGTCAGATTCGAACCCACAACCTCTTGGTCCAAAGGCGAGTATCCTACCACTAGGCCACCAACACTGAGTCAACACTGAATGCTATGCTGAATGAAAGACTAGGAGTCTCCTGGACCTCAGTCCTAAACCTTGGATGTCTCCTAGGCTTTATTTGCTCGCACTATGAAACACTAGAAGAGTCCTGGATCTCAGTGCTAAACCCTGGGTGTCCACTAGACCTTAGTGCTATGCTGCATGAAACACTAGGAGACATCAGTCCTAAACCCTGGGTGACTCCTAGACTTTATTTGCTTGCACTATGTTACACTAGGAGACTTCTGGACCTTAGTTCTATGTCCCACGAAACACTAGGAGACTACTGGACCTCAACAATAAACCATGGGTGTCACCTAGACCTTAGTGCTATGCCTTATGAAACACAAGTATCCTACAACTAAATAAAAAGGTAAATATCTTTGTTTGGCCTACTCAAAGTCCAGACTAAAAAATCTGTGGAATGACCTGAAGATTTTGTCAGAAGTGTTCCAGCGACACTATTATATTGACTGAGCTTGAATAGTTCTGTTGGCAAATGTCTGATCTAAATACGTAAATTTAGTTGAGACTCAAATAGGATGGTAAGTTACTGACATAAGATGGTGATTCTTCATCGCAGTCATTATCATTTGTCATTTTTAAATACTTGTTCAGACTAGGGTTACTTTATCTTTGGCTTGGAATAAATAAATCTTTATTTTTATGTTTTCATTTGATGTAAAGGAACAAAATATGAATGCTATAAAGGAGGTATGCACGATTATTCCTCTTTCTAATGTGCTATTGTAATTAGATATATTGCTAGGACTTAAAAAAACACTTTTCCAGGCAAAATAATTAGTTTACACTCCATTGTATCTACACTGAGGTTTCTTTCTGGTTCTGCAAAATTGCACCCTCTTTTATTCTGGGCCTTCTCCAACTACTTTTATATTATGACTTTCAGACATTCAGTTCATTTCTCAAGAAGTCACGTTGTACTGGCATTACAATTTTCTTGCCATTTTCAAGCAGATCACGTTGCCTGACAGAACATTAAAATGTCAAGATGTTAGGAAGACACTGATGGGGCTCTGCTTGGAGGAAATACACAAAATCAGTATGACAGTCAAAGGGCAAATTGCTTTCTTAAAGTATACTTTCTTGCATACAAAAACAGACACAAGATATACAGTGACAAAAACATGAGTGTGAGAAAGAAGATTAAAAAAAGTGTGAAGAGCTAAGTAACAACTAGAAGGTTGGAAATGATCCCCCAAGGAGAAAGCAACACCTTATTTTCCAGCCCATTTCGTTCGGACTGAAAGCACAACGGCATAATGAAAGAGCCTCGTTTTGTGACAATAGGAGCGTTACGCTTATTGCAATCAGCGGGTCGGAGGGAACGACCAAGGCAAGTTTGACGTAATTACGGAGTCCTCGTTCAAACAATGCATCATATTCAGCCTTTGTGACTAATTATGTCATGTCAAGAGACCGAGCCCGGCACACATTCGCGATCATGTTTCACTACCAGCACTGATATTATCAAAGTGTGAAAAGATGCGTGCATCAATGCTGCAGTGAGACGAGCAGAAAAGACTATAGTCTGAAGGTTTGCTTGCAGCTATGCACAAAGTATACAATTACAGTACTGGATTCGAATTCTACACCACTGAAAGTTGAAAGTACTTAAGAATCAAAGTAAACGTAAAACACTGTATCCCAGGTATTACCAATGGCATCTCCATCTTCTAGCTTCACTGTGGCTTTTTGTCAGTTTAGTCATTTCATTTTGTCAGTCTGGGTAAATTCATGTCTGGGTAAATTCATGAGAGTTTTTGCTCATGAGAGTATCACGCTCAGTAATAGTTCTGCAATAACTAACTATAATGCTATGTAACCAGATCTGGTTTGTCCAAAACACTAGAGGTCGACCGATATTGGTTTTTCAGAGCCAATATCGATACCCATTATTGCTAGTTAAAGTGGCAGATAACCGATATTTGGAACCAATATGAAAAAAAAAGAAAATCTCTGTCAAAATTTTAATTGTTACAAACACCAAGCTCAGCTCCAACTCTCCTCTCTCCTCTTCTCCTTCTTGGAGCTTCATGCTGTGCTTGTGTGTGAGTGTGGTGTAAGTGACAACAAGGTTTCAGCGATGATTGGCTACTACTCGTGTGACATATAGCCAATCAGAGACTGTTGTGGGCGGGGCATTAAATGAAGTAGCGAGTCGAGAGCAAACGCCACAGTAGCGCACATTGTAATTACTTAATATCAGTGATGGTCAAAATTAAACACTGATACCGATTATCTGCAAAATGCCTAATATCGACCCCGATAATCAGTCAACCCTTGCAAAACATTTGAGGACACAGCCTGTACATATTCTGAAGCTTACAACATGCAAAGTATCATCTGCATGATCAAGGAAGAGAATGGGCTTTTCTTGGCACATTCTCCCCTTACTATATGGCCCTGGAGTCTTTAAGAGGATAATTGAAACTGCTGTATGTACATGCATCGTTACAAAATATAGATTTTTCTTTTTTGGTCTTATATGAAAGGAAAGGTCTTCAAAATTAATCTGGTCTCCAAAAAAGAAAAATCGCAATTTTTGTGATGTTTTTCAACATAATCGGCCCGTATCTAAATAAATAGAACGCCGACTTCCGACTCATTACGGCAGATCGGTGTCACATATGTAAAAGACTGGTTCAAGTAACTACAAAGTGTATCTTAGTTCTGAGACAATCTTTTCATACATAATTAGGGATGCATACCGAAACCTGGTACTAAACAAGCACCGGGGCAAAATCTTTAAAGACCGGAGTATCGTTAAGCTCTGACGGTGTTGCTTTCGGTATTGGAGAAATTAATAAATCAGTTTTTTTGTTTCTACTTAAAATTGATTTTAAATTAAGTTAAATGATCAGATATATTACTGATTAATTTAGAGCGTTCTCTCACGTGAATTAAAACTAACTAAAACGTTAATGATTATATTAATAAAATAATGATTTTATTAATATTGTAATTCCCATGTGAGAGGAGTATTTGGTATTTGTCAGCTTACTGTATCGACAGTACGGATAAGCAGTACCAGTGAGAGTAGTAGTATCATTAAAATCTTAACGATACCCATCCCTATATATAATAATTTAACTCTCCTGTTATGTTGCAGGTCAAATTGACCAATTTTAAATTTAAAGTATCTTTTCAGTATGAAACTTCTTGTGCTTGGCTTAATAATGGTAATCAACACATAAAATAAAAATGGTTCATTTCACATATGTGCAACCCCCTCCTGCATGTTTATATTAAATAGATACTGTCAATTTGAATGTAAAATAATCAATGTCGTAAAAATATTTAAAAAGTTTTAAAATTAGAGTGAATTATCCTCATTAAACCATGATCTGTGAGAGGTAAATAACACCATTACACCAAATATTAATTGAAATAATTAGTAGTGGAGTTAATAATGAGATATAAACCATGTTTATTGGGATTTTTTGGTTTCTGACACTTTTGGATAATTAAAAATGCCCCCGGTCAAATTGATCCAGGAACATCACTGGTGTTCCTGAGAAACAAACATAACAGAAAGGTTAAGCATCACGCAGCGCTGACATTCTGTAGAATTCTATTCAGTTCTATTGGGACATTCAATGACATTCTATTCAGTTCCTTTGGGAAAGGATGCATAATGAGCTCTCTTAAAGTACACTAATGTATCCAAGGCAGTGATACATTGAAGTCAGTGTCACATGTATCTTTACTGATAAAAGGAATCCTTTAATTCCGCTCATCAGATGGTGACAAGTTTTGTGAAAATCTGCAGTGACTTCTACTAAGTAATGCATTTATAACCCGTTGCAATCTTCTAATGGTTTTTTTTCTATATTGTTGCAATAAGCACTTAGTATGATATGTGTGGGTTGATGATCTGACGTAATTGCAGTTGCTAAATTTAGCTTACTATGTAACACAACCTGACATCTGTACATTTCTTGTTAGCTAATATCTGTTTTTATCAGCTACTATCATACTTGTCAAATGGGACAAATTTTACAATAGTTTAGAATTCCGCAGTTGAAGCGGTAGTTTCTAGAACAACATGCGAGTTATGTTAAATCAATACAGATGGCAACGCCATTGTGATACATTTTAAGGTTCCTTTTTGGTTAAAACTCTCCAGTGAAACAGACTTATAAGGCTAATGACGGTAGCCCTCGAGGAAAATTTTGAACCCACAACCTCTGTCCAAATAATCCTAACCACCAGACCACCATTACCGGTTAGAGATTGTTAATAATTAGGAGATCAGATTTGCCAGGGGCATGCTGAATTATTTTGGCAGGATTTCAGGGTTCCACCCCAAATATTTAAGAAAGATGTCTCTTATGACTTTATGACCTTACAAAGAATCTTTTTTAACCTCAGCTGTACATTCTCATCCAAGAACATCACCTATTTGGGGCAGTCGCCGGTTTGAATTCTGGAACGGTAAAGCCATCGAGGTACGCATGAGCAAGGTACTGTCCCCCAAGCACTGCTCCTGGGGCGCTGCTCATGTTAGCTGCCCACTGCTTCTTCACAGATGGGTCAAATGCAGAGGTCACATTTCGTTGTGGTGCACCGTGTGCTGTGGTGCGTTCACAATGACAAATGATCACTCACATTCACTTTCACTTATAAACCTTAGGATTATGTCCAACAACACCTCTTCCAGCAGCAACCCTGCTTTCCTAGTCGGTCTCCCATCCAAATACTACCAAATCCAAACTTGGCTGCAAAGAAAACCCCTTCCAAGACTGCTCACAAGTTGATGTTTTACAGCCTATTGCATTCTCTGCTCTTCCCAAATAAGGACTGAAGCCAAATGTAGTGCATCTGCTCTACCATGTCAAAAACCTTTGACTCACCACCATAATGGGCCTGTCGTTTTTTCAAGGGTATGAATCCATTAGGAACACTCTCCACTGCATTTATAATAATCGCAACCTCTGCCAGCCATGACCGACAAGAGATTCGCTTTCTGATGTGACCAGATTAAATATTTCACATTGCCATCCGCCTAGTGTTAATAGAGGCCAAATACATGGCCTCTTAAGCATAATTAACTCCACCAGCCACAGATTCTTCGGCAAGATGGTAATGACACTTTCTATGCATACAGATTGCGAACCAGAGCGAAGGTCATCTCGTCCACCAACCTTACTTGACCACTGCAAGGTTTACTAACAGCTCATGTCTGCATTTAAATAGATCATTTCCATAAAGTAATCCTGTGATGGATGCCCCCAAAAGCCACTCTGCCATTCTAAAGTGGAGTACCATTAACCCATAGCTACTTGTCACTTTTATACATTTGTTCAGTTCATTTGTTAAAGTTACAATATGAACTGTTAATCAAGTCTTAACATCTATTTAAATTAGCATTTGAAAGTGAGTGATTATCTGTCATTGTGAACACACCACAGCACAGCGCACCACAATGAAATGTGACCTTTGCATTTCACCCATCCATGAAGGAGCAGTGGGCAGCTGACATGGGCAGCCCCCAGGAAGCAGTGCTTGGGAATGGTACCTTGCTCATGAGTATCTCAATGGTCCCTTCTACCGGTCAGGGATTCAAACCGCCCACCTGAGTTAGTTAGTTATTCAGGTTACTAATATGTTGTTTCTTTAGAGTTCCCCTACGGGATCCCGCGCTGCTCCAGTTAAAAGAAATGGCCAATATGCTTTTGTTTTACTTTGAAAATGTATTCCACTACAGAATACAGAACACATGCCCTAAAATGTCTTTTGTAATGTATTCAGTTAGATTATTCAATGTAAGTATATTCAAAATACTTTGGATTACTTCCACATTGTTTTGCTTTCTATAACAGTATGAACGTGGCAACTACACCCTGCATGGTCATATTCCGCCCTCTTTCTTCATTTAATGTGAAGTCTAAATTTCCAAGACAGAAGTGCGTTTCTGCCCTGGCTCTGTCGTGCTGGCTTCAGCTCTGACTGCTCCATTGTGTGACTGTGGCAACTTGCGTTATATAAATGTTTGGTTGCATTTTCTGAAGGGCTTTTGGTAACAAATAGAATTACCAAAATTTATTAGAGAGAATAAAGATGTGAAACAGAAAAATAATGTCATATAATTCATTATTTTTAACAATGTAACTGTATTCTGATTACAATCTATTTAAACTGTAATGTAACTGTAACTGAATACAGTTATGTTATGATTTGTGATCTGAATACGTAATGTCTGTAGGTGTATTTCGTTACTCCCCAACACTGGATATAAGTTAAGATGATCTGTTTTTAGTTGATCAAAGTTTATTCTTTTGTTAAATTGCTTCCTTATTGTAACTGCACCCCCACCTCCCCCAACTGCCTGAGTTCCTTGTGTTTACCCTCTCTGTCACCTCATTCCACTGAATCTATAAAGAAAAATATTCCCACAGCTGAGAAAGTGTGCTGTGAGCACCCCAACCCTTAACATGCGTCTTGTACTTAAATATCCTTAAGCAAGACTTGAATCTGCAAATATCCTGATCCTTAGTAAACAAGTCATGATCCGCACAGCAGATAAAAACCCCATTGCTACAGGCTAACATGCAGCATCTGCGCAATTGAGTTTGCCAACTATTAAATGAGCACGGAGTCCAAGCAGCACAGGTTAATTCAATTGTTCAGAAGTCAGAAGTCAGAGATTTAATCTGTCCCAATAAACAGCTTTCACTCCAGGCATTTGAGCTAAGACTCCATGTCAACTGAGGATAAACAATTATATTAGAAATGATAGCGAGTTCAGAGGAACAGATTAACGAGTGGCCCAGAAACAACAGGCCATGCTATATGGAGTTGTGAAAACAGCACAAACTACTCTTTATGTGCAGTAACGATCCGTAAGTCAGAGAGCTATGTCACGCCCCAACGTACAACTTAGAATGTTAGTTCTGCATTCATATACAACTTGTTCCAGTGTCTGCATCACATTTTCGAAGACAAAAAAGTCTGCATATGTATTTGGTAAACCTGCATTTCCAACAAGCTACAGCCCGTGGCACCTAAACATCTGCCTTTTTCCCCCCCATCTGGGAGCACCATATGGACTTTTGTGTATAGATCTGCAGGAACAACACATCAATATTGAATTACAAAACGATACAGTGATTAAATAAGCATCTGGTAAAGTAAAATGACCTGCCATTAAGCTTAGCGTGTGGTTAAATATTCCATTCAACAAACTGTGTCAAGAGTAGCGGACATCAAGCAACGTCGGAGTTTCCTGCTGATTGCATAATACGAAAAATCCAATCTTTGTGAACACCCCACGTTCTAATAATCCGTATACACCGATCTACCCGCGAGATGGCTGGGGTCTAAGGGGCTCCCGCAACCTGGGTGATACACTCTTAACCTCACACCTTCAACATGCCATTAAAATACTCAGGACTGCAATTTACTTCTCAGAACATCTCACCAGCTACAGGTCTCATAGAAATGATTGGCCACTCTGAAACGTAATTGATTTTCAAGAGCATTTTCTTAGATCCACATCTTCATGTGAAAACTGAAGTATTTCAAAATGCTTCTGATACTTTTCTAGATGCAACATACTCTATTCTACAGCAGCATATAAACATCAGTGTTTAAGAACAATGTACCATTGCTTCAAACAATTGCAATAATTACTATGGCTTCAATATCGGTATGTAAACCTTTGACTGTGCTACTTACTTAGCTCAGTAAATTCAACGGTTTTGGGGAAAAAACATGGCTGTGGCAACAGAGTACAATCCAGTCGCTAAAGATTCAGTTTTTATCTGTTAATCAGTGATATTTCATTTCAGCAGAAACAGCGCTATACACGAGGTCCTGAAGACAAACCCCTCAGATATAAAAGACTAAGTAAAGGATTAAGGGCTTGTTTACGTGTATCTAGATATTTTTATAAACACATTTTTATACGTATGTGCCCATCGTTTACACGTAAACAGAGCTTTAGCCACCTCAAATGAATATATTTTGAAACGGCGTCCAAAGTGAAGATTTCTCAAAACTTATTCTTATTCGAATCTTATTCTACAATGGTTGAAATGTATGACGGAAGATGTTTGTGATTTTGAAAACCTGGGTATACCTTAAAACCGGAAACTAAGCCTAGTCTAATGATTAGAGCCAGTGTGTGCAAGACTTGTTGAGACACGAACCTCTGATTATTTGATTTCTTCCATTATTATAAGCACATTTCCTTACAGAAGAAATCCCTTGAATACAATAGAAAAGATATGGAATGAATAATTGTGATTGGTTTAAGTAAAGAAACTCAGTGACTACTGCTCTCTTATTACAAGTTAAATAATTAAACTTATATGTACTTGTTGCCAAAATAAAATGAATGTAAATAAATTGGTCAATTAATTTATTTTGGAGTAAGTCGTCTAGATTAACTGGATTAATAAACAGTCAACAGAAAAATCAACGGAATAACAGTCATGAGCGGAATCCGTAATGTGAGTAACTAAAGACAGTCTCACGAAGACATAAAGCTCTAATTTTATTGGTTATTTCATGTTGGCATCAATACAGCAATGTGACATACTAGGTAACAGGAAAGATACACACATTTACATCATCACTAACATCCCATTTATCAAAGTGCGTCCTTTTTCCCCCTACTTAAACATAGGAATGGTGAGTTAAAAAAACATTCTAACCATGTGTCCCAGATTTAAGTTTTTAATTATTTACCTTGAGTATAAAAAGCTTTTTGGAGGTTAACACAAACAGTCTCTCGTTGGTGGCCCTGAAGCCCAGCACAGGATCGTTGCACTCCAGGCTCTCCACCTGTTGCTTGGCAACCTGTCCGACCTGCCGGCCCTGCTTGCGGTTGAAGAGGACGGTGTCGAGTGCAGACGGCTGCCGGTAGATGAAAACTCGCCTCAGGCACTCGGCCAGTGCTGAGTACGAGAAACCGGGGGCGCACGTGGCAAACTTTTTATCCTGCTTCGATGCCTGCACGTAACCTGCATCGGCCGCAGCGATGGATGAGGCGAAGGGGGAAAAGAGAGTGGAAATGCTGTTTAATAGAACGTAATTAATTGATTAGTGTTGTTTTATTATGATGGGAATAGACCAGTGGGGTGAGTTATTTTAGAAAGTTTCAGAAACGTTTTTGACAGTCTGCACCTCACGTGGAATAGCAATTCCCTCTAGAAAAGAGATCCCTCTTTGGTCAGAGATCTTAAACTGACTTGGGACTTTCAACATTTTACTCATAAACAATCTGTTTGGGAAAACTTCAATCTGGTTTTGCTGTTTTTGCACAACTGCAAAATCACAATTGCTATGATATTTTTTGAAAGCAGAAATCACAGATTTTGCAAGAGTAGGGCCGCGTCCCAAACCACATATTGGTGCACTACACAGTAGAAGCTGCAAAGTGTTGGCTCATGTTTGCTTTCAGCATTCTCCCAGATGAAGGGGAATAAAAAAAAGTTACAGTAATAAAATTATCAAGTAACAGGCATTTTCTATAAGCTCTTTTAACCAGAATATAACTCAAAATCAGTACCCTACTGTCTGTTTTGGTTAAATACCAAGTGAGCCAATATTATTATCCTGCTAGTGTGAGACCAGTTACAAAAAGCACAGGAAAGGAATCATGTGATTAAAGCAATTAAAAAATAAATGTCTAGCAGTCTAGATCTGTATTCATATAGGTTGTTTCACTAAATGCAAAAATGGAGCCATACAACCTTAATATGCATTCTGAACACTTGAACAAACTCCTTAAAATCATTAATTAGTGCTGTTTTATTAGAAAAGAGGAACACCAGAGGGTGTGTTTCATCACCCAATACCCACACGGCTGTGATTTGTCAGATGAGTCAAAAATGACTAATCAAACCGCTCAGCCAGAGCTAAACAGCCTAACCTGCTCATATCATTTTCCAAAAAATGACAAGGCAAAGCAGAGAAGAAATAATACACTGAAATTTTTGCTCTTCTTGTCAAGTTCAAATCTAGAAATTCTTTCTGATTTTGGATTTGAAGTGCCAAGTTCTGGGTTAGCTGAGATAAAATGTGACCCGATGTGCCGCAATGAGTCGGAAGTCGGCGTTCTGTTTATTTAGATACGGGCCGATTATGTTGACAAACATCAAAAATATCGATTTTTCTTTTTTGGTCTTATATGAAAGAAAAGGTCTTCAAAATAAATCTGGTCTCCAAAAAAGGAAGATCGATATTTCTGTGATGTTTTTCAACATAATCGGTCCGTATCTAAATAAACAGAACGCCGACTTCCGACTCATTACGGCAGATCGGGTCACAAATAAAGATGTGAGTCTATGGTATGCGTGTTTTAATTTTTTTGATCAATGGGATACCATAACCTTGAGACCCTGCAAATGGAAAAGCTTTTAATGGTTGAATCACAGCAGGAAAACGTACATATAGAACACTGTATGGCCTGGATTTCGCCTGTACAATAAGTAAGTTTTTTAGCAGATTTCTATCCAGAGCAACATACATTTCCTAATTACAGGGGGCAGGTTGAGGCTGGAGCAGCTTGAGGACCTTGTTTAAGGATTTTTATTTCGGGGACTTGAGGGGTGGTTTTAGGGGTTCAAACCCACCACTGTCCCCATCATTACCTTTCATGAAGTAGCGACATGTAAACTTCTGGCAAGTGATGACAGGTAAGTATCAAGTTGGCTTCTGTAGAGTTATGCTTGCTAGTTGGCTGAACTCACCCAGCGCGTTGAAGGTAGCAACGTGCTCCCACATGTCATCGAGGCGTTCTGGACGCGGTTGCCAGACCAGCGCATCCACGTCGTGCCGCAGACAAAAAGCCGGCATCTCGGACGGGTCGGCGTCCACGGTGAACAGGTACTGGTGGCTGCTGAGGTTTACCTGGAGAGACAGGAACAAGACTTTCAGAATGAGTTCTCACAAGCCTATTCTTTAGGGAACAAAGAGGCAGATCCAGTCATACGTTTGACATTTACATTTACATCATCCGGCTGACGCACTTACTCAGAGCAAAGTACATGGTTGTGTTGAGTGATAGCATCTTGAATATGAAAGCTACAAGAACAGGACAGTAGAAAGTTTAATATTAACTCAGGGACATCTTATGCTTGGAGATACTGTACAAATACACAAGCTGTAGCACATAGTACACCACAATGAAATGTGACCTCTGCGTTTGACCTATCCGTGAAGGAGCAGTGGGCATTTTTTTGCCAGCAGCTGGGGAGCGGTGCTTGAGGATGGTACCCTGGTCATGAGTACCTCAGTGGCACCTTTTACCAGTCCGGGACTTGAAACGACGACCTTCCAATCACGGGGGCAACTCCCTAACTGTTACGCAACCAATTATGTGTGCCTGTAGAAATCTAATATTTAAATGAGCATTTAAGGTTCAAGAAGTGTTTACTGGATTTTTAAAATGAGATTTTTGTAGAAGCCAGGTGAGTGTCCAATTCTTTCGTACAACTCCTTCATAAAGCTTCTCTTCATGGACTTAGTTTATCTGGATATTAAAAAATTTACAATTTTAAACAAGGAAACATCTTTTAAACAAATTTCATCTTAAGAACAGGTGCTGTGTGAAACATAGTTTATATTAGGGCTGTAACGATTATTCGAATAATCTGATTACAAAAAATGGTCGAGGCTTTTTTTCTAGAATCGACGCTTCGTTTAATTCTCTTCACTCACTAGAGCAGTGGTTCCCAAACTGGTGGGCGCAGAGGTATTGCAGTGGTGGCGCACCAATGGGATAACCTACGCTTCACTCGAGCAGTGCTAGAAACTTTTTGTTTCCCAGCTGTAAGCCCGAATTGAGAAGATTTGCAGCACAAAGCAAGCCCACACCAGCCACTGAAAAGTGTAAGACTTGAGATGATCCTCGTTTTATTTTTTTTCTGACTGGGAACTGGTTAATTTTCCCAGCCGTTTTTGTTTTTGTTTACAACTTCAGTATGCTCTTTATTTCTCCCACAGTGGTGGAACTGCACCGTTTGTAAATGCATTTGTGTCGCTCAATTAGAAAAGAGAGTTGTATTTCAAATAAAGTTTAAATCTGAACCTGTGTAGTTTGAAGGGAGTGGGGGACTCAATAATGTTCCTACCTAGAAAAGGGGGGCCCTGCAGAAAAAGTTTGGGAACCACTGCGCTAGAGCATGCTCCGCTTGTGTTTCAGACGGACGCTTATTAGTGACACACAAAGTTTTCAGCAGTGCGATCAGGGGAGGATCCTGATTCCTCTGTATGTGAAAGTATCTGAGACACTCCGTACACAAAACAGAAGTGAATGCGTAAAAACGCATAAATGACGTGATGTAAACGCGCTGTGGTTGAGCATGCATGAGCTAAAAAACTACAGTTCAGTCAAATCTCTCCCTTTACTACAGACTAAACTCAAATTTTAGCTGATAACTAACCATAGCAACCAGCGTTCTACTCACAATACAGCAATTTATTGAGATTTCCAGTGTTTATTCTGGAATTCGATTTGATACGATATCTGATGGGATATATGCATCCCATCAATTTTTCTACTTAACTTCATACTGCACACATATTGGACATGGATCACAGATGGGGAAGACATAGTTACTACCAGGGAGTTCTTTTTAACTAGAACTTTTGCACCATAACCAGAAAATCACAAAGCAATGTCGTTATTAGATAATCCAGGGATTTTCAGAGTGCACATTGCCATGTAGCAGCACTATTAGGCCTCGTCCACACGGACGTTCGAAATGAACGCCCTCTGAACGTCATACGCGTTTTTGCTGCGTTTTCTAGCTGCGTTCGATTGGCGCTTCACTGGCATTCGCAATAGCATCGTTTTCCTCGCGTTCGTCGGGATTTTGACGCCAAGAACGCCGAACGCCGGTGCTGAACGCCCGTGTGGACGCTTTGATTTGCTCCAATGAGCAGAAAAACAGTCGCCGTTCAGTCGGCGCTCCCCTGGCGCCACGAACGCCAGAAAAACGCCTGGTTCAGACGTCGGTGTGAATGAGGCCTTACTGATTCAAACTGGGGTTTGAGACTTCAGTGTTGACTAGTAAAATGCGAGTAAAATTCATGTTAAACCCCCTTTTAATATGCTACTTTAGACTTGCCAAATATAACACAGAAAGCAGTAAAAACTTCTACAAGACATCCATCTACAAGGCCGCTAAATGTCTGCCCAAATTCTTTATTACACCTTAAAGACTTCTTTGTAAACCCTGTATTCATAACAATCTTGCACCATATCAATAAACCTGGACATGAAAGAGATTTATTTAATAAGGTAAATCCGTGTGACAGCAGCGTGGAGCTGGTAATAAACCCACCGATGTTGTATCTGTCAGTCTTGGCAGCAGGCATTCACCCGTCCTGTCATCAGACAAGATTAGCATCCTTCTCCTGCACGCAGAAGTCCGGAAAATAACAGAACAGAAGCCTATTCTACTGTCCACCGTGACGTCTCCTCGCGTGTGCTTTCCCCACAATGTTCCTACGCTGCTGCAAATTCAAGCTGTCGGTGCTTCAATCCTCAACTGTCACTACAAAATAAAGCTTCTGCCTGGTGGAGACCACTGCTAGTAGACATCAGTTGGATGACAACAGGGCAACACGGCAAACTAAAAATGCCGAACAAGACGTCAAAATGTTCTAATTCCCTGGGCTTCTGATCCCTTTGAAGTCTACAGTATACAATTCTAAATATGAGAATTTCTTGTTCTGACATGGCGCCATTTCTGGAAACAAAAGAGGCAAATCAGACATGAGGTGTCATCAGGTTTGGAGGTCATAGGCAAAAAATAACAAAGAAAATGAACAATTATCTCTTATCTAAGCTAGGCTATCAGAGAGAAAAGCTCTCATCTGTCTCCCCTTCCTTGAGCTAGTATAACAGAGTTGATGGAGAAAAGGTGAAAAACAGACACATTCCGGACTGGCACACTAGGGCACCTTCTGCCCACCGTGTAATTACGAAGAAATGGCAGAGGGTGTCCACAGGCGTGGACGGCACCGAGGGTCGCGTTCACGGCGTCGTCTTCAGCCTAAACCGCGGAAAGAACAAGATAATGAAACACCTCGAAACAAACAAAACAGCTTCATTATTTCAGAGACACCCTCCAAGAGAGGTTCGCGAATTAGCAGGTTTTAATTACTAAGCGCAGCTCCTGCTCGCAAGAAAGGGAAGGACGGTCAGTCCCAGTTTTCACCTCAAAGGGAAATAATAAGTCAGGATCTGTCTCTTCTGCCTAATAAGGAAGAGCCTCACATGAGGCATTCGTTAAGAGCGCTGCCTCTCTCGACGATATGCACTCAGCGTTTGAGAAAAGCCTCCTCCGCCTCGGCTCAAGTGCGGGCAGGAACTTTTTAAATACCAGATTCAAGAGGACATGAGGTAAATGTCAAAGCTCTTCCCGAACTAGAAGCCGCCTCGGCCGGAACCGAGGGGTCCAGGGGTGAGTCAGAAGAAGAGAAGAGTCACAAGCTCTTGAGAAGAGAGGCAACGAGGGCCGAAGACCTATCGATGCATTTCTGTGTCCACAGCGAGGTCTCGGGTGCAGATGCAGGCAGTGGTGTTCGTCTGGGGGTGACGACACACAGGGAAAGGTCGGCGCATTCCTCGTGCATCAAAGCGAGTGAATTTGTCAAGATGGCGAGATGATATCAGCAAGAGGAAGTAAGGGATTTGAAGAAAACAAGAATAAATGGGCTAAATATGTGGAACACAGAGAATGTACAAAGAATATGCAAATATAAAAGACCAGTAAATGGCTCTAAAGAGAAAAGAGGGCAAAAAAGGACAAAGAAACACTATTCGGGCAAAATCCAATTTGTCCTTCTACCTCAAACATTATTTGCCTACATTTTGTTTATTTAATTCCATATTAGAGCTAAATAACATTATTTGAACAACTTGAAGCTTATTAAGAGGAATTTATTTGTCATAATCCTGTTTTCAGAGAATGTTAGCCTTGTGGCTGCACTGCAAAACTAAATAAGGAGGATCTGAGCGGTAAATGTGTTTTGGCTGACTGACTACATTAAGAGTTGAGTGGAAAATTTGCATTAGCTTCATTCGCCCCCCCACCCCCGCCCCCGCCAAGCTATTTCTATTTGGGAAAAATGAGTTGTGGCATTCATACTGCAACATGTGAATGTAAAAGTCACTGCAATCTTTTGAACAGCACAGCTGGAAGGGGCGCAAAAATGGCAATCTCCGTGGTGACGTAACCGACGTAACAAGTGCTAAATTTTATACCTACAGTATATCATTTAAAAATGTCGCTCTTTCTGCTGCAAATGCATCAGTATATACACAGTGACGAGGGTAGAGACATTCTAAACACGTTTTTACAAAAGTATGATGTATTGCAGCATCAGACCTTTAAAGGCCAAGAAAAAAATTCTATAAAAATGCTTTTACTTGATGTTTGAGTGTCCTGCATCGCGAGAGATAACTATTAACCAAATATTAAAGTTTGGTTTCCAAATTATTTGAAGCCCTTTTATGAAGTCCATTGCTAACATTTAAAGCACTCACATAATACTGCTTTAAGCAATAGCTAAAGCTCATCCTTCCCCGACTGCTTCCATCTTGAGGCTTAATTCACCTTCACGTTTACATTTAGCAGCTTCTCCTATCAAGAGTGGTTTAATTTCCTAGTTAAAGGGAGTTAAAATTTTCATGGAGCAACTTGGGGTTAAGTGTCCTCCTCAGGGTGGTGTCTAGTGGTGGCAGTGCTGGAGTATTGCTACGTTCACACCAAGAGCTACTAAAACTGTAAAATCACTAAAGGCGCTCAAAAAGGCAAAATATTTTTGTTCACTCTTGTCGCCCAAGTCGCTCATGATGTCATTCGAACGTTTGCTCTTGCTTAAAGGAGCTGCACACTTGTAGCCAATGCGATAGCAAATTGTGCTATGCTGTTATTGCCCAGCCCAAAAAAATTATACAAGGTACTCAAACACAATAAGTCCGGACAAGCAGAGTCTAATCGATCAAATTACAGCCAAGAACAGTATTACGTTAAGTTTTGAAAAATATATTGTGCAGTAATAATTCAGCATGTAAAGCAGTACAGTACTGTACTTCACACATCATTTTGATCGGAACAAAAGTACGGTAGGAACCTGTTTACGTGTATGTTCCCTGGGATCTTCGCAAGCAAAAAACGTCTACATTCCGAGTGGTTGTCGGTCGTTTACAGCCGGAACGCATCATAACTACTTTGCATAAAGTTAAGCTGTCTTCATGTTTTTTTTGCTGCTCTAGTCGAACAAACTTTGACACTCGTCACTTTTGTCGCTCGTTGTGTCAATAGAAAGTCTATTACTTCCGGCGATTTTACAGCTTTAGTAGCTCTTGGTGTGAGCCTAGCATTATGGATGAAGCTGCATTTAAACCTACAACCTCTTGGTGTGCGAGTAAGTATTTTACCATCAGCCTATCACCCCAAGCTCATCTAGCTGAATACACTTCATCACCATTGGAAGCAAAATTTCTGTCACTTCGCAAACGCTATGCTTTTTGCTGCGTTTGTAATCAAGCCTGTTGATAAGCAGATTTCAAAGTGATGAGTATGGGTGCGTCACCGCGATCCTCATCTGGAAAAGTGGCTGGAGGCTGCCTGATTGACCGGTATGGTCGCATGCACCAGACGCACAGCTGCCGCTGCACGTTTGTGTGTGGAACAGATTTATACAGACTGGGTGAACCACTATCTTGAGAATCACTTTCCTTCCAAGTCAAGTTACAAGTCGATCAGCATTTAAATAAAAAAAAGTTTCGATTTTCATAAGGCGTTTTATTTCAAATGATGTGTGCTCTGATTTCAGTTGTCTGATATGTTAAACGAATGTAAAAAGAATAGCACTCTTTCATTAGAAAAAAAATCTAATCTTTAATAGTTCGGCATATTTACATTACAAACCCTGTCAGTAAACTATGAGGGCAAAAAAAAGCTCATTAATCATAATCATGTGATTATATTGCTTGGAGGTTGTTTTGCCCAGATCTACAAGCTCCAAAAAGATTTAAAATTATATATTTATTAACTGCCACGAATCAGTCCATTTCCTGAATCAACAAACATACTCCAATACGGCATCCAATCAAACTTCAACAGAAAATAATGACGATTTGGCGCTACTTGGAAAACATAAACTATATGTAATCACACTGCATTTGGTGAAAACTGCTTTATGATTTGTTTAGGACTCGAAAATCTAATTTATGGACTTGGACTTGACTTGCGACTTGTTGGTCTTGACTTAAGACTTGAATCAAGACTTACCGGCCGTTACTTGGGACTTGACAGGTTCAATTACTAGAATTATAGTTGAATTATATTACATGCATAATTCAACTACAATTTTGGTTCTGGAATGTCTAAATACTAATGCTTAGGGATCACTGTATAGAACACTGCATTGAAATCTGCACACATCCTGACGACAGTAGGACTGACCATCTAGGAAACTACAATAGTACAATATTCCAATATGTTTTTTATTATGTGCTGGCATCCATTCAGAAATTAGTTTTTAATCTTTAACGTCATTTCTGATATTAAAAGATGTTAATGTCATATTATGATTAAAAAGTGATCGACTTTGTTCATATTCTTTTGCACTGCTGGCGCATCAATCACAGGAAAGGCATTGCATTAAAGCAGTTCCTCACATGACATTCATATTTATGACATGTAGCCGACACTCTTATTCAGAGCAGCTTCCATTTCCTAATTACAGTGATAATCTCCCTGCAGCAACCTGTGGTTAAGAATCTTGCTCAAGGGCCCTTTAGTAGTACTGCTGAAAGCGGGACAGCGCTGGATTTGCTCTTGTTCCGTAATCAAATATCCTACCACTAGTCCACAGCCAGCCAGCCACATGAGACTTCTCTAGAAGTCTAGAAGAAATTTGTTTTAAATTTTTACATTTTTATTTGAACTACATATTTGTTACACTGTGTTACCCTGAGCCTTGCCATTTCGTCTAACTGTATACTCATATATGGCTGAGATGAGAAAGTTCACTTTAAGTTTACCTTTTTAAAAATGAGAAGTTGAAATTGTTTTAGCACTAATATTAACATGGTACTGCTCGTGCTGTCAGGCTTGGGCATGAGTGCCAATGGCACAGAAAAATAAAAATTCTGTCTGTTCCAAATAGAACTAAGTTTGTCAGCGAAGCCACTAAAACATCTATTCTTTGACCTTTTGCCTGTTAAATATAAAAGTGAAATTACATTTACTGCTCCACTACCTCCACAATTCAAAGCCAAAGTATATCTACATGAAAATTCTCTTTATGTCCACTATGGGTGTTGAAATTAATCACATAAGTTATATATCGCAATGCAGACGTGGATAATTTTGCATCGCTGCAGTGGCAGACCATAATTGATTATGTCATAATGACATTGCTCGGTGGTTCCCTGGCTGCGGCATAAAAAATTCGAGTTAAAATGAACATCCCGGTAGTAACTACAGCTGCCTGATCTGCAATGTGAATTAATGTAAAAAAAAATTGATGGAGTGCACGTGATGCAGATAATCGAATTGAATCGAAACGTTGACCTGATGATTGCAACTGAATCAAATCATGAGACCACACCTTTAATGCCCACTATCCACTTTAACTCAGAATGAGCATGAGATGGAGTTGGTTAGGCACTTGCGGAGCAACTCAACAGAAGCAAGGGGTCAAAGGCTTTGCTCAAGAGCCCAACAGTTGGGGCAGCATCACTGGCTACATGCTCACCAGGGATATGTACTGACAATTTCCCCAGTCACCAATCATTTCCCATTTCGGTGACAGATTTTTAATGTTAGTTCTCCCTTTGGATTTGGGCAACATTTTTGCAATGCCAAGAAGACTACAGACGCTGAAAAGAGTGACCTGAATACAATGTTTGCTAAGATTTCAGTTACAATGCTGTTCCTAGGACATGACATATAAAGGAGCTGATGAGTTAAGCTCTCCATTACTATAAATATCTTGATATGGGTGAATGTCAATTAGCAGAATGTTTACTCAGAGCAGCGTTTCTCAATCCTGGTCCTCGCGGACCACCGCTCTGCACAGATTAGGTATTTCCTGCACTGCCGCACGCTGATCCTACGTTGCTAATGAGCTAATCAGTAGCTGTGCTGTGGGTTGGGAAACTTGAATCTGTGCAGAGCGGTAGTCTGTGAGAACTGGGATTGAAAAAAGCTGACTTAGAGCAGTGTTTCTTTATCCTGCTCCTAGAGTGTCACTTTACTGTACAGACTGGAGGTTTCTACAGCTCCTCCATACTAACTAAAATCCCATAAATTGTGGGAAAGTAGTGATTTCTGCCTTTTAATTCAATGACTCATGCATTCAGCCTAGCATTCAATGTCATTAGTTGCATCATTTGTACATCAAAGTACAGAATATACAAAAGACAAAGAATTGCAGATATCATAAACTTCCATTTCAATCATGATAATAAACTCTGTGGTAAATGTTTCTGATATGAAGAACAAGCAGTTAATCATTGTAATTGCGTCCAGCGTTTGTGTCAGCACTTGATCAAAACGCTTCATTTTCCATCTCAGTCATGTCCATCCACCTTTTATAGCAAGGTTCAAACACAGCACAGCATACAGGTCTCAAATTTTACAAAGCTGGTTTACTATGTTTAAGTATGTACATGCACCAAATGGTTTCTCCAATGTATAATCAAAAATTTGCTTTGAAAGAATTAACTGAAAGTACTTCCTAGAAAATAGGTGAAGCCCAGGAGCACCGTTCGACTCATCTAGTCCAGGAGTTAAGTTAGCAATCGCTTTTTTACAATGTGTCAGTCTGTTGTCCAAAGTGGCCGTTGGGAAGAAGTCTTACCACATGAGTAGGCTTCAGTGTGTTCCCATCAAACCTCATCAGTGTGGAACTGTCATCTGGGAAAACATCGCAGTCCTCCAGTTGCTGGGCGTTACATGGAGGCTTCTCCTCCTCTGGGTTGGCGCTCTGTAATGACATTACATGATTTGGAAACGAGAAACATCAACGCTGAGCAGGAGATAAAGAAAAGTCAAGACCTTCAATGGTGGAGGTTCAAAGCAGCGTCCGAACTCAAAATATACAAAATATCATATTAAAACATTATCTAACATTTGAATGTATCATGACATACTATTGAAGAGTGGAAGTATCTGGTTTGGAACACAGTCAAAGGAAAGTGGCGGGAAGAGAGTGACGGTGGACTGACCGGGTCTTGGGAAGTGAGGTGAGCGAGTCTCTGGTGGAGTTGGGTGGCCTGCTGTTCGTCCATTGCGTACTCTCCTCTCTTGTCTCCCAGCACCAGCTCAGGCCACAGCTGTCCCCCACTACGTTTCTGCAGTGTCACCTCCAGGCTAAACACACACACAGACACCCACACCCCAAAGTATCTATTATAGCACTGTGGGAACTACAGATCATAAAAACATTAGGGCTGCAACTAACCATTATTTTTTCAACGATTAATCTGCAGATTATTTTTTCGATTAATCGATTAGTAATTGGATTTTTAAAACCCTATTTCATTTCTAGCATTTTTTAATGAACCAAATTGTCTTTACATTTATTACTCTCTAACACTACAAAATGGGGGAAAAAATCAAATGAATTGAAAATGAAAAAATATTGAAGTTTCGGCCATTTTTAGCCAATTTGGACTCATTGAGGCCTAGAACTCATTTTTGACTCGTTTCTGGGAGAGAACTACATTTTTGCACAAGGTCGCGTTCCACATGAGAGTCGCGTCACAATAATATCTGATTGACTGGAACGCTTCAGTGAATGACTTCCCTGAGAAAGTCGTGCGAGCTAACAAACGCAGCACGTGTTCTGGTGATGCCAAGGCACGGCACTGCCTTGCCGTGAATGTCAAAGAGCCGTGCGCACTAACAAACAGTGCATGTGTTTACACTGCGAAAAATGTCATTCATGTGTTTCTACGCAATTATTTCAGTTCAGCAAGGCACGGCACTGGTTCTTGTCTCCTGCTTATTCTTCTTTGATGGCGGTCGGCATCCAGCTTAATGCCACTGTGGCTTTGGTTAGCTTACTGCCCACACATTAGGGGGTAGCCACTGTACATATGTGTATAATAACGTAGACCCAACAAATCAATTATTAAATTAGTTGCCAGCTCTTTTAATAATCGATTTTAATCGAGCGAGTCGAGCATGGGCAGAGCATTTCGCAATTCAGTTTTAAAGACAGGTCAACGTTCCACTGCGTGCTCAGAATTTTGCCACAAAACAACGCCATACATTTTAAGACAGAAGGCGCGGGCTGTCTTCCCACCTACAATCCCACCTCGGACTCTGGACATGTCTGGCATACACGCTACCTTTCTGACATACAATAAATGCGTCATAAAATATCGGCTGAAAATATCGATGCCGATGACTTAAAAAAAAAAAAAACATATTGGCCAATTCCGATATGATTCCGATATTATTGTGAGAAACAAAGACGGTGACTTGTGATGGCTAACATCAGCATTGTGTTGTGCTGAGACAGTGTGGTAACAGTGCAAGCATTATCATGCTAAATACAGCAATACAAAATGTGACAGACATGAGATTGACCAAATTTGAGGATCCGATAACCTATCTAGCAACCTCGAGTCTGGGGAGGCGAAACAACGTGCTAGCGTGTTTTGAATTTTACTGCAGTACCAGTTTTGGCCACAATCTTACATATAACTCTTTTAACTAAAGCTATTCTAATCTCAAAAGCCCAGAAGAAAGCTTTATGATCCTACAAAACAACGTTATTAATTTGAATATTGTGTTTAGTATTGACTTTCGTTTCCAAGCGGAAGGTTATTCGTTGTATCGTGGTGATTTTGACAAAAGCAGTTTGTCCATTTTTGGCCAATTTGCTGTACGCCACAATGTTTTTTGTCAACTATGGGGACGTTAGGACCCCTCAGTGGTGGTTAAACAAGACAACACACTCGGACCTAAACATATTACTCACATGCGCACACATTTCTCCTTGATAGAGACATATACGTGTACAAACAGCTTTAATGACCCAAAACAGAAAGATGTGTCATTTAATCTGTGACGCAAAACTAGACGCATTCAGAACACTTTTTATATTACTCGAACCTTTAAATAGTGTGTACATGCTGTGGAGGTCCTTAGCGTGTTTACCTTTATTCTGTCATTTCCTCTAATAGTACTCTTATCCATCCAAGAGATACTTTACCCTCCCTCAATTGCTACAGTGACTAACAATGAATCAATGCCAATGAAGGCCAGTTATGAAAGTTTTATTTTTGAATAAGAGAGACATTTGGAATTGGCCTTCTGTATGTTATGTTTGATTGCTAAAGGGAGCCGTGCACAGGGGATTATAGGAAATCTAGTTATTTTCCAGAAAGCCAAAAGCAGTATTTTACAGGCCAAAATGAGTCCAAATGACCCAAAACTTCAGTATTTCTTTATTTACAACTAATCAAAAACAGTTTTTTCCCCATTTTATGATGTTATCCAATAATTTTATTTTATAACGAGATGGATTCCAAATTGATAAAGAAGTGATAGAATGTGTCTGCATAATAACAACTCTCCGAGCCTATAAAACAGACACTGTTGTAACTATTTCTAGTAGATATGTCTACAGTTTCAGCACTTTTATACTAGATAAAACAAAAAAAACCCTAAAGTTAACATTTCTACAGGCGCCGTTCAGTTTCAAGATTTCAAGAATGTCAACATTTACGCATCAAACTATGACAAATCCGAGTAGTGGATGTCCTGAACATAACAACATAAGGCATGCTAATTTCTACACACACCTTTAAAAAAAAAAAAAGGTATAGAAAAATGCCCCAAATTCCCTCAGGTCCGTAAGGGCAACTCTGCCAGCAAACCAAGAGGTTGTATGCTCAATCCCACCTCTCACCCTACTGCCAGAACTATCACCGCAAGTTGTGCCTGGGATTAGGTAATAGAAGTCTCTATGAAAAAGAGTAAATTTATGGCTAAATGCCATGAATTCTGAGCCATTCAAATTGCATTTGCTGCAATTAATCTGTATTACTCTGAATGAACACTGATTGAACAATGAACACACGCACTGTTCAATGAATGAACAATGAACACACACGCACTGTAGTGAGAGTGGTAACCAGATGCCTTTAGAGGAAATCACTTAAGAGTCTCAGAGCAATCCATAAACATACCCTAATCAATACACTCCAGTCGCTTTTTCATACCATTCCTTGCTCCCTTGTATGACTATACACCAGGCATTGCCATTATCACTAAATGAACAAGTGTCTGTACTTTTTAGGGGTACAATGCGAAAAAGGAACACATCTCTTCTGCTTCAATGAGCATCTATCAGCCTCCTTCTCCTCTATTCAGTACATATACTGCACCAGGTCAACCCTGTTCAGCTGGTGTTGATTCTCAGTAAGGCCAAGAGGGGTTAATACAAACTGTACCTCTAACTGCACAACAACTAAGTGTAACTGCAAAGTGTTTATTCTAAATAACTTTATTTTATTTCTGCTTGAATGAGGTTTTCAGCACTTTTTTAGTTTCACTGGAGGTGATAACAAAGGGTATTAAAAGAAACATATCGAAAAATATTCTTTGCAAACATTTTACCTCAAGTGTAGACCAACCAATAAATGGTTGGGTGTTTTTGCTCTTTAGATATATGAAAAGCTGTCCACTAGCCACTAGCATGCAATCCAAGCTGATGATGGCCAAAGTAATGTTTTAAATAAGATTAAGATATTTGGTGTTAGCAAATACATTATTCTCAATGAGGTTTCTTGGAGAACGAACTATACACAAAACGTCATTTTTGTTCACATTCTTCCAATTCCAAAATAAATTTTAGCGATCAAACATGTCTAGGCTGTTTCACACGTTATCATAGAGATAACTGATAACTGACATCACTAGGAGAGGATGGTCTCAGAATGCTAGCAATCGTTTCATGAGAGCAGTGAGAACACAACTTACCCACGAATCAGTTCAACTACCATGTATTGTTGCAAACATATTAAAGATACACAGTTGGGTGAGCAGATGGCAAGTCTGCAGAGCGCTTCTTCGCCTTCCTCTGGCAGGAGCAGTACGTCTTCTTTGTAACGCGTAATGCAGGAAAATATTGTTTTCTACTTGGTGTAGCCTAGATTAGAATTGTAGTCAAGACCGCCTAAACCAAGACCAAGACAGTACCAAGACCAGAAGGCATCAAGACCAAGACAAGACCAAGACTAAGACCAAGTCAAGACCAAGACAAAGTCGAGGCGAGCACCAAGACCGAGACCAAGACCAAAAAAAAAAAAAAAAAAGACTCCCTTAACTTTTGTGTGCTGTTGAGGACTGACATGACGGGTACTGACTGGCCCCAAAGTCATCTGACAAAACAGCCAACACCTCCAACAACTGTCTAAAGAATGGGAAATATGTAACTGATTTCAATTATACTTAATTTGTAGATGAAACTGTAACATCAAATTGAAGATACACAATTGTAAACTTGAAACTGCATCCTGTCCCACTGTAGTAGTACTAGCCAAATTACACTGCATGATATCAACTTCCCTGAAATGGATTAGGCCTGTTAAGTCAACCCAACGTGATATGCAGATGTTATTTAAAAGTTAATGATCACATTTACTTTAAGTAAAATACTGTAATCAAACAATATAAAGACGCGCAAATGTCACATGAATCAAATGCAAACTACAAATACTACATACCAATACAAACTGCACATCAAATTGTGCATTAATAAGAATAAGGACAAGTGCTTAAAAGATTCTGACATCTTGCCGATAGCCACTGATAGAGCTAGCTACCTGTACTTAGCATGTAGTTACACTCTTCACCAGAAACGTTGTCTGCAGAGAAGCTTGCAAAAAAAAAAAAAATCGGTCCCTAAATGATTTATACCACGCGTGTTGACGCTTCAGGTGCCTGGTGAAGGTTGAGGTAGTCCCGGTGTTCTGTCGATTTATGCTGCCTTGTCAAAAAATGCTAACGTAGCACAAATCGATAGCAGAGTCTATCGATTTACACTACCGCATCGAAAAATGCTACCTTATGGTTTCCTTTTTAAATGGTGTATTTCCCATAACAGTATATGTTTCACAGAAATATAATATTTGTGTCATTCTTTTAATTAAAAAGAAAAATATGTGGAGCAAGGTTTCATGCTATTTATCAAATTTATGAAAAAATAATAAATTAGTGTCCCTTATCACATGATGCTCCCATTGCAAAATCTCATAATATTATATCAATACTTATGGTTTGATACCCTACTACATTAGCTTTAATTAAAATATCAAGGGTAGCATAATTCGATAGACTAATGTACCCTTACTGACTAGCCTACTACTGCTGACATTACTGTAACTGACTGACTAGGCTTACTGCTCACTGTGATGCTGGATCTATTGTTTAACTAGCGCTACACTTGCGTATTTTGATTGGATGAGCGTCAATGTCTGAATCACAACAAAATACACGTATGTCATTGATTGGTTGCATTTGAAGGGTTGCATTTGAAGCGCGCGAAAGGCGAAATAATAATAATGTTGCATTACCGAACGTTACGTTGTGTGTCATGGATACTGTTGGCTCCAAATCTCCCAACCACTATGTCGATCTGAGACAGCGAGACCAGGACAAGACCGAGGGATCCGAGAACAAGACAAGACCAAGACAATAGACCGTCGAGACTGTGACAAGACCAAGACCATGTAAAAGTGGTCTTGAGACCGGTCTCGAGACATCCAACTCTAGCCTAGATGCACGGTCATATTGGGTATATGAACACTGATAAGCCCACCAGAGAATAACAATAAATTAAAGTACTATCAACAGTAGTTGTTGCTACATTTTTTGTTCTAAAAACACTTTGAGGAATTTGGTGAAATTTCCCGCAAAATTCTGACCAATCACAAAACTGTTCGCTAGCACGTAGTCTTGAGTGCGTGTCAGAATTTGCTGTCTCAGCTGATATGTGAACATGAATCAAAACAAAGTCATTTGAAACACTGTAACTCTTTGTACCGTTTCACTCCCTGAATCGGAAATCAAATATAGGTATGAAAGCACCCTTAAATTCATACATACATATTTTAGCGGTTATTGTTTGATTCTATTTACGCAGAAATGTGATGACGTTATATTTTTAAAAATATTTTTTCTCAATCAAAAAATACAAATTTTCCCACCACAAATATGGCTCATCTAAGGCATGTTTTCAACATATTTGACACTTGACAATGCATGAACGTCTGACTGCCTCCTACTTCCCATTCCAAAATTTAATTTGGCTTGTGTGTCTTGGCAACAAATTTTCATATTTAAATGTGCACATACTGTACAACTATATGAACTTATTTTATGCGTAAACACTGATGTTCCGTTGATTATATAAACCAGTTTTTCTACATTTTCTTCCCATTCCAACACTAAATTTGGCCATCACATCTTTGTTTTTCCACACATTTGTCTTTCAAGATGCATCTACGCCTGTCTCTGTCCCACCTCTTGTCATCATTAAGGGTCCAGACACTGGCCTCGGGGTCCACAGAAGCGAAAAGCTGACCCTCCAGCAGCGGCGCGCGGTCATGCAAGCCGACACACAGGTGCTCGGCCGAGAGCGTGAAGCGAATGTCGTCTTTGGCGGTGCCCTCGGGTAATGGAAGGTGCACCGTGACATCTTCATCCGTCTGCAGCCAGACGTAGACAGGGTCTGCAAAAACCGAACAAAATGTGCAAAGCAGCGAATGAAAAGGTGTGTGTCAGGAGAAGAGCACAGCTGGGCCTCAACACGACGGCAGGGTCACGGTGTCAGCTGAGGTTCTCATTGTGCTGAATGAAAGCATTACGTAGAAAAACAAAAGCTCCCATTGTGAACCTTCATCTTATGAATGCATATTGACCCTTAAGTCTGTCCAATTGATATTCTGTTCTAAACAATAATGAATACATCTCTGCATAATTTGCCTTAATAAACTGTCACACGGACAGTTCCTTTTTATTCTGATGGTCAAATAATGCACATGGCACGTTCACAATCTCACATATGATTTATTCTATTCAGAGCTTGCTGCAAACGAATGATTAATGCTAGCTAACATGTTGAGCATTTGCCCCGACTAAGACACAGTTCAAAAACTGGTTTAGTACAGAACAAGGTTTCAATCAGGAACAGGTTGGTGTTTACACATTTTTGCAGAAAACTATTTACAGAATGTAAAGCATTTATCAGACTTATCAAGTTGGTATCAATCCAGGTCCTCGCGGACCAACGCTCTGCACAGATTCGGTATTTCCTGCACTGCCGCACACCGATCCTACGTTGCTAATTAGCTAATCAGTAGCATCAGCTGTGCTGTGGGTCGGGAAACTGGAATCTGTGCAGAGCGGCGGTCCGCGAGGACTGGGATTGAGAAACGCTGGCGTAACGGTTAGGGAGTTGGCCCCGTAATTGGAAAATCACCTGTTCAAGTTCTGGATCGGTAAAGGTACCACTTAGGTGCTCTTAGCACTACTTTCTTGATGCTGCTAAAAGCTGCCCTCTGCTCCTTAACGGTTGGGTCAAATGCAGAGGTCACATTTCATTGTGTTGCACTGTGTGTTGTGCTGTGGTATGTTAACATGGACAAGTAATCATTTACTTAATTATCTTAAATTCTCCAAAGCAACTTCCATTTCCTAGTTACAGGGAACATTTTTCTAGTCTTGGGGTTAAGGGTGACTAGAGAGAATAAGTGAAGTTAGATTATTTGTCATTGGGAACACTAGGGATGCAACTGTTTTCTGTATTTTACCAAACCGTTCGGTATGCCCTGTTTGGTTTGGTACACCCAGGTGAACCGTGATAGTTCGGTACACCCGACATTAAACTATAATTTTTAAAACGTGGTCACTGTGCACACATTCCCAGGGACTAAAGTTCTCTGTGGCTACGATGGATTTCCGCCATTGGACTCCAGCTGTGACGAATTTCCGTCAATCGAACGCAAAGGCATATTTGACATAACAGCAGATCGCTTGTCAGTTGTGTAAACACGCGTGCAGTGTGTTTGAGCGCTCATGGCTCTCACTAAAACATTCCAGTTCAGTTTAATCTCCCCTTTATTACAGACAAAACTCATATTTTAGCTGAAAAATAACAACAACCAGCAATGTACTCACAATACAGCCATTTATTGATATTTTGTAGTGGTTAATCCATTATTGTGACGTGGCAATGAGTAGCATGCAGAGGATTGTGGGAAATGTAGTTTGCTCCCAGAAATGCCAAAAGCAGCTCATTTTACAGGCCTTAAGGATTCCAAATTGGCTCAAAACTACTTTTAAAGTTTTGGGTACTTTTGAACCAATTTGGACTCATTTTGGCACACTGTACCGTTGCATCCCTAGTGAACACACCACAGCACAGTACACAACGAAATGTGACCTCTGCATTTGACCCATTCGTGAACGAGCAGTGGGCAGCCGCCGTGCCGCACCTAGGGAAGAGGGCCTGGGGACGGTAATTTGCTCATGATTACCTCAGTGGTACCGTTACCGGTTCGGGGACTTGAATCGGCGAACTTCCGATCACGAGGTCAACTCCCTAACCATTACGATATCCCTAACCATCTGCCCCACGACACTACGACTCTCAAACCACTTGACATCAACCACACCTGGCAAAATAGTGGATTGCAATGTTAATTTGAAAGCTTTAATTAATTTGGCTACAAAATAAAATTCCAAAATGCAACACTGAATTATACACAGATCAAAATTACACAAATTGGGCAAAATAAAAAAATTTAAAAACATTATGTAATAACCTTTAGAGTTTGTAAAAAAAAATCCTGTAACCAGTTTTCATTTATGCTACCAAAAATAATCTGTTATAAAATCAAACTAAGACAGCAATATAGAAATGGATCTGCCCACTCACAGGCTCTTCACGATACACAGGTCATAACATTCTCTGATTCTCACTCACGAACCAAACATCATGTTTTCAAGCTTGTAACTATTGGTCTGAAAAAGATGTGAGAATCTAAATTAAACCTGCTGAAAAAAGCACCCTCAGAGGTTCTGAGCCCAAGTGACTAGTAGAAGAATAACGTTAATATTGTTTATAATGTTATCGTCTCTTTCTCCAGAATCTATATATTTTTCTCAACATTTTACATTAGATTTCGCTTTAGTTTTCTATTTTTCTATCATTTTTTCATCTAACCTCTATTTACATTTGCAGTCTTATGCAGGAATCAGGCTACATTTCACTACATGATGCACTTGTATAACTGTGCCGGTGACAGAGAATCCTAAATATTGAGTTCAACCTGCCACAACAATGTGGCAAAAAAAAATTATTTTGCAGGCTTTCGTTTCATTTTGCTACAATTGTTTATCCAGATCTAACCGAATCAGAAGATGCAGTTAAGAACTTTCCGCTGAAGAGAACTCTATGCATATATTCGTGTTATGTAATACATTTTATGTAAGACATTCTTGTGAAATAGTGTAAGCAGCAAACTAGTTTCTTACCAAAAATGATTTGATAGTTAACTCCTTCCCCACCCGCCTACAGACTCTATATAAGCGGATAGAAAGATAATGGTGAAGTAACTCATTATCTTGTCAAATTTCACACTTCAGGCATTACTATTTTTTCCTGGATTTTACTAAGGTACCCATTATTTTTTGTGAAAAACCTGGAACTAGGTTCATGAAACAGAACTGAACTCAACTGAAACAGCAGCTGACCTCAGTAAAAGCAACCTGGGTGTTGCTATTTTGAAATTGGGACATTAACCAAACATTACAAGCAGCTTAAACTTCAGGAGTGATTGACTGAATGAGTAAAGCTGCTTGTGCCTAAGCCGAAGCTTATAATACATTTACAGCTGCCATGTGATAAACGTAAGTGAAGCATCACCACCTGCACAATGATATTTGATACTGAGAAATTCTCAAGAACTAGTCTTTTTCCCATTATTTCACTGTATTCCTTGAGTAAAGGTGATTATACCCTTCTTTTGTCCTTTTGACAGTCGCTGATGTAGAAAGTGCTTTCAGCGTACACAAGCAGCTTTAACCTTGAGCTCTGATTGGGCAGTACATCCGACAGTTTTGCTTACTATCTGCTCAGTCTGAACTCTTCTACTATTTTTGAAATATAATATGGACTACAGATCTTCACTGTATAAAGAGAAAAAGAGAGGTGAGTGACAAAAGCAAACACGCTCCTCTAGTAGTGTTGAATCACACACATGCACACCTACAGCCTCGTAATTTCCGGCAAAACCTCATTACTGAAATTGAAGCAATTTTGCAACCGTGAACACACTTGGAGAAGGCGACCTACAGAAAGAGCCAACGCTTCATTATCCCCTTTTGTTGATGATCTAATAAAATGAGGGCCGATGCCAGGCTGCATTCTGAATAAGATGAATGAGGCAGAGAAAGGCTTGCGTACTAGCCGTGAAACACAAATAGCATTTGTGTGCGTGTGATTCTGTCTGTCCATTTACACAGTGTGCCCAGGTGCCTTTCTCTAACGCCCTTACCTCTGCTGGGTCATACATGCATTAAGTCCATTCAAACTCTCACGCTCTCCCTCTTTTCTCCCGCCCATGTCTCTCCTCAAGAGCACTTTCTCCTTCCGCCAACCGGTATATCAAAATTAGCCGTCTTTTGTGACTAGATTTGTCTCAGTTCTCAGAGACCCATAAGCCTCTTTTAATGAAGACTCACATTGCTGCTGAGAAAGTGAACAGTCCATTAGTTCCTGTACGTCAAAGAAAGCTCTCACAAAGTGGACAGGAAATGGAGACATATCCTCAAAACTCTCAACAAGGAGGATCAATAGATCATGCGGCATGTTTGGATGCTGCAACACCCATGAAACAAAAAGAGGATGCATTTTTCTCAAATCAGTGAGGGCAAAGATACAGGTTTGTATGCTGAAAGCATTTTTTTTTAACAGTAACTCTTACTGTCAAAGTTTTAGTGAGAGCTTTTTTGTCACCTGTGCTTAAGAAATACCTTGAGATAAAAAAAAAAGTTCCCTGGGAATTAGAAAACCTGTCTGCAATAGTTGGTGGCAGGTGGTGATGCTCCAGTAGCGCTTGCTTGCCACAGGGAAGTTGTGATTATCGGCTTGGAGGCTGACATCCATGAACGATGCAGTGCTCTTCCAGCCACAGATGCCGGAGATGGGTTGAAGATGTGGCAAACTCGGGCCAATGACTTTGGAAGGGAATTTTCAGGAACAGCTTGTAGTCCTTGACAATCACATTATCAATCCAAATGGCTCTCAATGGAGCATTAATACAAGTTCTCCATGGCTTCTATTCAAGTGCTCAGGAAGAAGGGTCTTCTACAGAATGCAGCTGGTTTTGAGAGTTCATGAGGGCAATTAGGTACGTGAAGCTGCTGAACCCCCAAAAATCCATTGAATGATATTGGGAATTCTTGCAAAAGTCAGTGACATCAGGCAGACTCTTTGTTTCTGCTTACATAGCCGAACGTGGTGCTTGCCGCACAATCACAGACACTGTACTATAGCAGCCTTGCAGTATGCTGGTGAGTAACACAATGGCAGGACACACTGTTGTCAATTCACAAAAACTGCATTCTGACTACACGAAAGTGTAACTACTGCATGCGGATATGCAGGCTCATGTTTAACATGTCCACATTTTTCAATAAAAAGAGGGTCAGAGCCAGCAAAGCAATGCACAAATGTACCCAAGATACAGGCAAAAGGCAAAAACTATCAGGCAGATCAAAGAAGGCACAGCAAAAAAACCGTAGCCTGAATCATCCTGTTGATTCTCACCCATTTTTTCAGTTGACTTGAATCTCGCCCCTTTAGCATTTTGCCTCAAGGGAGGCAAGCGGGTCAATTATTGCAAAAACACAAACAGCAGGATTTATGGAACGCAGTGGTCAGCCGCAACAATGACTTGGATCTATATCCGCAACTGAAAATCAATCTAACTAATGCAGGGCTTGTTCTTTTCACGGCCAGTTTCACTTAGTTAGTTTTTGGCTGCACTGCATTGATTTATTCATTTCTCAATGCACACTGTTCTGCTTGGTTTCGGAATCAATTGATATGTTCATAAAGATGACTTAAATGTGTGACATTGGGAAGCTTCTCTTATAGCTGTAGTGATAAAGATTTAATGTTACAAATACATTTAATTTAAGTAGCTAAGGTCATGAAAAAAACCTGTGTTCTTCACCTGGAGCATGAACCGATATCTCTCTTCACTTCTGTATCTAACATCTCAAAAACCTGGACAGAAAACATTTAAACAACAGATTATTAGCACTGAATTTTGAAGTTCATACCTTAAAACTTTTTTTCAGTTGTAATTTGAACTCCCTGAAGTCTGATACTCCTAATGTTTAAGAGTGTTTAAAATGTTTAAAATATATAATCTATTGATAAATCAATTTAATTGAATTACTGCTTCTTTATATTTTCTGTAACATGGAATTGAAAATCAGAATGGTTTTACATAAGGTCTATTTATAAAGCCTCAATAAGAGACTGAAGGTTAAATAAAAGCTTTCCGCCCTCCCTCTCTATAGCTGTTTCTTTCTCTCAATGTCCAGTGTTTTGTTTTGAATCATTCCATCTGTATCATTTCTCCTGTAGTTTCTATGGCTACCAATTCAAGGACTTTTTTGTGAAAACTACACACAAACAAGGAAACTCTTAACAGTAAACTTGGTGTTAACAAAATACTATTAAAATTGCCCACTTCCTCCAAAACATTGCTTTATAGATTTTCACATAAAAAAAATAAAGGAACTCTGTTAGAAGTGATTAACTCTCACAGTTTAAGTACTGAACTTTACTACCCAGTACCCAGCAAGGCGAACTGAATAATTAAAGAATTCATTCTTATTTAGTTGACAGGCAACCCAATTTAGGTGACCTGACCCAAGAGCAGCTGCAGAGGTTCAATTACAATAATTAACTGGCTTGGGCACTGCTGACTGATTTGACTTGAACGGAAATTTAGAGTAAAGTCTAAATTTAATAAAACGAAAGACCACATTTTTTTACATTATAAATTAATATTTCTTCCTTTTTAGAAGTTCAAGAAGTTGTACGCTACTGTAGGGTCAATATTCATATTCGCTCATTCATGATCGGGAACCGCTTAATCCCTATCTGGAATGCGGGGACCGGAGCCTATCCTGGGAACTATGGGGCCGAATGCGGGGACCAACCCCGGGCAGGCGCCAACGCACAACAGGGCACGCACGCTCACACAATCACATTCGCATTCACACCTTACGGGACCAATTTAGAGTCACGTGGGATAAGGATATGACAGATGGAATACAAACTGCATATTTTAAAGGTGCCGTATTATGAAAAAAACAACCGTTTCTGTTCTTTGGACATCCATTTTGGTCTGTACTGCCCCTACACACACTTTTGGGTCAATTGTGTTAGTATTCATTTACGAATGTCAGAAATCGTGTGCTTAAACAAGCCGTTTAGATTTCGCCCCTTCTTCTACGTCACATTAGGGGACATCTGAGTAACTCCACCCTCCTGTCTGAGAATCTCCGTCCACCAGGTAGAAGTGATCCGCTGATCCGCCATGTTTTCTTGCAATGAAGAAGTCTACCGGTGGAGTGGTGTTGAACATGTATGGCTGTATGGATGGTTTGTTAGCAGCAGCCATGTCGATTATTTTCATGTTAGGTGAACACTAGCAGCGCTGTCTACGCCCCAGTTCCGAAGTGGTGTGTCGGCAGCAGCGGCTCATTTGCATTTAGGAATACTGTTCTGAAAGGGACTGAAATAGAGGCGTAAAAAGCAGGCTAAGGGTGCTTTCACACCTTAGTACGCTTGCTCTGGTCCGAATCAGTTGATAATTTTGTAAACTTGTAGCATTTTCTCGTTGGTTCGGTTTGTTTTCACACGGGAAAAAATCCAAGCGTACCAAAATGTGTCGCTTTAAATCACGCAAGAACGTCCTCTCCGCTTATCGGTCAGATGTGTTTGCCGCGTGAACAAAAATGTAAATACAGGAAGAAGATTCTGTGTTGACTGTTTCAAGATGGAGGACCTACGTGGACTGGTTGTCGCCCTGGTGATTACTTTCTACATCTCGTGCGTTCATCACTTCAGACGAATTATTGCGTATGAAAATCAAGCACGGTTACGGCCGGAAAACAGCGTATTAATGCACTGCATTCGCCGAAGGCGCATATCGTGAAAATACAGGAGGTGGTGCGCATTAATAAGGAGGAACAGTGATATGCTCATCATGTGAAATTTTTCCCGAAGATCCACGTGATTCACAGCCTTTGGTCCTGTTTTGGTTCGGTATGCTTTCTCACCAGGAGGACCGCACCAGAGTTCGCTAACTGATTCGGATTGAGACCACCTCTTTTTGGGGGTCTCGGTGCGGTTGTTTTGGTCCGCACCCGAGTGCGATTACCGTGTTCACACCAGACCAAATGAACCGCACCAAGAGGGGAAACGAACTCGAGTTCGATTAAAGGGGACTAAAGCCTGTAGGTGTGCAAACTACTTTTTCAAACATTTTTCTTAAAAATGTATAATAAGGGACCTGTAATGTCTGGGTATGCACACATTTAAACTTATGGCTTTCATCTGTACAGTGTCAGTTCCCCTGGAGCAACTTGAGGTTAAGGGTCTACCTTAATGAAGAAATCCATGAATTATTTTAAAATAGTCTTAGCTTAAAGGCCCAAGAGTGTGTTTTTAAGGCTCTCCTTGGATTTTAACTTGCATAGTTTCGGCCACTTAGACCTCTATCCCTTTGCCAATGTTCCATTTTTGGATGACTTACTATTCAAACACTAAATAATTGAGCACCAGCAACTCACTCTTCATAATCAAAATGCAGCAACAATTTGGTCAGGAATGAAATTTCACACAACAATTATGGTTAGGCGACATGGCCTAAAAATAAGAGTCATATTTTTAAGCTATATCGTGATAGACTATATATATTCAGATATGTTACCTCTTTCTGGGACAGAACTACATTTCCCCACGCATGACTCGGAGCAGTGTCACAAAAATTTGAAGGACGCACGTCCGGGATAAACACAAAAAAAAAAAAAGTAAATAGCTGTATTGTGAGCAAAACGCTGGTTGTTGTTTATCTGCTAAAATATGTTGTGTCTGTAACATTTGAACGTTTTTAGGAGCAATGGCGTTCCACGAGAGCCGCAAGCGTTTATACACGCAATGTGCTTACATTGCGAAGAACGTGAGAATTTGTACTCAATGGTCACGATACAGTCATTAAATATATCACATGTGGAACAAGCCGAGATACAGTATATCCAATATTTATATATCGCCCACCCCTAACTGCAACTGTATCAAACTAGAATAAAATGTTAAAACATATCACACAAAGAGTATAAACATAGATAAGGTGAAGTTGTGGCCAATAAACAGTCCAGGTATTTGAGTCAGTATAGGACTGATAATCTGACATCAGAATCAGATTGGTGCGTCCTTCTTACACAGCCGGAAAAATCCAGGCAACACCTAGACATCAACACAATTCTCAGCCAGAAAACTTTTATTGTTAAGTCCTACCAGGCCTTGCTTTTGTGAAACGCAGCTCTTGAGAATTGAGTGGTTGGTTAACAGATGGTGGCTCAAATCGTCACAACTTGCAGCTTCTGTAGATTCTGTGATTAATGGTGTGCTGGCGGGAACGACTGCGACTGCTCTCTGCTTCGCACTCACCCTGTTTCTCGACCTCCATGTCATCAGCTGGTGGCTCATCTAATGGAACTCCATCAACCTGCGTGAAGGTGAACGGCTTTTCTGATGCCACCATCATTCCTTTCCCCTTAGGCTCCAGGGCAGCATAGTGAGGGACTGACTTGCCCTTCATCAGCCTCTGCTTCTTCACTTCATACTTTTTCTCCTGTCCTGGACACAGACCCGCAACACAGACATTTTTTTTTCACAAAGAATACAAAGAGATCCAAAGAGAACAGGAACTCTGGTGGTCGGAAGCTAGGTTTATCTGTAACTTTATTGAAAATGCCTTAATTGTAATCCTTTAATCCCTAATTTTTCATTACTTTTATGCAAATATAAGGTAATTTGTCAATGTAATAATGCAAACACTTAAGCATTGACATAATCCCTGTATTGTTTCAGTGCTTGAACATGCTGTCTCTCTCTGCCCTAATGAGGAACCAAGTGTAAAATTGTACATAAATACAAAATTAAGGCGTCTATTTAATTTTAAGAGCTCTTTAAAGTAGGGATTTCATGTTCCCCCTCCACCTATTATGCAAATTACCTGAGCTTGTAGTCAATCAACGAAGCCAGTAATGTTCAAATTCAGTTTTTCCACTTACTAACAGAGTTTACTAACAGAGGCTTATGACCAGTGCATTTTCATTATGTAAACACACACTGAAAATAATGGTTTTAAAGTCTGCTGGATTAAAATAAAAGAAATAAAATAACTGCTTAACAAAGGCATTGCAGATGCAGTTTAATATAGCTACAATGCAGTACTGCTAAATGAACACAATTACACACATTACCTTGCTCAGGCATGTATTACTATCTTTGTGAGGTCCTTCCATAGACTCCCATAAGTACATAATTTCACACCTAAAGTCATTTTTCCTCATGGAGACCTCTCAAATGTCCCCACAAAGCCCAAAAAACAGATAAAAGTGATTTTAGGGGACGAAAGGTCCCCACAATGTGATAAATACATGAACACACACACACACACACACATCAGCCCCTCCCTGGACTTACCAGCCGAATTGTCAATAGTAACCCACTCCAGGATAGTGCCGAAGCCGCTGCCTTTGGCGTCCTCTGGGTCTTTCTGGATGCGCAGCAGCAGAACCTCGATGGTGTGGATCCCGGCCTGGACGTGGGAGAGGCTGTGTAGGATGGTGAAAGGCTCCCCGAGACCCTCGCTGAACACGGGCTGTTTTTAATGAGGATGGAGAGGTCGTAATCAGATCATATCAAACTTCCTTTCAATGTGCATATATGTCAGTATGGCATTAGAGACTAAGACACTGTGCCACAACCTTTTGGCTCACACTGATAATCAATAGTGTTCAAATTAATTTTGACATTATGTAGTTACACATGGCTCTCAGTAAAGAAAGAGAATCAAACCTTTGTAATAAATTATTAATCAGACCTTCATGAATAAGTTGACAAATGCAAGAAGCATTATTATTTCAAGTGACTCTGAAATGCGCACACTATTCCTTTGGCAAACTGTAGAAAAATGCAACAAGTGAACTTCTAAAGAATGAGTAGTTGTGTCCAAACTGACTGGTACTGCACTTGGGCTGGGACGATTATTTGGCGTGATCGACAACATCGATTATGAAAATTCTTCGACGTGGAATTTTAGTGCTGACGCGTTGTTTAAATGTTTTGTAAATGCAATATGATATGCCATAAGCTAAATGTATTGTAAGGAAATGAACTTTATCCCTTCGGGGTTTGACGTAGGTCTCCTCACCCCGCACAAGGCAACATGGCTGCGTCTACCCATAGAATTATAGAGCCTCTAGAGAAACATGGCAAAAATGCTTGTGCACGGCCTTCCAAAGTTTGGAAATCACTTTGTATGCCACTTCTCCACCTAAGCATGTTGGAATGTTTGTCCACTAATAACTAGGGGTGGGTACTGAAAGCCTGTACTAAACGGGTCCCAGGGCTAAATTCATAATGACCGGAGTATTGATAAGCTCTGACGTTAAGGGTATTGCTTTCAGTACTGGAGAAATTAACAAATCAGATTTTTTGTTTCTACGTAAAAGTGATCTTTCCCAGTTGATTTGAGCAGCTCCATTACTCGCACGCACGTTGAGACACACAGGCAGACGTCTGGTGTCGCTGCCCGATCTGCGTGCGTATTGCTTAAAGTTCTGTTATGCTTATGGCTGTATGTGACATCTGGTGGTACCGGCCAGATCAGCGAGAGTATGCACACAATTTTTATTTTTAAATGACATTTAAATACACATAAAAAATATAAAAGCATACGTAAACAATTACACGATACTTAATATCTGTTAGTAGACACTGAAATATATGACAGGTACGGCCTGCCTCCCAGTCAGATACACAGCTTTACATTTTATGTGATATTGTAAAATAAATGCACATGAACTTGTTGTGGACTAAGAAGTCGTTAGAAAGAATTAAAACTCACAAAAAGGCTGTGTTTTTATCTTATTATTATGATTTTAGTAATATTGTAACTCCCATATGAGAGGAGTATTTGTCAGCTTGTGGCATCAACAGTTTGCTGAATAATAAAAGTTTTGTTTCATAAAGCAATGTTGATTATGTTTCTGATTTGATTCATATTGACTGTTTTAAGTCAAATGGGTCTACTGAAGTGATTAAGTAAAAAATATTGCAGTGTTTATTAACTTCAGTCTAACATAGAAATCCTAATGAATTTGAGGACCAATATCTTTGAACAGATTCATGACGAACAGGGTCTAGTATGTTAATTTTAACGCAGCAGTAACGTATAATAGTAAATTTCAAATGTGACATTATTCATTACTTTATGTTAATTTTAAATTTGATTAATGTCTTCTTTTTGAGTTTGGAAAGTTTTTTGTTGAAGAATAATGCTCTAACGCTCAGTGCAGGATGTTAACAAATATTTTAATAAATATTAAAATGTTAATAAGAAAATTTCAGGGTGTGGGGGAGGAGTGAATTGTTATATTAAATGACTCAAACATAACTGCTTATCAATAAATTAATTATTAGATTATTTAAATATTTGTTGTTAGACAAGTATAATAATTGAAAAAATAATTACTAGATTAATCGATTTAAAGAATAATATTTCGGGACAGCAGTATACTGTACAAACGTACAGTAGGCAAGTAGACCTTAGGGTTGAGTGATATCGGGGATAAGGAAATTACATTTTTACACTATACATACTGCATGCAAAAATACAATATGCTCTTTATGTAAATATATAATCCGGATGTTAATTGTTGCAGGGGAGTGGATCTGCTTTGAAAGTATTTTGAATAATTTTGTGCAAATCCTTTATTCATGAACTTTATTCAATGACCCTTTAATTAAAATAAATTATGTTACATGAAACTGACTTCTCTTGTCGCTCAGACAGGGAAAAATGATAACCGGGCACTCAGACAGTTTCCCTTTTGTATCAATCAGCAAAAATGTTGTAGCATGATGTGTTTTAATTTACCCCACAGCCTGTGATGTGACACTTAGGCGTGTGCACCTTGCGATAATGTTGCTAAAATGACCTCTTGTGTAGTTCGAGCACACGAAAATAAGGTGCAAAGCTCCCACGAATCACATTTCAAACCAAGAAAAGGATTACTGAAACTGAATCTTATCTGCAGAGATGGTACAAAAAGTCTGCTAACACTAAGCCCTCCTACACTGAATCTGGATAACCCTGCGGGAGCCTATTTAGTCCGGCCTACAGCAGCCTGAAAAGAAGGTGAGATTGGTGCTCTGGAATAGGAGAGGGTTATTTTGGAGCATGCAGCACTGCTTCTACATACTGATTCCTCCATGTTGTAAAGGCGGATGCACAAAAAGTCTATTCATTGAGAAACAAAAAACGCAGAAACATTAACACTCAGGTGCAGGAACTGTAATGTTAAATCAGACCGACTGGCAGGTTTAGCATTAGGCTGAGCAAAATCAATGAGTAATATCTGACTGAATAGGTTCTCGTGCTAAAATAAGGCAGCATTCACACTGATATATAAGAGTGACATTTTGTTATGAAATACAATATAATATTTAAAGATTTGGACAGACTATAAAGCTTACTGCGCTGAAGGGGTGGCTGCTTGTAGTAACCCTATAGTGTAATACATACCTAAAATAACATGCCAAAAAGCACACCAAGCCTATATCATTAAACACTTTTTATAAAGGAACTTGGTACCTCTACTTAAGAGAAGAGGAAAACATGCATCGAGACTCTTTGCAGTGCTGGCTCCTCAGTGGTGGAACCAACTTCCGCTTGCCGTAAGAACGGCCGAGTCCCTTGCTGTCTTCAAACGTCGTCTGAAGACACACCTCTTCAAAGAGTATCTAGGGGATTAATTTACCCCTAACTATTTATGCTGTCTTACCCATCAAAAAACAAACAAACATACAAAACCCCCCCCACTAACATGTCTGTCTGTGAACTTTCGTTTTTCTCTAACCCATTTTTCGTTAAAGTACAAAACGTAGGCTGCGGTAATTTGGTTTAACTACAGTTGTTGACATAGTTTACAGATCTAAGAACAGTCGTGGACTACAAAGCACTGTTGTAAGTCGCTCTGGATAAGAAATGTAAATGTAAATGCTGAATTCGGTGCAGAAGTGGCATCTGATAAATTACCGTGCCCACACAGCAACACTCATTGCATCACAGCGTGCTCTTCTCAGCTGTGAGTTGGAGTCGGAGGTTGGAGTCCACCTTAGCGAAAATGGAAACAAGAATCTGTGGCTGAGAAATGGCGCGTATGCAGTTAGCTACTTTTTCTCTGTAGCTTGTAGTGTAGCTCAGCTACTTTTAATTGTATGTAGCTTGAAACACTGTTCCTGTATATCTTTAATATACCCATATCTTTAAGTTAAAATGCATGACCAAATCTACATCTGTTATTTAGGCAACGCAAACTCTGTGACGGGAATAATCACACCAGTCTTGTGATGCACATGCTGCTACATGGACAATCTCATCCATGCCACTGAAATTGTAATTCTCTCCTCTTGACTGCTGCTAAAATTTGAATATATTATTAAAACACATTTGCACATACTAATGATGGACAGAGGACAATAAAGTTTACTTTGACTGAAATTATAATAACAGGGTTCCTTTTGTGATGTGTGTGTGTGGCATGAATGGGATTTTGTGCACACTTGTGTAGGTGTTGGTGTATGTGCATGTGCGTTAAAACTAGCATGTGAAATGCTTACAACACTCCTTGTGTCAGATACACTGACATCAGGTGTGCGACATGTTTACATTGAAGACTGAAGATGGATACTGTCAAAGCTGTCAAGTCTCCATGTGCTTGTTTGCACATACTAATCAGTGTTGGGAGTAACGCATTACAAAAGTAACGAGTTACAGTAACAGATTACATTTTGCTGTAATGTAGTAATGTAAGACACTACTTATCAATTTTCAGTAATATTTTACTCGGTACATGTTCAATAACGCGTGCATTACAAAGCACTTTTAACCAAAAATGTAATGGTTTAAAAACAGAAGACCGTGAGACCTCATATTAATTATCTATGATAAAAAAAAAATGTGCGAGAGTTGTTTTTCCTGTTCGTGGTTAGTTGAGCCCCTTGCACAGTCCATCCCATAAAGCTTGCTTCTCGGGTGAGATGGCAGAAGACAGTACTTTTGCGAGGAGGACGTTTGCGCATGACTTTGAGTGCATCAGGGATAAGGACAAAAAGAATGTTTTAGTCAAGTGCAATCTTTGCCCAAACCCTAAAGAACTATCGATGTCGAGAAATAGGCTGAGGCTGAGGAATAGTCGTCCGTATTGTATTGTACTGTACAATGAGAAATCATAAGCTACACCCATCGTGCATTATGCATTACTTATATTGTGAATCTCTTGAATTCAAAGAGAATAAAGGAATGACAATCGTCAGAAAAAATGCATCTTTTCTTGTCATTATCTTTTATTGTCACTTTGCAAGTAACTTGCACAACACTGATACTAACGCAGCTGATTATGAAGTACAGTACATTGAGGACCAAAGGAGAAGGAGCACTCTGAGGAGAAGCTTTGCTTTTCGACAGCTTTCAACTCAACGACTGAGAACGATATCCCGTCGGTGCATGTGAAATTGTCCTACCTGAAGAATGGCGTGTAATTTTTGATATGTCGCGAGCTTCTCTCCTGTCCAGGATTCTGATTGGCTGACATGGTTCAAACGCTCTTGACAGTAAATTTATCTGGATTCGTATGTACAGAGATATTTTTGAAAATGGAGGAGAAAAAATATCAGTTTTTATTAACACCCGGCTACGTGTGTACAGGGCCTTAAACCACATTTGGGCCCCTGAGCAAGACCTTTATGCCCAAATTGCTCTAGGGAGCCTCTACCTGTAATTAGGAAATGCATATTGCATTGACCCATCAAGTTTACCTTGACCAAACGCAGTTACAAAACTGCTGACTGATGAAGAGCATGCATTCTAAGCGACCTTCTCCTCACCTACTCCATCTACATCAGAGAGCTCCAGAGCATTCCCTAACATTGCAACACCTGGCAGCCAGAGCAACTGTTTACACTCTAGCCAAACCCAAGAAACATCAGGGTATCGGCAGACCTGCATGCTGATCCACTAACATTCAGTAACAGTTGTGTGTGACTTCCTACCTCCCATTTGAGGTTGGAGCACTCCCCTCTCTTGCTGGTGCGCAGTAGGGTCAGAGTCCCCACTCCATCCGACAGAGCTGCCCACGTTGCTGAGGTCAGGCTGAGAGAGGCACACAACTGCTCTCCTTCCCACAAGCTGGGCTTTGGGGGCAGCCGGAACACTTCCCGCGGTTTTCCCAGTGCCGTGTCCTAAAACAAGTGGAGAGATTTTGGTTTCAGTCATTCACAAACTGCATGCTTGCAGACCTCATTCCAGTTATGTTAATCTTGTTATTCACCCTCTAGTTCCCTTTGAAACTCCAGTGCCAGGACGGGAAAACAACTGAAAGATACATTATAAGCAATTTGTTCCGTTTAGCCAAGTTCTGAACACACCGACTCACACATATTCAGTCACTTTATGAGGAACACTGCTCTCATGAGGACATTCCACTATGTTCAGATAGTAACAGCAAGCCATCGGTGTGGTAGTCACTACCATATTCTACTATATTGTTTGTTTCAAACCACAAGGACTCTGGAATTATTTGGATGGTTGATAAGTGTCATCACAGTCATGACACTGGCAATACGCGAGTTGTGCTTATATTAGTGAATGAGGAACAGAAATGTTGCAAGGTTTAATTCAAAGGATGGACTGATTCAACTTTTTCAGTTCCAAAAGTACTGAGCTGAGCATTCTTTTATGTGCAAGGCAACATCTTGTTTGACTCAAATGTTTCTTTCAAATCAAAATATCATGTATAATTTCACCACTAATTCCAATTCCACTGAATGAGAAGAAAACATTATTTTACCACAAGACACAAACTAATGCAAACTTGATCTAAAGTATGACAATAAGTATAAGTGAAAATGAGTGATTATTTGTCATAGTGAAAACACCACAGCACAGCACACAGTGCACCACAATGAAATGTGACCTCTGCATTTGTCCCATCTGTGAAGCAGAAGTGGTAGCTGACACTGGCAGCGCCCGGGGAGTAGTGCTTTTTTATTTTTTTTTCTCTTCCCCTGGGGGAGTAGTGCTTGAGGATGGAACCTTGCTCATGAGTACCTGTGGTACCTCCACCAGTCCAGGATTCGAGCCGGTGACCTTCCGATCATGGGGCGAACGCCGTAACCATTACACTACCAATCTTCACCGCTGATCAGCTGATTGATACCAATCCCCGAGTCAACAAGGGACGGAGTGTGTACAGCATCACATAAGACCCCTCACAACCTTCACCAACATCTATTTCCCCAAAGCCGATAAATTTCCTGAATTCTCCTGCTCCCTTTTCCTACACTTTCACTCTATGTTCAGCCTTACATTTGTAAATTACATTCGTATAGCTTGACTTTGAAACGAATCTGTAATTCATGATTATCACGCAAGTTTTTTGTGTTTATTTGTTTTTACAAAAGTACAAAAATTCAATTAACAATGTTTATTTGCAAAGTAACTCTTTTCTGTGGATGGCGGTTTGGTTATTGAATTACTGAAATGCACATCATACAGGAAACAACAAATGTCATACACAATATTTGCTTCATGACACTACATTGACATGGTGACATTACATTATAATTACAGGAACGAAGGTAAATGCTAAAAATATATAATCCGTATCGAGAATTATTTCGTGTTTGTTTATTTTTGCACTCAGGCTTGGAAATAAAAAATTACTCATGTCTTTGCCAACTTAAAGTCAATATAAACAGGATTTATGCTTGAACCTCAGGTGCATGGAGACGTGGTTCACCAATGGCAAGGGTCAACTAAAGGCACAACAATCTAAAAATATACTGGTGGGGAAGTCAGAAGTCAGTCCTTGTTGCTAAGCATCATGTCAGCCAATCAGGTGTCTGTATATACAACAGTGTGCAAAAGGCTGGTTGAGACACTTCATGCCTTTTCCACAAGGAAAACGTAAATGAATAAAAGTAACAAATAATCACACCTTAAAAGCAGAACACCATTCATTGCTCATTCCACTAATTTTGAACAGTCTTTAGGGTTTTGCCTTCCTCTTCCATAAAACTGTCATTTTTAAAGTCGAAAATGATCAGATTTACACTCATCTACCAACAGCATAGTGTTTCAAATATTGCAGACTCTTCTGCTTGTGCCATTTCAGCAGAAGAATGTTCAAAGCTCCAACATACCCACTCATTAGCATTTCATTTTTAGTTTGATGGTCTTTGTACTTGCCAGTGCTGAGTCCACTTTATGCCATTCTGTGTACAAAGGAAATGCTTTTTAAATGGTTTAAATATGCACAGCTTTCTCAGACATACACTTCATTTTCTTGCCTTTGACTCACTCAGGTTCTTCTCATTGTCATCATTTACTATCATCACACCTGAACATCTTCAAACCGACTGTTGCATTTAGGGATGCACCGATTCGATACGTGGATCGATATCGGATCCGATAACAACTGAAGTAGCTGAATCCGGTATCGGTGGCATTAGGCCGATCTATAGAGATGATCTGTAAATTGTAGGTTGTAAGTTTCTGTATGCACGCACGCACACACAGTTGGTTATGGATGGGAAGTGGCACTTCAGTAAAACTGGTTTATTGTACAACAGTCGCGTTAATTTGTACGTATTGATACGACAGATGAGCAGAACAAGCAACACAACAAACTACAACCCCAAATCACGCAATTATACTGTTTAATTTGTTTATACTATTTAAGCCGACAAGATAAGTCTTTGTATTGAATCGTAGCGGTTCACATCTCTAGCTGTGGTTTGTTTGTTTACAGTGACAGATAATCACAAATGTGACCCTCCATGGCAAAACCAGTCGCTTGTCGCAAATTTTCAAAATTGAGTTATTATGTTTTCATGAAAGGGCATAAATCAACCTTCAAAACGATACCTATATCGAATGAATCGGACGACATATGACTGAGATATCAACATTCAAAGGAGTCGGGTTTCTCCTGTCACGCCAAGTGAGAAATCTGCCTTTGAAGTTGACTATCGACGTAGCACTTACAGACGCTTGGTGCGGTCGGGGCTACGTTTGCATTTACGGTAGCCTACGCTGCATTCACAGCCACACGGATAGCCTACCTGCGTTAGGTTAACTGAACTCGGGAGATTCGCTAGTCAACAAGTGGATTTACCGTAAACACTGAAGTAGAGCGGGCAAAACAGAAACTTTTAACATTCTGCTGGAATTGAATTCCTCACCTCAAGAAAGTCACGTTTTTAGGATGGAAAGGGTAAGTTTTTCAGCGAAATTTATTCACAACAGTACAGTATAGGCCTTCCACTGTTTCAAAACACTAAAAACAAAAAATCCTAAATTTTACCCCACGCAACATAAACAGTCGTTTTTCTCGGAAACCTTCGTTGCGACAAGCGACTGGTTTTGCCGTGGAGGGTCACAAATACATCAGTATCAGTTTGGTACATCCCTATTTATATTAACAGATTTTTATTACATACACTATAGATTTCATGTTCTAATAATGGAGCTTTACTAATAATGAAGTCACATCTCTTATAAGTTGTAGATTCAGAACTCTACTTCCCAGACATAAACATAATCAGACAATTAGTTACGAATAAAAGAGAAAACAGGAAGGAATAGATACATTAAATTAAACAAATTCATTCTTTAAAGGTGGACTCATTTTTAACCCCGTCACACGCACAATTCCTAAAAGCAGACCTCAGTCTGCTGATCGGATCTCAGTTTCAGTCTCCGTGGTGCCCCGTTATCTCAGGCAGCATCCGTTTCACTTTTTCACAATTTAGATTTGGATGCTTTGGTGTCGTCCCAAAAGCTGTGATCAGTTTGAATCGTGGGTATGATCAGCACCCGCTCGGCTGATCAGAGAACACATGCATGAACTCTCCCATGGAGAGGCAATTGCTGCACACATGCGGCAATCAACACTCACAAAAACATCAAAACATTGAGCAAAGCTAAACAGATAAAAATGCCAAAGAATATTACATTTAATTGACTCCAACGGAGATAAATGCGAGTCTCCAGCAAACTTAAGGGGCAGCGACTTTGTTGAAAACTGTTCAAATATGAATGTTTTATTCATTGTGGGTGGATGTTTGTAGAATGTGGAAAGTCCGATCATAGGCACACTAATCAAAGAGATTTTTGGGCTAGACGCTGTGGGACACGGTAGCGGGTACGAGGGCCCAAGCGTATATTTGGTCATCATTAGTCCTGTGGCCAGCAGCTAACCCGTGATAAATAGGGCAGTGGGAGGATGACACACTGTGTAGCAACAGATGGGTTACACACTTCATTACTGTTTCCTTGTGTGTGGCCTGAACTGATCTAACTGAACCGATGCAAAGATAGGTTCAACTAACAAAGAAAATACAGACAACTACCAGAATCGCACTGACAAGTCCTCGAGAAACTGCATTATTGCCAAAGGGTGAAGGTCTGCTTTTGACCCTGCTGGGGACATAAAAGCTTACCCCTATTTATTTCATGATCCATAGCACGAGATCAAACGTTATATGTACAGTATTTTACGTAAATAACAGCAACACTATTGTAAATAGTGTCTGAAAACAGAGTAATGAGTAATAAATTCTGTAATGTTAACTAGTGATGCACGATATGGGAATTCATTGCCCAATGGTTAGGGTTAGAGATGCATTTGGGCTATTAACAAGAAAAGCAATAATTCGGGTCTCCTCAATGTGCTGATTTTTTTTACGCCACAGGGCCTTTCCAACAAAATATTAAATATGAGTTTAACCAACAAGGTGTTGCTGGTGTCCAGCAATCATAATAAGGTATATTAGGATTTCTGACATATTGGAGCAGGTATAGCTTTAAAGCCACTAGACACATTTGTATATACTTTACAGAAAGAAATATAGAAAATAGTCAGCTTCCTAGTCACAAACTACTGGCAGCAGAATGAAATGCTCAAATCCTAATATTGCTTCATATTTAAAACCTATCTTCAAAAGACAAACCTACACATTTTCAAGTAAAACAGTACAAATGAGAGAAGGACTGTTTTGAGGTTTACCAGCAACTCTGGTTCCTTAAAGGGTTAAAACAGAATAACAGGTGAAGTAGTCTGAGACTTCAAAAAAAAAGAAAATTCTTCTCCCCAAACACTGCAACGACCACCACCTTTTACAGCTTGTTCAGAATTCCCTGAAAATACTCTAAATATCACAAGATAAAATGTCGGTAAATCTTCACCTATGTCAACCCAGGTATGTAAAACTGAAGTTAATGTTACTGTTAACCTGTAATGTTGTTCAAACATGGAAAGCAAACTCAAAGGAATCATGCTACAGCAAAAATAAACGGCATGATCGGAAAGTCGCCGGTTCCCGGACCAGTAAAGGTACCACTGTGGTACTCATAGGAAGGTACCATCCCCAAGCACTGCTCTTTCACAGATGAGTTAAATGAAGAGGTCACATTTCATTGTGCTGTATTCGCAATGACAAATAATCATTCACTTACCTCAAAAATTTGTTCAGTTACTATTTACATCAGCACAAAATCCCAATATTGTTCGAGGATTTTCTGAGCTGAAAGACCAGAAAAGTGAACAGTACATTCAAAATTGCCCAATAAAAAGGATCTGTTATCTATACAAGATATTTCAGAAACCTATGTATGTCTGAGACATACAATTTATAAAAAAAAAAAAGGTCATTTCTATTTAAGTATGTTAATAAAGCTTGAATAATTACATAGGAAAGACTCCTATGTAATTACTGGCTGCCATAGACCGCGATTACAAGCAAGAGAAAAAAGTATCTGAGGAAAAAAAAACAAGCAGCAATTTCTACAAGAAGAATAGAAGTAGAAATGAAGCTTGACTACCCTCTCCTGGCGAGTTAATTTCCTCACAGGTAATAGGAAAAATGGGAAATTCAGCACAGAATTGGGTGTGTAAAATTCTTTATATAATTTAAAGTAAGGCTGTGCAATTAATCGAATTTTTAATTCAATTTCAATTTTGGCTCCAAACAATCACAAAAATAATGTAATCGACAAAAAACAATTAGAATTATTTTGCCACATTACGCTCTGCAGGTATACTCATGTTTTGTCTTGCATTCCGAATGACACGCACACACACTAACGCACCTTCCGAAGACTAAACGCATGTGTGTGTTCCGGTGGTGGTGTACAGTCTGAGCGGGTAAAGATGACGGAAGGAGGAGAGCATTATCATTTAGTCAGCAAGAAAAGTAAAGTGTAAAGTAATCGTGTTAAATAATCGTGATTTCAAGATCGACCAAATTAATCGTGATTATGTTTTTTTTCATAATCGAGCAGCCCTAATTTAAAGCATAAAAAATCTGACAGCACAAGTGACCAGTGAGTCTCACGTTACTTGAAGTCAGACTGTATCAGCATTCATTTTGTGGTATTGTTCTATAAATCACAAGATGTCCTTCTCCCATTTGCCATCAGTCAGGGCAAATACGAACATCTTGATACTTGAGAGACCACTTCACTTTATTTCTGATTCATTCGTTTTACAGTTTGTGGCTGTGTGTCTGTGTAAAATATACAAGTCAAGGTTCATTTATACACTGTAATAAATCTCCATGAAATTAACAGAGAAATTCTGTTAAATAACAACATAAAAACTGTAAAAGGGAAAATAATAGGGCAGCGTATATTTATATTATTATTTTGTAAAATACTTTTAAAAAACTGTTAATTTTTCAGCAAAAATATGTTTTAAAAACATTGCTTTTTTGGTATAGTTAACAAATTACTGTAGTTTAAACGGATACAAACTGTATCCAAAACCAATACAACAAAATTAAAATTACAACATAACGCTGTGAAATTAATATTTTTTTAATCAGGTGAACTTTGTTTATATTGAAAGAAACAGTGTTACATTTTACAAATTTATATTTTGTGCTAAACAGATGAGAAACAATATAAACTTTAAATGATACGTATATCAACTCTTGCTTTTTGCTTCGTGATGGTGGTACCGGTTATGAAGCAACATGAAATAGCCCATACAACTCAGGATTTTCTGGTTTGTTAGTCAGCTTTTGAAATTACATTCGGGGCTACAGTCAGAACTTTATCTCATGGCAACACCTCTGATCAGTTGTAACTAATAAAATGTATAGTTTTTGTTTTTTCTTTTCCTGTTTTACTACAGAAGTTTTACATTCTGGGGCAAAAAATGGTGTTTGAAATTTAAATTTGATGAATTCATGCCTCGTTCAATCCCTTAGCAGTATAACGTTTGTTTCTGTTCTTGGAATGGATAACTACATTATCGTGGGAGAAGCCAGCCAGTCACGAAGACGCATCTAGTTCATGTCGCTGCGCGTGCTCATCTGCAAATGCATCCAGTCGAGTATTCACTAAAACATACACCAGCCGCGCTAAATATAGCTTTTTCCATTGGTTGTGAAGTCGAACCACAAAACATTCATAGAGAACTGGCCGCAGCAGCCGACTAGAGCGGCTGAAATTTGAGGTAAGAAATGTGTGTACATGGCAGCAGCAAATGTGCTGCAGACACCTGTCTAATTCTGTTGTGAAGTGATAATTTTGTAACAGCGGAGTTTGTGAGAAAATCTGGCGCTTTAGTACGGTAGGGAGTGGTAAAATGATTACCTGCCATTTTTGCAGAAAAACGCTAGAGACCCTGAAGGGTTATGTGCTACACTGTAAAGTACGTAGGAACGAACCGCATCCATTTTCAAATGTGTTGTGGCCGACTGAAAGAGAACATTTTTCACATATTCAGCTTCCAAAGGTCATTTCTATCGTTTTCACAATGTTCCAGCACCCTCTGTTACAACTGCAGCCGCTGTCACAGATTTTAAGTGTGCCATTTCACTGTGTGGGCGCCATTTTCAAACAATGAAAGAACTTATGTTCCACTTGAAAGAGCATTTAGATGAGGGGCGACCTGTGGCATGTCCAGTAACAGGGTGTGAAAATATGTTCACTGTGAACTCGTCATTTACTGCTCATAATTATGTCCAGAAAACACAGAGCATGTTCGGTGGATAGCATAAGTGAGACGTATAGGGGAACTGTTTCTCAGCCACTTGCCAGGGGAACTGTTGCTCAGCCAGTGCGTGTGAAGATGCTCCCCAGAGGACAAATGAAACGACAAATGAAAACAATGAATTACCACAGGATTTCAACGAGACTTCTCTTCACTTTTGAACCAACGCATTAAGCAGTTTAAGTACAAAGGATCTGATGCACTCACAAAGCCAAGTGCCGTCAACTCTGAGGGGTCCAAGCTTTCAGGTCAAGTCATTAAGAAGTGAATTTTTTTAAGGCTGCTGCCTGTATTAATTGGTGACAGAGTCCAAAATCCAGACAATTAGGGTTGCACCGATACCGATACCAGTATCGGGTACCGGGCAGATACTTCATTAATATACTCGTACTCGTACTCGTAAATAATTGCCGATACGCACCGATACCACTCAATGGTATTTCACTACAACAAACGTCGTAGTCAGCGGATGCAATTTATTGTCCTACCTGACTTCAATGTCTAGGGGGAGGCAACCATCCAGAAACTTAGGTTCAGAGGTCCTGCCCACAAGCTCGTGTGAAATCCAGGGCTCCAGATGGTGACTACAATGTTCGCCAGTGCGACTGGATTTTTTTTTCCAACTAGTTTGTTCTTTCCAGTCACCAATGGCAATGGCTCTCTCAATCCATGGGGATTTTTTTTTAAAGAAGCAAGAAACGGCTTTTAATTATGCACAGATAGTCTCAGTCCCAGCGTTTCCCGCAACGCTTTATAGTTAAGGTGGCCGTCGTGACTACGTCCCCGGCGGGGAAAATAAATAAGCATAAAAATCCTGCTGGATCCATAGACAGTAAAAGAAGACCGCGTTACGCTGAAGCCGAATAGCGGCATCTAAACTTCCGAACTCAAAGGAAGATGCCACGATGTTTATATGAAATAGGACCGAACGCGGAGGTTCCCGACGCTTTTTGTAACTTAGCAACAACAAGCGCTAAGAAAGTGCTTTGGAAGTGAGGTTTTGATCCGCTCTCAGCGCAAAAAAAGCGTTTGGTGGACAGGTTATTTATTTATTTATTTATTTTTACCGCAGCGCTCAGAGTGCAAGTTGAAATCTGTTCAGCTTCTAGAACAGCGCTTTGTCAATATCGCTTCTCTTTTGCTAGCCAATCAAAAATCGAGGAAGCGATTTTGTCTGAATGTGTCAACAAAGTAAGCTTTGCTGACTTTTAAGTTGCCTGTGTTAACTATGCAGTACATTTCATTTCATTTATCTGCTTATATTTACATTTTGCCTAATGTGATGACACTTTTTTGTTACAACAGAAAGATCTGTTTATTTTTGGCGTGGAATAGCCTTATGTTAATGATTTGATATTTAGCCTTATTATAATCTGCAAAGGAGAAAATAAAATCTGCCTCCCAATTAATTACATCTAAGAATCTAAGAAGTATTGGTATCGGTACTCGGTATCGGCAAGTACACAAATAAAAATACTCGTACTCGGATCGGTTTGTAAAAAAGTGGTATCGGTGCATCCCTACAGACAATGATGTGTGGCAGTTAACTCTGCAGCTTAAAGATATTGTTGACATGATCTGTGCACAAAAGATTTCAGGTAGACTATCTTGATGTTGTGATACAATAATATTTGGAATCAAGAATGTGTTTATTTCCTGAGACTCCTCTAAAACCAAAACACCACTTTGTGCTACACTATCCAGCATTAATTTTGAAATTTGGACCCTTAATCAGAGTATGGACCATGCATTTTGAAAGTAAACACAGCTACTTCAAGAGATGTGCTGGGCATTTGAAATACTTTTTAAAATATCTGCCACACTTTATCTGAAAGACAACAGACGTTTTAGGCATATCTTTCAGCTGATCCAGGCTGCGGTCAGCTTCTACAAGTCAAGGACAGTTGTGTTTTCTACCCCAGCCTTTAGAGTGATGCAATTAAACATGCAGTGAGAGACTTTGGGTTTTCAGAACTTAAAACTAGCGTTTCCACAGACATACTATATAAAAGTAAATCATATAAAAAGGGCCATTTCCTTGTATCCAAAAATGATAAGTCCATGGAGTTTGGAGAACTTCTTGTTATTTTAATTCAAAGTGAGGCAGCGGTGTATTTTGTGAGGCACATGCGTAAGGCTGACTATCATTCTGAATACTATCTGTACTCAGTTACAAAACAGAGTACAAGATTGCAGTGTCTTCACATTATCGACTTGGTAGATTTTTATCCGTTACCATGATACATTGTTAATGGGCTGCAAGTCATTCCACTTAAACACAGTGTGTTCTCAAAATAAACCTTAGCAACTGTGGTGGAGAAACCTACATAGTAAATTTGTAGATTCAATGTCTTTTTTCTGGGCCAGGCTGCTGTTATACCAGTAATTTTTATTCTAATTTATATCTAATTGTTTCTCATTCTACACTGAAGCCAAGTAAACTTTACATGTAGTTGGTGGTTGTTTTACACTGAAATCCAGTAAAATTCACAAACGGTTCTGTAAAGTTGATTACACTTGTACAGTATTTTTACAGAATAATTCTGGTAACAACAGCTGCCAGCTTTTTTCTGTAAAACAAAGGGATTTTTTACAGTGTAGCTTCCAAAATTCCAAACATTTTTGGAGTAAATTATCTTAGTCTTGGAAGCTGCAAAATACCCATATATTATTGTACAATTATGTTATTAAAAGAATCCACGGAATCCCCTGGTCTGTTTGCTCTAATCAGCAAACTAAATCAGGTGTGTAGGTGTTGGAATATAACACATGGAAGAGCTGCTATAAAAACAGAATTGCAGTTATATATAAAAATTGGACTGCTTTTACACTCACAGACACATACTGCAACAGAAAAAAGTGAACAGAAAACATGATGTGGTCTCTTATTTTTTCCGGAGCTGCATATACAGTATGCTCAAAGGGTTAGTTATAGAAAAAGCATTATACTCAACTTTCTACATCATAATGTATATCTGAAAGTAATTAAATTAAAATAAAGTAGAGAAAAGGCATTTGAAAGGAAAAAGTCTGTTCTTACTTTCTTTTGAGGTGTTCTCCCTTATGAGCTTTATTCTATAAATCCAGACTACAAATTAAGCCAGAAATAAGCCAGACAGTCCAGTGAAAGCTGTACACTAACTTTAAAACTGTGCGGCTGTGATTGTACATGATCACATTGATGCTGCAGTGAATTCAGACTAAGCGACATTGTGCTTTTTCCTTGTCGTTCTAAAATGCAGCACTGTTGGAAGACATATTTAAACACCTAACTCCACATCAAATCAATATCACTGTTAAACTGAATTAAATTGTGAACACAACATTACACAACACAGTAAAATATTCATGAGTACCTCAGTGGTACCAGTCCGGGACTTGAACCGACAGACACTCTGATCTTGGGCATGGTTGTTTTAAAGGGACAGTTCGTGAATTTTGCCCTGACCTAGGTTAAGGCATTATTTGTTAAAAAAAAAAAAGCTTCAAACCTTAAAGCAGTACAAATATTGGATCCATAAGCAATTGCTAAAGTACATCCCAACAATTTATGACCTTTTGTGATTAATTCAATAAAGCACAAAAGACAGGGGAACGAAAATAATGATGTATTGGGTTTAAACCCTTTGTATTCTGATTCTTAACAATAACACACTCTGTGAAATTGTGCATCAAGTGTTGCAAACCATACCAACTAAGACATGACATGGGTGACTTACCAAGGTGACAGTGAAATTGAGAACCCTTCCTTTGCAGTCCACAAAGAAAACACTCTCTTCATACCAGGGGTCAATGTGTAGGTAATTATACATGCCGAAGGCCTTCATGTGGTCCAGCGTGTATTGGCTCTCTTTCAGCTCAACCTCAGCCACCGCTTAAAAAGAAGAGGAGGGTTTAATGCGGTAAAGGGGTGACGCTCACATCTCTCAAACTGAGTCAGGTCTGTCATCAAAACTAGAGATGGGCTGATACCACTTTTTTATGTCCAATACCGATATTGTAAATTTGGATATCTGCCAATACATGACTGAGATTGTTGTTATGCTTAAGGAAATGCATGATTTAAATCCTGTTTTCCTAACTAAAACAAAGTAATAATTACACACACGTGTATATGCTAAATTATTTGTTATTAATTGAACAATTGAAAATGAAATACTGACGTTTGTCATTTTGAACCAATGTGGCCTATAAAATGAGCTGCTTTTGCAGAGAACTACATTTCCCACGATCCTCTCCGCGTCACAATGATGCGCTGGGCGCTCGTTCCAGAATAAATGATGGAAAATCTATGGGAAAATCTAAATAAACGGCAGTAGAACGCTGGTTGTTGTGGTTATTTATCAGCTAAAATATGGTTTGTCTCTGTAATAAAAGTGACATTTTGACCGAACTGGAGCGTTTTGCGGGTAACCGAGCTCATTAACACAGCGCGTGTGTTTACATCGTGAAAAATGCTTTTTATGCATTTACTTCTGCTTTAGTGCACGTGTGATATACGAGCGGCGCATGCTCTAGCGAGTAAAATGAATTAAACCAAGCTTTGATTCCAGAAAAATTGCCTCGACCATTTTTGTAGTGGAATTATTCAAGTTATTGGAACAATCGTTTCAGCTCTTTACCGCAGTGCCACTTCCCATGCATAACGAATTGAGTGTACACGCTAGGGGTGGGCGATATATCGAATATACTCAATGTATCGCGGCTTGTTCCACGTGCGATGTAGTAAATGACTACATCGTGACTATCGAGTATAAATCCTAACGTTATTGTTAAACAGACAGCATGTACTTCGCTTTCGAGTTTTGCTTTTCTGCCCCGTCAAAGCAGACAGCTTTAGCACAGCGAGCGGTTTGAAAGGGGCGGGGTTTGGCAGTTTGGGGGCGGGGTATTGGCTGTTTCGGAGGAAGAGAAACGGCGAGACGTAGGTTAAACGCAAGTTATAGTTTATCGACCTTATAATTATAATTTAATAGTTAGGTCTTACACGTTTAATAAGCATGCAATCAATGGCTCCCCTTGCCCACTTATCTGTTCCCAATATAAAGTATAAAGTTTGCTATATTATACATTGGTTTAAAATAAAAGCATTTACAATGTTAAACTTTGGCTAAATTCATTATATTGGTGTCAATTTTATGCAGTATAGGGCCAAATTTATCATTTATACAGTGATTTAAAGGAAATGTCAAGGTATTGAGATATATATCGTGTATCGTGATATAGCTTAAAAATATCGCGATATTATCTTTATGCCATACAGGCATTTACAGATCGGCTCCATAGAACGGCCAAAATCAAATCAAATCAGATCCTAATCTTGGAATCTTACATTGTAAACTTGGAACCGTACATGCTAATCTCGGAATTTATAATTCTGAACTTGGAGCACTAGATTTTAAACTTGGCACATTAAATCCTAAACCTGGATTCACTTAGATTCAAAACGGGAACCTCAGATTGTAAATTTAGAATCATTCTAAACACGAATAATATAGGATCGTTCATAAAGTGAGCAAGACACATCTGAAACACATAAGGCTACAGCAAAAACAAGTGAAGAATTGTTCAGTAACTATTCAATAGAATGTGCACAAAACCTTACGTTTTCTTTCTAAAAACAGACAGACACATAAAAGTGACACTTTTTCTCACCTGCATCCAGTTCTACATTGTAACAAGGAACTGAGTCTAAAGAAAGCCTGTAACTTTCAAAGTTGGGATCCAGTAGCTGTCTCTTTATATTCAGGGAGCAATTTGGAAACGACATGTTGCAAAAACACGGTTTACTCCAGACTCGAAGTGAATGCAGCTCTTACTCCAGGCAGGCGTTAAACTGATACTCGTGCTTCCTGAGTGCTCTTCCGGGATGGACCCTTTTCTCGCTAGGAATTCTGGGGAATGGAGTCCATGTTGTATATGCGCGCGCCCATGTTCTCGTTTTTTAAATGCCACTGCGCGGGGATCTTATTAGGATCGGTTGTGTTAAAGCAGTGGTAATAATAATAATAATAATAATAATAATAATAATAATAATAATAATGAGTTGAATCGCTTTATGTTGTACCACCGAATTTCAATACAATATCTCTGTTTACCATCGTGCACTATCCCGTCATGCTGTTAAGCAAAGATAAAATAAACCTGGACCCGATTTCTTGAAGCTGCCTTAACTTAGCATAGGGCAGGTTTTCTGACACAACAGTGCCTAAAAATGTGACTTCTGTGATTTATAAGAATGAAAATACTTTTAATAGACTTTATTCGTCCTGCTCTGAAAAGGTGAAAACAGTGAGGCAAGTGGTTGTTTCCCATTAAAAGGCAAAGTAAAAGATCAGTATGAAATCTATAAAAATGTATAAAAATATGTATGTTAAAAAAAAATTGTTTTAAAGCATGACCTAAAGCAGGCCTTATCTCCTGCAGGTTTCACAATTACAATGTTCTCGCCACAAGTTAGACAGCTGCACTTAAATTAAAATGCTGCTAGGTTGCTAAAATGCTAGGATTTTTTTTTTTTTTTTTTTAAGACAACATTTTACCCCAGTTATGGCTTCCAGTTATGCTCAGAATTTAATTGAAAGTATCACTTATTGTTCACAAGTCATCCAATCGTTGGGATTCCTAAATAGATTTAAATATAGACCTGTTTAAACTGACGTTAGTCATTATGCTGCCACCTGCTGGAAACAACTGGCTATGAACATCAAATCAAAACCAGGCGAAGGAGCTATAAATTACGCTATTTTCCATTAGCTGCAATATTCACACTGTACATTTATATGACTTTTAGGCAAATGTGTTATATAAATATCAAATCAGATTTGTGCCAAAATGAACGTGCAAAACTTTTCAAGTATCAAACAAATTTCAGAATTCGAGAGAGGATAAATGTAAAAAAGTAAATGTCAAAAATAAAAAGTATGACATGTCTGCACAGTTAATATGTCTGCAACAAATTTGTCTTTTCACTTTTGAGAATTAATGTATTTTTTAATTGAGTGTTATTTATTGTCTCTTGTATTCTTACATTTGTTTGATACTTTAAAAAAATGTGTGTGACTATTCTGGCACAAATCTAATTCCAAACATAAATTAGCTTGCCTTGACAAACTGAACAACTGAATTCCTGGCTATCACACAACTGCCTTAGGACATTGTTTACACTTAGGACATTGTTTCTTGACACTTTCTCTGTGTCAAAAGTGTTAACACAATAAATGTGTTCAAATTAACAGATGAATGAATGAATCTATGTCTATTTCTAGCTTCTAATTATATTTAAAACTCCCTGTCTAGTTTAAAATGTATATTGCATATTGTATAGTTTAAAATGTATATTGTTTAATGTATATTTTAGTATTTTTACTTATTTATTGTCTATCCCATGTGCCTAGTTGTGCCACTGCCTATTTATTCTCTGTTCTACTGTTCTTTGTTTGTTTGCACTGGAAATAACCTGGAGCCACGTCGTCTCGTCTCCCTATGTATCTGTACAGTATATAGAAGAGATGACAATAAAGTTGACTTCGACTTCGACTTTGACTTTGAAATGTCACAAAATGTGACAGCCATTAATGTGTAACAATTTGATAAAGTTTGAAACCATTTTAAAACATCTTTACTAAATTTTAGTTTTGAAAGTGTATACCAAATGAATATTTAAAACTAAAATATGCAAGCAGGGAAACACAGTATACAATGTGGTAAATAAAATAAAATAAAATAAAATATTGTATCTTGGGAAATAAGTATTTATATCATGATAAGAAGTAGCGGATGTAGCAAAGGTTGTTATTATGTTATTTAACAATAGTGCTGATGTAGTAAAATTAATGTACCAAAGGTTTTATGTTATTTAATAATATTGTATTTATATGTATTTATATGAACATTTTTCTGTGAGGTAGTTGTGGCTGAGTGGTTAAGGGGATGGACTAGAAATCCATTGGAGATTCCCCATGCAGTTTCGAATCCTGCTGACTATGTCAGAGGTTTGGGTAGGCAAACTTGCTTGCTGGTTTTAAACCTCCCAGTATGGTTGTGCTTATAGTCTTTGCTTTCACACAAAACAAGAACAAAATGATGGATTAAGCTAGAACGGTTGTTGAAGGCTTGATGAAGTTGAAATGTTGTAGAACAAATGTGAATTAAAATCACTTAAACAAAGTAGTACAGTCTTCATTATGCTTGTTGTTTTCCCTTTCTGGTTATATCAAGAGCTGCTATATTGCATGAGGTGTCCAATACAAACGCCTGTACACATGTTTCAGAATGGCCGAGCGGTCTGAGACACTGTGTTCAGGTTGCAGTTTCTCCTGGAGGTGTGGGTTTGAATCCCACTTCTGGCATTGTTGTTTTACCTCCTTGCTCTTAACTTGCGCAGTATGACAAGTAAAGACACTGGCTTGAGCAGAATATGCTTGCGTGAGGTGGTTAAGGCGGTGGACTAGAAATCCATTGTGGTTTCTCTTCGCAGGTTCAAATGGTGCTGACTATGTAAGAGGTTCTTTTGGCAAACTGTCTTGCTGGATTTAAACCAGGAAGTGGTTCTCTTATGGTCTTAGCTTTCACACAAAACAAGAACGAAATATGTTAGGTTAAATTGAAAAGATTGTTAAAGACTTGACGAATTTGAGATGATGTAGAACAAATGAGAATCACCTGAAAAAAGTAGTACAGCCTTCATTATGCTTGCTGTTTTCCCGTGTGCTTATACCATGATCTGCTACATTGCAGGAGGTGCCTCTCCAACACGAAACAACGCATGCATGTGTCAGGATGACCAAGGTCTCAAAGGTGCTGTGTTTAATTTGCAGTATCTCTGGGAGTCGTGAGTTCAAATCCAACTTCTCACGGTGCTTTTTGCTCCTTCCTCTTAGCTGGCACAGTCTGACAAGTAAAGATACTGGCTTGAGCACACCACACTTGCACGAGGTAGTCGTGGCCGAGTGGTTAAGGCGATGGAGTTAAAATCCATTTGGGGTTCCCTGCACAGGTTTAAATCCTGCCGACTACATCAGAGGTTTGGTTGGCAAACTTTCTTGCTGGTTTTAAACCACGCAGTGGTTCTCAGTAGGGTTGTGCTTATAGTCCTTTGTTTCACACAAAACAAGAACAAAATATGTTAGGTTCAGTTGGAAAGGTTGATGAAGCTGAAATGTTGTATAACAAATGTGAATTTAAGTCATTAAAACAAAGTAGTACAGCCTTCATTACGCTTGTTGTTTTCTCTTCTGGTTATACCAAGATCTGCTATATTGCTTGAGGTTTCTCTCCAATACAAGAAACTGCATGCATGTGTCTGGATGGCTGAGCAGTCGAAGGCACTGCCTTCAGGTCGCAGTCTGCTTGTACCAAGATCTACTATATTGCAGGAGGTGTCTCTCAAATACAAAAGTCAGCCCACATGTGTCTGGATGGCCGAGCAGTCGAAGGCGCTGTGTTCAGGTTGCAGTCTCTCCTAAAGGTTTGAGTTCAAATCCCACTTCTGACTTTCCCTCCTTACTCTTCGCTGGCATAGTCGGACAAGTAAAGATACTTCCTTGCGCAGAATATGCTTGCATAACGTAGTCGTCGCTGAGTGGTTAAGGCCGTGGACTAGAAATCTATCAACAAAATATGCGATGGACTTGAAATCCTGTCAAATACAATAGAGGTTTAGTTGGCAAACTTCCTTGCTGGTTTTCAACCATGAAGTGGGTCTCAGTAGTGTTGTGATAATTGTCCTTGGCTTCAAGAACATAACATGTTAGGTTAAGTTGGAAAGGTTGATGAAGTTGAAATGTGAACTCTGCACGGCAAAACCAGTCGCTTGGCGCAAATTTTCAAAATTGAGTTATTATGTCTTCATGAAAGGGCATAAATCAACCTTCAAAACGATACCTATATCGGATGAATCGGATTACATATGACTGAGATATCAACATTCAAAGGAGTGGGGTTTCTCCTGTCACACCAAGTGAGAAACGGAGAAATCTGCCTTTGAAGTTGACTATCGACGTAGCACTCACAGACGCTTGGTGCAGTCGTGGCTATGTTTGTATTTACGGTAGCCTACGCTATATTCACAGCCACACGGATAGCCTACCTGCGTTAGGTTAACTGAACTCAGGAGACGAAGATGGATCCTGGAGAAATATCTTCACGCTAGTCAACGAGTGGATTTACCGTAAATATTGAAGTAGAGCGGTCAAAACAGAAACATTTAACGTTCTGCTGGAATTGAATTCTCAAGAAAGTCCCGTTTTTAGGGTGGAAAGGGTAAGTTTTTCAGCGAAATTCATTCACAACAGTACAGACCTTCCACTGTTTCAAAACACTAAAAACAAAAAATCCAAAATTTTACCCCACGCAACATAAAAGGTCATTTTTCTCGGAAACCTCCGTTACAATAAGCAACTGGTTTTGCCATGCAGAGTCACACATGTAGAACAATTCGTTGTGGTGCACTGTGTGCTGTGCTGTGGTGTGTTCACAACGACAAATACAGTGCATCCGGAAAGTATTCACAGCGCTACACTTTTTCCACAATATCCTATGCTACAGCCTTATTCCCAAATAGATTAAATTCATATTTTTCCCACACCCAATACCCGATAATCACAAAGTGAAAAGTTTACTTGAAACTTTTGCAAATTTATAAAAAATAAAAAACAAAAATCAAACATTTACATAAGTATTCACAGCGGTTGCGCAATACTTTGCCGAAGCACCTTTGGCAGCAATTACAGCCTCAAGTCTTTTTGAGTATGATGTCACAAGCTTTCCCCCATTCTTCTTTGCAGAACCTCTCAAGCTCCATCAGGTTGGATGTTCAATCAAATTCAAATCTGGGCTCTGGCTGGGCCACTCAAGGACATCCACAGAGATGTCCTGAAGCCACTGCTTTGTTATCTTGGCTGTGTGCTTAGGGTCGTTGCCTTGTTGGAAGATGAACCGTCGCTCCAGTCTGAGGTCCAGAGTGCTCTGAAGCAAGTTATCATCAAGGATGTCTCTGTACATTCCAGCATTCATCTTTCCCTCGACCCTGACTAGTCTCCCAGTTCCTGCTGCTGAAAAACATCCCCACATCATGATGCTGCCACCTCCATGCTTCACTGTAGGGATGGTATTAGCCAGGTGATGACCAGTGCCTGGTTTTCTCCAGGCATAACACTTGGCATTCAGGCCAAAGAGTTCAATCTTTGTCTCATCAGACCAGAGAATTTTATTTCTCATGGTCTGAGAGTCTTTCAGGTGCCTTTTGGCAAACTCCAGGCGGGCTGTCATATGCCTTTTACTGAGGAATGGCTTCCGTCCGGCCACTCTACCATACAGGCCTGACTGGTGGAGTGCTGCAGAAATGGTTGTGCTTCTGGAAGGTTCTCCTCTCTCCACAGAGCAATGCTGGACGCAGCCGTGACAGTTATAGATTACAATCACCTTTCTGCAAAAGAAATCATGTCAACTTCCATGTATATACACTAGTGTTGTTTCAATTGAAAATGAAGAAACATGAAGTTCAAGAGTCATTTTGAATCAATTTGGCCAATAAAATGAGTTGCTTTTGGTCTTTCTGGAAGAGAACTGCATTTCCCACAATCCCCTGCGCACGCCTCGGAGCCACGTCACAATAAAGGGTTAAGCGCGTTCCGGAACAAACAATGAAAAAAATCGATGGGAAAATCTCAATAAATGGCTGTATTGTGAGAGGAACGCTGGTTGTTGTGGTTATTTATCAGCTAAAATATGCGTTTTGTCTGTAATAAAGGGTATGTTTTGACGGAAACGGAGCGTTTTAGCAAGTAATGGCGCTTACAAACAGCGTGCGTGTTTATATCGCAAAAATGTCATTTATGCGTTTTTATGCATTTACTTCTGTTTTTGTGCACGCAATATCTCTCAAATACGTTCACATACAGAGGGATCTATTCTCGCCTTGATCGCGCCACTGAAAATATCGTGCGTCACTAATAAGCGTCTGTGTGAAACACAAGCGGCGTATGCTGTAGCGATTTAAATGACTTAAACGAAGCTTCGATTCTAGAAAAATTCCCTCAACCATTTTTTGTAATCGAATTATTCAAATAATCATTTCAGCTCTACTGCTGTCTAACAATACAAAAATTAGCTTTAACTGTGTAATGTAGCTGCAAGTGAGATAACTTGCATATTTTAGTTTTGATTATTACTTTGGTATAAACTATCATAAATTAAATATGGAAGAGGAAAGTAATGCATATAAGAGTAACATTTGAACAATAGAGGGCACTAAAATGCTACATAAAATTGACATGCATTTAAATGCAATCAGATTGTGCAGACGGAACCGTAATTTCCTGAATGCTGAAATGAAAATATAAAGAAACCATGCAATTCCTATATGAACACTCTTAGAAGTTAGTTTCCTTATCACTTTTTCGCTTTATTTTTCACCTTTAGGGAATAACTAAACACTGTTAGAAGTTAGTTTATCACCTTTTCACTTTATTTCTCACCTTTAGGGAATATTTGAACACTGTTAGAAGTTAGTTTCTTTATCACCTTTCACTTTATTTTATATTTTATACACATACACAGACACTGCTGATGGCCAGTGCTGACCCTTTATCCTGCTTTTGGCGACATATGCCTGGAGCCCAGCATACTGGTTGAACCTCTAGGAGTCTGTAAAATATCTGTAAAGGTAAAAATTGTTGATGCCTCAATCCACATCAAGTGCTTTAAAATTTAGGTTTGGAATATTTTCACGATATTATAGCAACAGAAGCAAACAATAATTAAGGAACTTTTGTTCAGACTGATCCATGTAATAATTAAAAGAGCAAAAGGCTGAAAGTGCAGAAAGATGCTTCACTGCTTAGTTTAATACAACAAAGACTACAGTAAATTCAAAAGAATACAGTAACAAAAATAGACCACAGGAAAACCAGGCAAATATATTTATATCAGAATATATGAAAACAGGTCAAAATACATGGAGGCACTACACAAGGTAGCCGATCAGAAATGTACAGTAAATTCAAGGCTGGGATGCCAGTCATTAATAGGCTTTAAGACAAATCAGTTATAGAGGAAGCTAGATCTTTTTGTTACAAAAATGTCCTTGCTATAGCACCCCTTTATTGAACAGATTAGAGACCCAGGTATAGCATTCATGTTTTGTAAGAACATTATAATACATGTGTGGTATTCAGTGTGCTTTACAAAAGTATGTTGCATGTGCAAAGCTAATCATATAAAAATACCTAAATTAATAGTTACAATTAAAGCAATAAAGGCATAGTCAACAGAAAGAGGAATTTTTAATATTTTTAAAAAATTCGATTTGGCATCTGGAGAGTTTAAACTTCATGAATGTTCCAATTTGAAATGTTTGAAACTCATCATTGAAACCACCAAAATCTAGACCTGACTCAAAACATAAAAAAAATCCATGTAACGGTCATGTCACGTAAACTAGAATCAGACCAATAAATATTTTCTAAATTGTTATCAAAATATATTTCGGTGTGATAACATTCTGCCTATATTTTACAATTCTGATGTTATTACAACTTTAGACATTAACATAATCATCTTCATCATCATCCCCACCGTCACCATTCTCATAAGGATCTGCTTCCTCCTCTTCAATCTGTAAGGGCCAAAAAATAAATGAAATTATATTTTGTGGTGTATATATGCTGAACCTTATTCATTTGTGCATTTCTGTCCTGTAAAACTTGGGGTGCAAAATATTGTGAAATGATACTTTGGTTTGAAATGAATTTGTGCACATATAAAAGAACGCGCTACATGGTCGCCTGACTTTTGATATCTACACACGTGACATCGACTTTGACAGATGCCTCTGACATCTCTCTGGATTTTAAATCAATGTTTGCATTGCTAGAACCAGAGTAAACATAATCAGGTGTTGGGAATACTTACCCCCATATTGCCATATACATGTTCAGATCCTTCATATTTTGAAAAGGTTTCTTTACATTTTCTATAAATTAAATAATAATATTTAGTTGTGTTGATTTGCTGTTACATATATTGGCATTTATTGTCCAGGAAACTGAACATGTTGTTGTGTCTACTGCATTTAAACATAGATACCTTTCTAAGCCAGAATGTGTGGACATGCTCACATCATTCTTGGGCTGTGTCATGGGACCTTCGGTTGCTTCTCTTCTGCTGTTTTTAATTAAAAAGACATTTTCTCAAGCTTCAATCTATTCAGTATTTCTCAATATGATCATTCCTGATGGCAAGAGTGTTATCTTACCAGTGTCTCTTTGCAGTCCATACGATAAGAAATGTTACGATAATGAGAAATGCACATGCAGCAACTGCAATGTACAGGACCATGCCTGATAAAAGGCAACATTAACATAAAATGTCAGGTTAGATGCAAGAGATGCTGTATTTTTGTGCAAGATCTGTGAGAAGTGTCTCACCATTGTTAGGCATCTTTAAAGTCATGATGTAGTTCCCATGGCTGTTACTGGCATGGCAGTGCACAGTGTCTGTGGAGCTCAGCGCCCCCTTCAGAGTTGCAATAGTAAAATAACCATGTATCTCCAAGCTGGTGCTGTCTAAGACTGTGGAAGGATCCGATCCCCACCACTTAATGTCACTAGCAGGATTGGATTCTACCAGGCACATGCATGTCACTGTTGAGAACTCAAACATACACGATGAGCCATTTTTTATCTCAGGAGGATCTGGTGGAGAAAGATAGAATCCCTAAACATGGATACCTTTTTAGGGCTCAAAATACTAGAATATTGTAAATATGACAAATTTCATAATGGTATAACTTTATTTGGTATTTTTTGTTTAGGGTTTTGTAAATCAGTAGTTAATAAAGTGACTACAATATCTTTTGTTACACTATTATCAAAGGAAATTGGTAAATCAGTAGTTTAAGAAATCTATAAAATTGCCTAAAAATGTCTTGCTGAACAAGTGTTTGATTTTAAGCATTAAGGCCACATCTGTATGTTTTTCAAGAATTAGTGACTAGTATCCAGAAAATTAAGAGTGTGAAAAATAAGACATTTAAATTAGTCATTTATCTAGGCTTTAGGCAATGGTCTATGTGTTTGAAGTACTGGACGCTAGAAAAACAAGACGTTCATAATGAGACAGGCCTGGATGGATACCTGTTAAAGCAGTGTTTCTGTGAGAAACTGTACCTGTACTGTAAAGAGCTACATTTTGAGACTAAAATATTAAAAAGACACTACTGGCTACTTAAATACAAAAAATAAATATTAATTAAATTAAAATGAATTCAATATATGGTTTATCGCTGAGAAGACTTTTATTCCCAGCTGTGGTTATTGGTTTCTTTTGTGTCTGGAAAATGAGTAAGAAATTACTAGTTCTCACGTGTCTAGAAAGGAGGTGCAAGATAAAGGGACGTGAATGTAGCCAGGCTAGTTACACTGTTACACTAAAATCCCTCCAGTTTAGTTGAAGGTACATTGGGATATGCACATATTTTATAGCTCAGCAATAAGTAATGGCTATAACACAAACAATATTATTTAAGAATATGATCGTACAAAAGATTTGACCCTTTACTCACATTTGACATTGAGAGTTGCACTTTTGTGTGTTGTCTTTCCATTTGGAAATTTAACTGTGCACATAAGTGCTTTTTCATTGTCAGTTTTGGAGGGGGTAAAGCTGAGAGATGATGTCAAATTCCATAGTCCCATATCTTGTTTTTCTGTACGGCTGCTGAGTGTTCCATTGTGACTCCAGGTAAAATGGGGTGGATTAGTGGGACAGGAGTGAGATATGGAGCAGGTAGCTGTCGTCTTCTTTGTCACACTTAATACATTTTCCAAAGAAAGTGTAGGCTGTCTTATATGAGCTGTGATAATAATAATGATAAAAGGAAGTAAAATCACATTTTAACACAATCAACATTGTTAGATGTTTTGAGATTGTTTAATTACATGAACATGCTCCTGGAACAGCCTTGATCAAGGGCCCAATGGTGGTTGTCAATTTTGTAAAGACTTTTTTGGTCTTTTCCAGTTTCATTTACATTGATGGCATTTAGCAGAACAACTTACATTTCCTAATTACAGGAACAGTATCACTGGAGCAACTTGGGGTTAAATGTCTTGTTCAGGTTCCCAATTTTGGTATATATGAAGATAGCACAAAAAGCACATTTTCTTGGTCAGTAGCAGAGTATGCTACTTCCAGACTACCACCACCCTCTCAGATCAGATACTAGTAGACTAAACACTAGTAAAACTGACTTGTTATTTCAAGAGCTGAATCACCTACCTTCCACTTTAACAGACACTTTGTGGTTTCTATAGGTATAGCTGTTGTAATTTTTTATTTCAATTCGGAACATGAAAGGCCCATTATCATCACGATGCAAAGGGTCGATTTTCAATGAGCAGTTTCTTTGCTGTAAGTCACCCCAGAGACTGGTACGATGGCGGAACCTGCTGTTGATTTTGGAAGTATCTGAGTGGTAAACGTTGTCATCAGAATCTGTGAGCCAGATTCCTGTAAAATCTGAGGCTTCTCTCTGTGTACTAGAAATTGGGAAGTTGTAGCTACAAGGAATCACCACACACGAGCCGTCCACTCCGACAACTGAATGAGGCACATCAGCGCTCCATGAGTCACTCTCAGCAGGGCACACTGAAATGATAAAGTTAGAGGTTAGTGTTTTTTTTTCCAGTTTACAATGTTTCAATTCATTTGCAGTAAAACGATTTAATCAAATACAAACAAGTGATTACTACTAAAATGTGATGATGATGATGATGATGATTATTATTATTATTATTTTTATTGGTAAGAGGGTAAAATACATAAATACTGAAAAGCTTAAACATTTCATATATTTCATATATAATTTTTTTTGCCCATTTGCACGTTAGAAGTATTGCAAAATCTATTTTTATATCAGTCACAGTTAAAGAAATTGCTCGTCCAGAAACTAACAAAACCACATTATCCACTTCTTACCCTGAAGCCAGACCCAGGACGTGAACAAATAATGCCAGCAAGATTTCATCTCCCTGTCTTGTGACCTAAAAGAGACCATTTAAGAGTGAAACTTCAAATGATAAATATCAGTGCGGTGTATTTTTGCAATTTTAACTAGTTTGTAAAACTGTTGTTTTAAACTATAAATACATTTGCTTCTTATTTAAATAAAGTAACAATGACATTATGATTTAAAAAACAAAACAAAACGCTACTTACTGATCTGCCCTAGAAAATGAAAACGTTTCAGGTTTTAGCTTCTGTCCTTGAATATTCTGTTCCGTTTTTGGTGTCTTTATTTTTAGTTATTTCCACTTCCTCTTCAGGCGTGGTCTCATTAACATATCTTATTTTTCCAAATGTTATATATAATTTTTAGATTCAGGCCTGGTGTAAAAATTTTGAGAACAGCACAGTAATCCAACTAGAAAGCTTGTGTTTGTGGTTTACACCATTAAAGCAAGTGACCTGAATAAAAATTCCCAACCAATTACTAGTCAACTTGAAGTCTCCTGAGCAAAGTGCTCCAGAAGTGAACATGGCACACTGATGCAAATAGGAAGACAAAATATATTTTGTACATCTTTGACTTGTGCATATGTTTTATTTAGCATGTCTGGTGACTTGTTGCAGCTACTATATATGAGCTTGCTGCAGTTATGTGACCTCAGCATTCATGAAGGCAAGCCACTCTGTCCAATAACGTCCACGGGCCACTGTTGTCATTTCTGCTCATTCTCCTTCTGGTGACTGGTTAGGAACATAAAATCACTAGTCCATCACTATTACAACATCTTGTGCCTTCTATATTTATCAGCCTACTCTCTTTGTTCCTCTTAGTTCAGCTTTCGAATCTTCCCCCATAGGGAAATATCCTTGGTGGGTAAACATAACTGTTTACCCACCAAGGCCTAAGCCCCCTGTGGCTGTGGATTTCCTCCAGGTGTGTTGGCAACATTCCACCAACTTCTTTGCTGAAGAAATCTCCACTTCCTCTTTCTTGTCAGTAAAGAGTTTGTTGTAAGCTTACTCCACTCACATAACTTTACAAGTGTAGGAGAAAGAAGCGTATGACACCAGGCACTGCAACATCCTCCTGCTAAACTCTCTGGTCTGCCCACTGGTCTTGGGTAAAGGCCAGAGAACAAATTAGTGGCTTACACTAACTGAAAAAAGATCCATAGGTCAAATGGTATCCTCATTCTGGCAATACATGTCTAAGGAAACCATGCAGCAGAACATGCTGAACAGCTTTCACTGCAAAAAATCAGTGTCAGAAAATAAGAAAAAGAAAAGGATAATGAGAAAAAAGGTACCAGAATCAAGCAAAATTATCTGCCAATATAGTGAGAAAAATTATATTGTTAAGATCTCCTAAAACAAGAAAAAAAATCTTTCCATTTTCCCATGTTTTTAGCTTTCATATTCTTAAAATAAGCAAAGTTGTCATGAATTTCTTAACTCGTAGTGGAAAGCATGAGAACCTTTCTGTTCTCTTAATGAAATTTCTTATTTCATTTTAAGAAGTTCTTATAATCAGTACATTTTTCTTAATAAGATAATTGTAGCCAATGTTTCTCAAAATGAAATTATTTATCTTACACATACAAGTCTAATCAAGTCAGTTATTCTTAAAATAATAATTAAAAAAAATAACAAGATCTATTTTTTCTTTTTAAGATTTTCTGGCTTGTTAAGATTTCACTTTTTGCAGTGTAGGTTGAGTGATACCTTGACAACCTTTCTCATTTCCGGCCAACACTAGCGATAGATATGTGGGAGGATGTGGTCAGACTGTGGACTGGGCTTGGTGGGCTCACAGAGGAAGAAAAGAGCATCTGGTTTGGTGTGCTTAGAGGCTGGAAGGTACAACATGGTGAAGTCAAACCCCCCCAAAAAACAAAGGTCCTGTCTGGGGTTTAGTTTGGTTAGGCTTGATGTAGGCAAGAATCGTCCTCCAACACCCAGTTGCTGACATGAGTTACACTACAGTCGAGCCTCTCACGCAGCACATCATTGTTGAAGGCCTTGGTGATTCTGCAGCATCCTAGGCATATTGTAGGCAAATGACTAGTTAATGGACTCTGGGTAAGTAGGGGACATTGTAGATCCCACATATTGATGAACCAGATGAGAGCTCTCTCTCTTTTAAATAAGAGAAATGATCTGCACCTTTGTGTGGTCAGTGGGGGACTGAATGGCTTGTTGCTGTTGAGGAATCATCCTCAGTACAATAGATGTGCGGAGCGCAAGGGCAAATAATCTTTATCTGATCATTTTTGATTCTACTCTATTGTTAAAGGACCTTGGGTTGAAGAAAATAAATATATGCAGTGCCTTGAAAAAGTATTCATACCCCTTGAACTTTTACACATTTTGACACCTTACAACCACAAACTTAAATGTTTTTATTGAGATTTTCTGTGATAGACCAACACAAAGTAGCTCATAATTGTGAAGTGGTACAAATATGATACATGGTTTTCAAAATTTTAAGCAAATAAAAATCTGAAAAGTGTGGCATGCATTTGTATTCAGCCCTGTATTTAGCTCCATCCATCTTCCCATCAACTCTGACCAGCTTCCCTGTCCCTGCTGAAGAAAAGCATCCTCACAGCATGATGCTGCCACCACCATGTTTCACAGTGGGGATGGTGTGTTTATGGTGATGAGCAGTGTTACTTTTCCGCCACATGTAGCGCTTTACATTTAGGCCCAAAATTTCAGATTTCAAAATTTAAAATTTCTTCCACATGTTTGCTGTGTCCCCTACATGGCTCCTGGCAAACGGCAAACGGGACTTTTTATGTCTTTCTGTTATCAAACTTTATCAAACTTACAAACATGAGACTGACTTAAATAAGGAGGTTGGGGTAACAGGACGAAAAAAACAAAAACTATAATATACAATAAGGAACATAAGTTACATGTGCAATATAACTTATGTTCCTTATTGTATATTATAGTTTTTATTTTTTTCGTCCTGTTACCCCAACGTCCTTATTTAAGTCAGCCTCATGTTTGTAAGTTTGTATTGTATTGTGTCTATTGTTTTCCCTTGTCTATTGCACAATTAAAAGAGCGGATCAGGATACATTTCACTGCATGTTGTACCTGTGTAACTTGCACGTGACAAATAAAGAATCTTGAATCTTCTTGAAATCTTCAAACTGCCGGATCTAACATGAAATTCATTAAACTCATTCATCAAACAACATTGGGTGATGTGCCATGAATGTGAGACAGACCTGGGTCATGGACTTTTATTAAATATTAAGCCTGGATGTAAAAAAAGATTTGTCAAGAAGAGTTATCAAAAACAAATGGATGGATGAAAGGATAGATTGATAGATAACCATAAGTCTCTGATATATCTCACCTGTTGATATATTCAGTTTTTATTTCTTATTTTTTAGAAGCCTAAGACAGCTGTCCCAGCATGGACATGAGAGCAAGATTTCTGTTTTGATGGCTTTATCATCTAGGTGCATAAGTTACTTCAGGTTATCTAACACTTCTCTTTGATATAGACACACTCACTGTAAATACAGTTTGGCCTTCTGTGTTTATTGCTCAGCTCACTGACATGTCTGTTTATTGTCTTTCAGTACCCTTTGCTTTTGTGGGTTTTTGATGAGTGGAAGGTAAATGATAACACTGAAATCATAGCACGGGTGACAGTGTGTGTGTCGTGGTTCACACTCGGGCAGCACACCTCCTACATTAAGAGTGAAAAAAACCTGACTTGTAAAGGCCAAAAAAGGAAACATATATGATGACAATATGTTTGAGATAGCAGACAGCTTAATGGGTTGCACACAATTGTTTTTACAATCGTTTTCACACATCTCAAGACCATGTTCAATTTTTTGAAACACTTAACATATTCCCCAAATCTGTAGACAATGTGAGCTAAACTGAGAATGCTTTTTACAATACAATAAAAATAATCCCACAGGTAGCAAAACCTTACACTCAAGGAGCAAAACACCAGACCAGATTTGCAAAATTATTAGCACAATATCAGCCTCACACGTTTTGCAAAACATTATGCATAGTGATTTTCAAAACACTAAACACATTTATATACTTTTGGGACAAATGTCATCATGATGTCATTTCCTTGCCATTTCAAAGCACTGGCTTTTTAAATCACCACAACTGTGAATCAATTGGTTAAACACATCCACCAGGGTATGTAGAGGTGAACAATAAAGAAGTGCATTTACTTGATCAAAAATGCTTTTAGTGGCCAACCATATCAACCAACTGCTCTACTGATAAAAAGAAATGTGATGAATAATGGCTTAAGCCTCCTGGGATTTTAACCAAGCTCTACAGAGTTAGCAAATTGTAACATCCAAGACTTTACCCACTGAGATATATTGTCTGGCTTATAAGAAGTTTTTCCTTTACCTATGTTGGCCTTCATAATAATGTTCGCCAACCAGAAATTTTCAAGCACTAATGTTATTTCAAGTCATTGCCAGCGGACACTGTAGAGACAGTTTAGTTCTAAATTTTAAACAAAGAAACTTGGGACTCTGAAAGACGTCTAAAACCAGACAGAACTTTGTATTTTTTGCACTACCAGCTTTTGACCCGCCTGGACCTGAAGCCTTTTCAGCTGCTATGTCTCCACTTTGTGGTCAAAAGTCTTTATTGATGCAACACCAACTTTATTGATGCAATGCCCATAGGTCATTGTGTGAATGAATAACTAATAATTGTATGAGTAATAGTTCTAAAATGTCAGTGTTTTACATTTAAAAAACGCAAGCTATTAGGGTGTGCAGCCGGGTACCACGTCCACAAATTAATGGTGTAGGCTTGCCCTGCATGTGACGCTACTTTATCTAAGTACTTCCTTGTTTGTCGCCAGCTTCTCATGACTATAAATAGTGGCCCTTTCATGCCTCTGTGTGGCCTGACTCTCTGTATTCAAACTCCCCTAGATCGTGGTTCGTTGGCAGATAATCTAGGCTACTGGGGCGCTGCACTCTTTTAAGAAGTAGTTTAATTTTTGTCTGTTCATCCAATGTATGTTTGTTTTCCATGCTTATGTGGATAATCATTCCATTTGCCCATAGGAAGAACGTCACTGCATGCCACTGCTGTTTTGCCGTGTGTATTTATGTTTTATGATTTGTACAATTCATTTGTGTCCATCTTGGGTTGTGTGTACCTGACCCATGTTACCACTGATAGTGGCTTGCTTCTTTTTCGGGAGGTGGAAATAATGATGTGTGTATCCCCAGTCTGATTGTATGTTTGTTTTTTTGTGGGGTCTTGGTCCGTCTGTTTTTTGGTTTGTATTTAAATCCACCTGTGTTTGTCAATTACTTCCATTTCTATTGTAATTATAGTTGTAAATACCTTATCTCTTCCCGTTTCCTTTACTCTGCCACAGGCGATTGTCAGGCCCACTGTGGGTGCTGGACCCTCTTGGTATCCTTTTCCTTCTTTTTTATTATTCACTGCATGCTTAGTGAGCTTTTATAATGTGCACTCTTAATTGTGTGTTTGCACCTTCTTTTGCTGTGAGTGTGGATATTGGGGTGTGAGAGTGTGTGTGGATATTTTCAGCACAGGTGAGGGGTGTCTTCCTGGGTTTTCTTTGCCCTGTGGTGGCTTTCTCCTGACTGCCTTCTCCCTGCTGGTAGGCACTAGCATGCCATGTATACCATTTTACAGACAGATAATTTGAACTTGGGCTAGCATCTTTATTCAATGTGATGATGTCTTGGGCTATATACTTTATTAGAAGTGTAATAAAATATTATCTAATGGGGTTCTCTGTCCAGCTCCTTTTTAAATAATAAATAAAAGTGTATTTGAGAACTTGAGCATTGAGTCTTTGCTGCCTTTCTTCTTTGTACAAACCTGTGTTTAACTGATTTTAGTGTTTTGAAATGCAATCTCTTTTGTTCCCTTGGGGTGGCGTAGTTGGGCTCTTTTGTATATTGGGGCTTAGGGTTGCCCCGGTTACAGGTGCTTTTTGTGAGGTTTGCCATGTAATAGAGAGAACATGATGCATATAGGAGACAGCATTTCTGTTGTAACTTATGTGTGACAGGTTGCCTTGGTGTTCTGGTTTGGTTTTGGTATGCCTTCGCCCCAAAACGTCTAAGAACCTCTGGTGATAGTGGGAGTTATTTTCCCATCTTTATTTAACCATTTCACAATGCATAATGTTAATTTTGGTCAACGAAATACCTTGCCTGACAGTGCTGAGGGTAACCCCAAACAGAAAAGGTTCACTTGCGCACACACCGAGTGAAATGTTATAATTGACTCAATGGTTGGCCTAGAGATTAGTTCTGACATCCCCAGAAATGAAATATAATATTAGGGCCTGTGTCCACTAAACGTGTTTTTAGCGCTGGCAACAGCCATTTTTAATAAAATACAGTAAGCTTCCGTGTATAGAGCGCTAAGTGCCAATGCAGGTGTTTTTTTACAGCAGCACTCAGAGGAATAAAAGTCTTTGGTGTGCTTTCTTGATAATGCAAGTGAGGTTATCATCCCATTTCAGGGAAGATACAATTGTTGTACCTAAAATGTAAAACTATATACTTGTTCCCCCTCCACACATTGATAAACAATGGCTGAGATGCCTTCCTTTGCTGGGCAGACGGAGTGAATGTACAATGTCACTACAGAGTTGCAAAGGCCTCTCGGTGCGTGGCAAATTATGTAGATGCTTTTACTTCAGATTGGTAAATTCTGTAACGTCACGACTAATAACATGGGGCGGCTTATCTTATTTTTTTAAAAATAAATGAGCATTTTCTGCAGCTTATAGAATGGGACGGCCTATAGTGTGGGGCAGCTTATCGCTGGGGAAAAACGGTACTTAATATTGGTAAAAAAATAAATAAATAAAAAAATCCTACTATTATTGTGATTGTTATTAATAACAGACCTACACAGGTATCGTTACTCGGTATCGGGGAGTACACAACAATAAATATTGGTACTTGTACTTGGCCTCAAAAAGAAATGGTATTGGTGCATCCCTATTCTTGTTACAAAAATGTCCTTGCTATAGCACCCCCTTATTAAACAAATTAGAGACCCAGGTATCGCATTCATGTTTTGTGAGAGTTTTATTGACTGGAATGTATGACTCCAACAAAAAAGGAGAAAAAAAAGAATAAGTAATTGCTGTTGATCAAGGCTAAACAAGTTGATTTACAGTATATAGCATGTTATAATACATACGTGGTATTCAGTGCACTTTACAAACGCATGTTACATGTGCAATAAAGCTAATCATATAAAAATAGCTAAATTAATTACAATTAAAAGCAATAAAGGCATAGTCAACAGAAAGAAGAATTTTTAATATTTTAAACAAAGGTTTTGATTTGGCATCTGGGGAGTTTAAACTTCATGAATGTTCCAATTTGAAATGTTTGAGACACTACGGACTGCCACCAAAACCTGGACCTGACTCAAAACATTGGGTAAAATCCATGTAACGGTCATGTCAGGTAAAACTAGAATCAGACCAATAAATATTTTCTAAATTGTTATCAAAATATATTTTGGTGTGATAACATTATTACCATTTTAGACATTAACGTAATCATCATCATTATCCCCACCATCACCATTCTCATAAGGATCTGCTTCATCCTCTTCAATCTGTAAGGGCCGAAAAATAAATGAAATTATATTTTGTGGTGTATATCTGCTGAAACTTATTCATTTGTGCATTTCTGTCCTGTAAACCTTGGGGTGCAAAATATTGTAAAATGACTTATTTAACTGGACACATGGACACTTTGATTTGAAATGAATTTTGTGCACATATAAAAGAACACACTGCATGAACATGGTCCCATGACTCTTGATATCTACACATGTGACATTGACTTCTGATATCAGCCTTTGACATCTCTCTGGATTTTAAATTAATGTCTGCTTTGCCAAACCCAGAGTAAACATAATCAGGTGTTGTGAAAACTTACCCCCATATTGCCATAGACATGTTCAGATCCTTCATATTTTGAAAAAGTTTCTTTACATTTTCTATAAATTAAACAATAATATTTAGTTGCGTTGATTTGCTGTTACATATACTGCCATTTATTGTTCAGGAAACTGAACATGTTGTTGTGTCTACTGCATTTAATCATAGATACCTTTCTAAGCCAGAATGTGTGGACATGCTCACGTCATTCTTGGGCTGTGTCATGGGACTTTCCGTCGCTTCTCTTCTGCTGTTTTGAATTAAAAAGACATTTTTCAAGCTTCAGTGTATTCAGTATTTCTCAGTATGATCATTCCTGATGGCAAGAGTGTTATCTTACCAGTTTCTTTTTGCAATCCATACGATAAGAAATGTCACAATAATGAGAAATGCACATGCAGCAACTGAAATATACAGGACCATGCCTGATAAAAGGCAACATTAGCATAAAATGTTAGGTTCGATGCAAGAGATGCTGTATTTTTGTGCAAAATCTGTGAGAAGTGTCTCACCATTGTTAGGCATCTTTAAAGTCATGGTGTAGTTCCCATGGCTGTTACTGGCATGGCAGTGCACAGTGTCTGTGGAGCTCAGCGCCCCCTTCAGAGTTGCAATAGTAAAATAACCATGTCTCTCCAAGCTGGTGCTGTCTAAGACTGTAGAAAGATCTGATCCCCACCACTTAATGTCACTAGCAGGATTGGATTCTACCAGGCACATGCATGTCACTGTTAAGAACTCAGACATACATGATGAGCCATTTTTTATCTCAGGAGGATCTGAAGGAGAAAGATATCTTTTTAGGGCTCAAAATACTAGTATATTGTGAATCAAATCCAGCATAAGCTCCTTGTTGTTGTCGTTGTTGAAAAAAACTTTTACATTTCTTCCTGCAAATGCATTGCTGGATTTGCAAAAACAATCTCACACATGTTCTGTAAATACTGATACAAGGCTATATATTAAAAAAGCTGCCTTTCAAGCAAATTTCTGATTAATATGTACATTGACACGCCCAGAAGGGTGTCAGTGCCATTTGGTGAAATGTGATATCATTCAAATGGAAACACAATGTCACCTTAAACAAAATCTTTAATACAGTTGTACTCTTTACTCACACAAAATGCTGATCCGCACTGGCTTTGACCTGGCGTTTCCTTCCGTGTTATTAGCTGTGCAGTACATGGGTTCAATATGTCTAGACACATTCTTAATTATGTATGTTTTTCCCTCTGACACGAAGATTTCATTCTCAGTAAACCACTGGTAAATGTGGGGAGCAGGGTTACTGTAACTGGAGCATGACATTTCCAAAGCTTCTCCCTCAGTCACTGAGGACCTGGAAATCACCTCAGCAATTTCTGGTGCATCTAAACTCAAACATTAATAATCAAGAGTGCATGGTCAGTCAAAATACACTTACAAAGCATAATCAAGGCAATTCAACACAATTTTAGCCTGTTGGAAAATAAATATGACAAATTTCATTATGGTTTAGTATTTTTTTTGCGTAGGGTTTTGTAAATCAGTAATTAATAAAGTTTGTACAATATCTTTTTTTTGTTACAATATTATCAAAGGAAATTGGTAAATCAGTAGTTTAAGAAATCTATAAAATTGCCTAATAATGTATTGCTGAACAAATGTTTGATTTGAAGCATTAAGGCCACATCTGTATGTTTTTCAAGAATTAGTGACTAGTATTCCAGAAAATCTAGAGTGTGAAAAATAAGTCATTTAAATTAGTCATTTATCTAGGCTTTAGGCAATAGTCTATGTACTAGCACTTCAAACTGGATGCTAGAAAAACAGGACGTTCATAATGAGACAGGCCTGGATGGATACCTGTTAAAGCAGTGTATCTGCTGATATACAAGTTAAACACTTGTGCAATTTAAGGTTAGAAATGCACCCCTTAATCCCTAAAGACTTCAGCACCATTTAACAATATGTTCAAACTCTACCTGTACTGTAAAGATCTACATTTTGAGACTTAAATATTTAAAAGCAGCTATTGTTTACTTTAAGCAGAAAAATTAATTTACTATATGATTTGTCACTGAGGAGATTTCTATTCCCAGCTGTGGCTATTGGTCTCTTTTGTGCCTGGAAAATGAGAAAGAAATCAGTTCTCATGTGTCTAGGAAGGAGGTGTAAGACAAATGGACATGAATGTAGCAGGGCTAGTTATACTGTTACACTGAAATCTCACCAATTTAGTTGAACGTACATTGGGATATACACATATTTCATAGCTCAGCAACAAGTAATGGCTATAACACAAATAATATTATTTAAGAGTATGAACGTACAAAAGATTTGACCCTTTACTCACATTTGACATTGAGAGTTGCACTCCTCTGTGTTGTCTTTCCATTTTTAAACTCAACTGTGCACATAAGTGATTTGTTCATTGTCCATTTTGGAGGGGGTAAAGCTGAGAGATGTCAAATTCCATAGTCCCATATCTTGTTTTTTTCTGTCTGACTGCTGAGTGTTCCATTGTGGTTCCAGGTAAGATTGGGTGGATTAGTGGGACAGGAGTGAGTTATGGAGCAGGTAACTGTCGTATTCTTTGTCACACTTAATACATCTTCCAAAGTGTAGGCTGTCCTATATGAGATGTGATAAAAGGAAGTAAAATCACATTTGAACACAATCAACATTGTTAGATGCTTTGACATTGTTTTATTACATGCTCTGAGGTGTGCAGTTAAGGGCCCAATAATTTGGTAACACTGTTTTTAAGACTTTTTTGGTCTTTTGCAGTTTCATTTTCATTGATGGCATTTAGCTGAACAACTTACATTTCCTAATTACAGGAACAGTATCACTGGAGCAACTTGGAGTTAAATGTCTTGTTCAGGTTCTCAATTTTGGTATATATGAAGATAGCACAAAAAGCACATTTTCTTGGTGGTAGCCTTGAAGTATGCTACTTCCAGACTACCACCACCCTCTCCAGATCAGATACTAGTAGTCTAAATACTAGTAAAACTGACTCATTATATATCAACAGCTGAATCACCTACCTTCCACTTTAACAGACATTTTGTGGTTTGTAAAAGAATAGCTGTCGTAATTTTTTCAATTAGACGTGAAAAGGCCGTATCATCATGATGCAAAGGGTCGATTTTCAATGAGCAGTTTCTTTGCTGTAAGTCACCCCAGAGACTGGTACGATGGCGGAACCTGCTGTTGATTTGAGAAGTATCTGAGTGGTAGACCTTGTCATTAGGAACTGTGTACCAGATTACTGTAAAATCTGAGGCTTCTCTGTGTGTAGAAGTAGAAGTTGGGAAGTTGTAGCTACGAGGAATCACTACACATGAGCCCTCCACTCCGACAACTGAATGAGGCACATCAGCGCTCCATGAGTCACTCTCAGCAGGGCACACTGAAATGATAAAGTTAGTGGTAGAGTTCATTTGCAGTAAAACGATTTAATCAACTACAACTTCTAACCTAACTAACCTACAAACAAGTGATTTTTTATTATTATTATTATCATTATTATTGGTAAGATGGTAAAAATACGTAAATACTGAAAAGCTGAAATACTGAAAAACATTTCATGTATTTAATATATAATTTTTTTGCCCATTTGTATGTTAGAAGTATTGCAAAATCTATTTTAATATCAGTCACAGTTAAAGAAATTGCTCATCCAGAAACTAACAAAACCACATTGTCCACTACTTACCCCAAAGCCAGACCCAGTACATAAACAAATAATGCCAGCAAGATTTCATCTCCCTGACTTATAACCTAAAAGAGACCATTGAAGAGTGTAAGTTCAAACGATAAATATTGGTGGGTTTTCTATTTTTTTTTGCATTTTTAACTAGTATGTAAACTATTATTTTTAACTATAAATACATTTGCTTCTATTTAAATAAGGTAACATGACAGTGACATTATGATTAAAAACTTTACTTATATCTGCCCTAGAAAATGGTAAACCCCAAGTTTCAGGTTTTAGCTTCTGTCCTTGAATACTCTGTTCCCCTTTTGGTGTCTTTACTTTCATTTATTTCCACTTCCTCTTTAGGTGTGGTCTCATTAACATATCTTATTTTTCCAAATGTAATATATCATTTTTAGATTCCGGCTTGGTATAAAAATTTTGAAAGCAGCACAGCTCATAAGTCATAAGTCAACTCATAAGTCCTCTGGCAGGAAAGAGCATAAACCCAGAGTTCTAAGTCCTTCCCCGGCGACAATGGCGCCGCTGTGACATTTTTAAAATTCCCAACCAGGTACTAGTCAACTTGCAGACTCCTGACTAAAGTGCTCCAGCAGTGAACATGGCACACTGATGCACAATAAACCTGAAAACTTTACTTGTGTCATGAAATTATGTGCAGAAAAAATATTCTCAGCCTATATACTAACAGACTATTGTAATCTGTTAGAATGTTCTGATAGGTGTGAGTGAGAACTATTTCAGGTCGCATTCACAAGTGTCACCAGACATCCTGAGTGCATTTATCAAAAGACTTCCTGTTTAACACAACAACACGTTTGTCATTAAAATCAAACAGTTCTCAGTTTGATCATTTAATTATCAGGAAATAAAGAAATAATAATAGTAAGAAGTAATAATAAACTCATCATAAATAGACACTATAAAATAAAAATTCATCAATAAGAGTAATAGTAAGCATACAATGGATGTATTTAATTTATGCAACTGGAATTCTTTTGGATGTGAATTTTTGGTTTGAAGATTATATTGAAATGCCATTTTCAGGCCTAGAACAATGTGTTTTACCAATATCCATCTACTTGCATACAAGATATTTTTTATTTATCTTGAAAATGCCCTTCTTTTGCCAATTAATGTGGTGGAAATCCTCATTACTCAAGAAAAAATTCAAGACCATGCACTTGGTAGATCAGAGAGCTGTGGGGAGAACTTTCACAAAGTCAACCCATGAAAGGGCAGCTGGTTCAAAGAAAACATTCAGGTCATGAGACTCGCTGATCAGCTGGCCTATGTCTTCTAAACATCACTGAGTCAGATGATCATCACTACAAAAGAAATCTTCAGGATCCTGCCTGAATGACCGTCATTGCTCTGACCCCCACCATCATGAAGTGCTTTGAAATTGCTTTTACCAATATCCATCACTTGCTAAGATATTTTATTTATCTTGAAAATGCCCTTCTTTTGCCAATTATTGTAATTTGGGAAATCCTCATTACTCAAGAAAAATTCAAGACCATGCTTGGTAGATCAGAGGAAGGCTAGCATGGGAGAACTTTCACCAAGGTCAACCCATGAAGGGCAGCTGGTTCAGAAAACATTCCAGGTCATGAGACTGCGCTGATCAGCTGGCCTATGTCTTCATAAACATCACTGGGTCAGATGATCATCACTACAAAAATCTTCAGGATCCTGCCTGAATGACTACCGTCATTGCTCTGACCCCCACCATCATGAAGTGCTTTGAGGGTTCGTCATGGCACAGGTGAAAAGTAACCTCCCCCACTCACTGCACTTCACCTTTTCCTCTCCCACTTGTACAAGAAAGACTCTTAGGTTAGACTGCTGTTCATAGACTTCAGTTCAGCATTTAACACCATTGTTCAACAGACAGTGTATGAAATTTAGTGAGTTGGGACTGGTCACCTTCCTCTCCAACTGGATACTGGATTTCCAGTCAGAGAGACCTCTGTCCATTACATTATGGAATTAAAAACATTTCCAGCACCATTAGACTTGTACAGGAGCTCCTCAGGGTTGCGTTCTCAGTCCACTGCTATTCACACTCCTGACCCACGATTGTGCCGCCCTGCAAATCTCAAACAACATCATCAAAGTTGCTGATGACATGGCCGTGGTGGGACTCATTAGCAACAACGGTGAAACAGCGTACAGAGATGAGATTCAGCAGCTGGCTGTCTGGTGCAGTAAACAACATGCGCTGAATGTGGAACCAAAACCAAAAGAAATGATAAACTAGCATCCACAGCACCATGGTAAAACTCCTAGGAGTTACATCTCAGAGCAAACTCACCTGGACACCTCTCCCTGCCCACCACCTTCATCACCAAAAAGGTCCAGCAGTGTCTCCACTTCCTGACACACCTGAAGGGAGCCAACCTCCCTCCCTCCTCCCATCGTTATCGTGTTCTACAGGGCACTATAGAAAGTGTCGACCAGCACGCATCTGTTTGGTTTGGCAACAGCACAGCAACTGGTCCGAAATGGCTACAAAGGATTCTTGAAGCAGCTGGCAACATCATTGGAGTGTCCCCCTGCTGCAGCACATCTTTCACAAACCCTGCATCAGAAGAACTCAACCCCTCACATCCCCCACATGGACTCTTTACACAATATTTGCTACAATATTGGAACAATTTGAACTGCTGCTACAATATTTGCACAACTATTGACCATTGCTTGTACATATCACTGATTGTAGTTTCTTACTGACTGATATCTGTCCCAAATATTGAAAAGATTGCACAGACTGTAGTTATCCACTGCTGTTACAATATCTAAATATACTAGATCTGACTTGAATATTAGCCCAGTTTATAAATGATGCTATTTGTAGACTGTCTATATATAATTTTTTCTTCATATTAAACCTGTTACAGATCTTACACACATTTAGGTGTAAGGACAACTCTAGTTGTCGGCTGAGTACCATATGTAACCTAATTTTCTCTCTTTTTACTTCTAGTTTTAAGTGTATATTTTATATTCTGTTCATATATTGCTTATTCTATGTACCTTATTGGTCCTTTGCACTGTTAAAACTGGAGATACATCATCTCGTCTCTCTGTATACTTGTACAGTATATTTCAGGGATGACAATAAAGTTTACTTTGACTTTGAGTGTCAAAAGCACAGGTGCTCCAGGACTTGGCAGGTTTCTTTTACACATCTGGAAGTTCTCTTGACGATTTCTCAATCTGATCTGTTGAAGCACTGTAATATGTTTAGCATGTAAGGAACTTTCTTCGAATGATATTTGTCATTCTCTAAATTCCGTTCACCTCAACCTAATTTCTTCTGTGCTTGAAAATTACAGGTGCTAGTCTTTGTTTAGTGATACAAATGTTGCCACAAAGGTGCTGTCTCAGAGGGGTCCGTATTGGAGTTATCATTCATAAAGTAATTCCATCAATAGCTGGCAAATAAATACCAATACTGGTTTCCTGATTGTTTAATTGAATGAAAATTAAATTGTTTTTGCATAGAACAGCTCTTTTTCAATTGTTGATGGAGTCCACACACTGTCTAAAAAGCAGCAGTAGAACAGTCTTTTCCATTTTCCATCAGCATTATTTGCATTTTCATTCCTTTGTTTCATGAGTTAGTTTCATAGTTTTTGAACTTTAGATTTTCTTGTAGTAAAAGCTAGCGCAGAACACAGTGAAATGTGACCTCTGACTCTGTGATCAGAAGGTTGCCGGTCCTAAACCCAGGACGGTAAAGGTACCCTTCAGTACTCATGAGCAAAGTACATCCAAAGCAATGCACCTATATTGGCTGCCCTTTCTCCTCCGCGGATGGGTCATTTCATATTTACACTGTGTGCTGTGCTGTGGTGCGTTCACAATGACAAATAATCACTCACTTTCATGTGTTGTCGCATCTATTTCAGTGCAATTCACTGAAATTTCACTTTTACTTTTAATTTTTAAAATTTTTTATCTTGTTTCTGTAAAGCACATTGAATACCCCATGTGTATGATAATGTGCTCTATAAATAAACTTACCTTGCCTTGCCAATTACTGCTCACCCATCTACACGGCAGCTTGACCTCATCTGTTGCATTTTACCCCATACTTTCTTAACATCAGTCAAAGTTCATTGTCCATCATCAGATACAGCGTGTTTTTATTGCAGCTTTTCCTCAACCATTTGTTTAGTCCAAGTCAGTTCCCCAAGCATGTGTTGGTATACAACATTTTACAACAACTTTATTGTTCACATTCATTTCTGATTGCATAGTGTAGTAGGATTCCACGTGGGCTGCTTAAGACCTATTTTTTTACAGTGCTTTTCTGTGGTTTAAGATATGAATGGGATTCATTTTTAACCTGGTATTAATACCAGTTATAGATCTGGCGTATATTCCTTGTCCCAAGGATAATCTTTATCTGATCATTGTTGATTCTACTCTGTTGTTGTTAAAGTTGTAGGTTGGAGAAAATAAATGTATAAATTAAATCTACAGGTGCACACACTGTGAGGCACACACACTCACAATCACATTCTCATTCATACCTTACAGAGCCAATTTAGAGTCGCCAATTAACCTATATCTCATGCTATTGGACTGTGAGAGGAAACATCTTGCCTGAAGATGTCACAAATGAGTATAGTTGATACCTAAATATATGTACAGAAGTCACTTTGCCTGCACTTCGAAAGAGGTATGTCTTCGTATTATTTTACACATTATCTATGGGCTCTCTATGTTTTCTAATTTATATTATTCTTCATACTTATTCTCTATTATTGTACCTTTTTCCTTAACCAAAATGTTATTACACTGTAGATCCAGAGCAATGAGTGAGCGTAGATCAACAGCTAGCATCTTGTGGCACATGCATGTTTGTAACAGACTCTCGTGGAACAACCAGTACAGTAAGTAGATTTTGCATGTGTTTCCTGCATGTTACAAATAAAAGCAAGTCACTCCTGTTGTCAGTTCGTACCTTAATTCCGGAAATAAGCTCATTGTTCACACCATTTCATGAACAGGAAATTGTCTGAGAAGTGGTACATTAAAAATCAAATAAATAAAAATTATCAGCTGAGAGATGTTTTTTGAAGAAGAGGCACATTTTTGAGATTTGGTAGATATACAGTGTCATTAATTGTAACATATCCATTAATTTAATTCATCCAAATTCCTTTGACTTCATATGAAGTCAAATTACAAATATACAGGTTAATAATATAGGATTGAATACCTTCACCTGGGATTGCTTTGGGCTCAGTAAGCATTTCAAACTGGGTTTAGCTTTATTTCAAATGAGTTTAATGAATTTCATGTTAGATCCGGCAGTTTGAAACAACATTGTGCCATGAATGTGAGACAGACCTGGGTCATGGACTTTTATTAAATATTAAGCCTGGATGTAAAAAAAGATTTGTCAACAACAGTTATCAACAAGAAATGGATGGACGAAAGGATAGATTGATAGATAACCATAAGTCTCTGATATGTCTCACCTGTTGATATATTCAGTTTTTATTTCTTATTTTTTAGAAGCCTAAGACAGCTGTCCCAGCATGGACATGAGAGCAAGATTTCTGTTTTGATGGCTTTATCATCTAGGTGCATAAGTTACTTCAGGTTATCTAACACTTCTCTTTGATATAGACACACTCACTGTAAATACAGTTTGGCCTTCTGTGTTTATTGCTCAGCTCACTGACATGTCTGTTTTTGTCTTTCAGTACCCTTTGCTTTTGTGGGTTTTGATGAGTGGAAGGTAAATGATAGCACTGAAATCATAGCACGGGTGACAGTGTGTGTGTCGTGGTTCACACTCGGGCAGCACACCTCCTACATTAAGAGTGAAAAAAACCTGACTTATAAAGGCCAAAAAAGGAAACATATATGATGACAATATGTTTGAGATAGCAGACAGCTTAATGGGTTGCACACAATTGTTTTTACAATCGTTTTCACACATCTCAAGACCATGTTCAATTTTTTGAAACACTTAACATATTCCCCAAATCTGTAGACAATGTGAGCTAAACTGAGAATGCTTCTACAGTGCTTTCACACAAAAGACATTCAATGGCAACTTCTTCCAAAATTTGTAAATTACTCTCTCAGTGAATATTCACCAGCAGCAAAATTCTATTCAATTGCAAGTATTGCTGAAGTTTTACAATAAAAATAATCCCACAGGTAGCAAAACCTTACACTCAAGGAGCAAAAGCCCCAGACCAGATTGCAAAATTATTAGCACAATATCAGCCTCCTACGTTTTGCAAAACATAATGCACAGTGATTTGCAAAACTCTAAACACATTTATATACTTTTGGGACAAATGTCATCATGATGTCATTTCCTTGCCATGTCAAAGCACTGGCTTTTCAAATCGCCACAACTGTGAATCAACTGATCAAACACATCCACCAGGGTATGCAAAGGTGGACAATAAAGAAGTACATTTACTTGATCAAAAATGCTATTTAGTGGCCAACCATATCAACCAACTGCTCCACTGAAAATTCAAAAGAAATGTGATGAATAATGGCTTAAGCCTCCTGGGATTTTAACCAAGCGCTACAGAGTTAGCAAATTGTAACATCCAAGACTTTACCCACTGAGATATACTGTCTGGCTTATAAGAAGTTTTTCCTTTACCTATGTTGGCCCTTCATAATAATATTTAGCCAACCCAGGGGGTACTAAACATAATGTTATTTCAAGTCATTGCCAGCGGACACTGTAGAGACAGTTTAGTTCTAAATTTTAAACAAAGAAACTTGGGACTCTGAAAGACGTCTAAAACCAGACAGAACTTTGTATTTTTTGCACTACCTGCTTTCGACCCGCCTGGACCTGAAGCCTTTTCAGCTGCTATGTCTCCACCTTGTGGTCAAAAGTCTTTATTGATGCAACACCAACTTTATTGATGCAATGCCCATAGGTCATTGTGTGAATGAATAACTAATAATTGTATGAGTAATAGTTCTAAAATGTCAGTGTTTTACATTTAAAAAACGCAAGCTATTAGGGTGTGCAGCCGGGTACCACGTCCACAAATTAATGGTGTAGGCTTGCCCTGCATGTGACGCTACTTTATCTAAGTACTTCCTTGTTTGTCGCCAGCTTCTCATGACTATAAATAGTGGCCCTATCATGCCTCTGTGTGGCCTGACTCTCTGTATTCAAACTCCCCTAGATCGTGGTTCGTTGGCAGATAATCTAGGCTACTGGGGCGCTGCACTCTTTTAAGAAGTAGTTTAATTTTTGTCTGTTCATCCAATGTATGTTTGTTTTCCATGCTTATGTGGATAATCATTCCATTTGCCCATAGGAAGAACGTCACTGCATGCCACTGCTGTTTTGCCGTGTGTATTTATGTTTTATGATTTGTACAATTCATTTGTGTCCATCTTGGGTTGTGTGTACCTGACCCATGTTACCACTGATAGTGGCTTGCTTCTTTTTCGGGAGGTGGAAATAATGATGTGTGTATGCCCGGTCTGATTGTATGTTTGTTTTTTTGTGGGGTCTTGGTCCGTCTGTTTTTTGGTTTGTATTTAAATCCACCTGTGTTTGTCAATTACTTCCATTTCTATTGTAATTATAGTTGTAAATACCTTATCTCTTCCCGTTCCTTTACTCTGCCACAGGCGATTGTCAGGCCCACTGTGGGTGCTGGACCCTCTTGGTATCCTTTTCCTTCTTTTTTATTATTCACTGCATGCTTAGTGAGCTTTTATAATGTGTACTCTTAATTGTGTGTTTGCATCTTCTTTTGCTGTGAGTGTGGATATTGGGGTGTGAGAGTGTGTGTGGATATTTTCAGCACAGGTGAGGGGTGTCTTCCTGGGTTTTCTTTGCCCTGTGATGGCTTTCTCCTGACTGCCTTCTCCCTGCTGGTAGTGCACTAGCATGCCATATAGGTCATTTTAGAGACAGATAATTTGAACTTGGGCTAGCATCTTTATTCAATGTGATGATGTCTTGGGCTATTTACTTTATTAGAAGTGTAATAAAATATTATCTAATGGGTTTCTCTGTCCAGCTCCTTTTTAATTAATAAATAAAAGTGTATTTGAGAACTTGAGCATTGAGTCTTTGCTGCCTTTCTTCTTTGTACAAACCTGTGTTTAACTGATTTTAGTGTTTTGAAATGCAATCTCTTTTGTTCCCTTGGGGTGGCGTAGTTGGGCTCTTTTGTATGTTGGGGCTTAGGGTTGCCCTGGTTACAGGTGCTTTTTGTGAGGTGTGCCATGTAATAGAAAGAACATGATGTGTATACAACATGTCTCCTGTTGTAACTTATGTATGACAGGTTGCCTTGGTGTTCTGGTTTGGTTTTGGTATGCCTTCACCCCAAAAAGTTTGAGAACCTCTGGTGATAGTGGAAGTTATTTTCCCATCTTTATTTAACCATTTCATAATGCATAATGTTAATTTTGGTCAACGAAATACCTTGCCTGACAGTGCTGAGGGTAACCCCAAACAGAAAAGGTTCACTTGCTTTACAGATTAGTTCTTAACATCCTGAAATGAAATGTAATATTAGGGCCTGTGTCCACTAAACGTGTTTTTGGCGCTGGCAGCAGCCATTTTTAATACAAATCCAGTAAGCTTCAGTGTATAGAGCGCTAAGTGCCCTCAGTGGGGCCACTGGACGCCAGTGGAGGTGGTTTTTTACAGCAGCGCTCAGAGGAAGAAAAGTCTTTGGTGTGCTTTCTTGATAATGCAAGTGAGGTTATCATCCCATTTCAGGGAAGATACAATTGATGTGCCTAAAAATGTAAAACTATATACTTGCTCCCCCTGCACACCTTTGATAAACAACGGCTGAGATGCCTTCCTTTGCCTTCGGAAGTCGACCACTAGCTTCTTGGTTTTAGTGACAGTAACCCCAGCAGTTGTGAGGTTAACACCATTCAGTGAGTAAAAGAACCTAATTTCTATAGGCAACGTCATCATCACTAGAAATCAGCCCCACCAATGTAGTATCATCTGCAAATTCAAACATTTTAACAGAATCAGTGTGTGATATGCCATCAATAGTGTAAAGTGAATATAAGAGGTGACAAAACGCACCACTGGGGGGCTTGAGTGTTTATGCACTTGACCTTAGAAACATTGTTGTTAATTCTAACCACTTGTGTTCTCTGTGTTAAGAAATCCAAAATACAGTAACATAAGGAGTGATGAACTCCCATTAGTTGAAGCTTATAGAAAAGCTTGCTAGGTAATATTTAGGGATGCACCGACAGCGATACCGATGCACGTCGCTGCTGGCTAGACAGAGTGAATGTGTAATGTCACTATAGAGTTGCAAAAAGGCCTCAGGGCAGTACGTAGATACTTTTACTTCAGATTGGTAAATTCAGTACTTGTCGCTTGACCTAACAACGTAAATGACTTTTCTTAGAGTTTTAAAACATAAATGAGTATTTTCTGCAGCTTATAGAATGGGGCAGCCTATTGTGTGGGGCCGCTTAGCGTTGGGGAAATACGGTACTTGATATTGGTAAAAAAACAAATAAATTCTTTAAAAAATCCTGTGTGTCATTGTTATTAATAACAGACCTAAACAGGTAATAAATTTTCGGTATCGGTGAGTACCCAAAAATAAGTAACGGTACTCATACTCTGTCTCAAAAAAATGGTATCGGTGCATCCCCACTTCTTGTTACAAAAATGTCCTTGCTGTAGCACCCTCTTATTAAACAGATTAGAAACCCAGGTAAAGCATTCATGTTTTGTGAGAGTTTTATTGACTGCTAAGCATGGGATGTATGACTCCAAAAAATGAAAAAAAAAAAAAAAAAGAATAGTAGTTGCCTGTTGATCAAGGCAAGACAAGTTGATTTATATAGCACATTATAAAACATACGTTGTATTCAGTGTGCTTTACAAAAGTATGTTACATGTGCAACAAAGCTAATCATATAAAAATAGCTAAATTGATTACAGTTAAAAGCAGTAAAGGAATAGTCAACAGAAAGAAGAATTATTAATATTTTAAACCTTCATGAATGTTGCAATTTGAAATGTTTGAAACTCGATAGACTGCCACCAAAATCTGGACTGACTCCAAAACATTGGGTAAAATCCATGTAACGGTCATGTCACGTAAAACTAGAATCTGTCCAATAAATATTTTCTAAATTGTTGTCAAAATATTTCGGTGTGATAAGATTCTGCCTATATTTTACAATTCTGATGTTATTACCAATTTTAGACATTAACATAATCATCTTCATCATCATCCCCACCGTCACCATTCTTATAAGGATCTGCTTCCCCTCTTCAATCTGTAAGGGCCAAAAAATAAATGAAATTATATTTTGTGGTGCATATCTGCTGAACCTTATTCATTTGTGCATTTCTGTCCTGTAAAACTTGGGGTGCAAAATATTGAAAATGACTTATTGAACTGGACACATGGACACTTTGGTTTGGAAATTAATTTTGTGCACGCCTAAAAGACACGCTTCATGGAGTGTAGTGCAGCCTGTTCAAGTGATACCTACACATGTGACATTGACTTCTGATATTAGCCTTCGACATCTCTCTGGATTGTCAATCAAAGTCTGCATTGCCAGACCCAGAGTAATTATTATGAAGTCATAATTAGGTGTTGTGAGAATACTTACACTGTTACCCATAGACATATTTCAGATCCTTCACATATTTTGAAAAAGGTTTCTTTACATTTTCTATAAATGAAATAATATTTAGTTGTGTTGATTTGCTCTTCACGTATACTGGCATTTATTGTCCAGCAAACTGAACATGTTGTTGTGTCTACTGCATTTAAACATAGATACCTTTCTGGGCAGAATCATGTGGACATATAAATAATTTCTTGGGCTGTATCATGGGACCTTCAGTTGCTTCTCTTCTGCTGTTTTTATTTAAAAAGACATTTTTTCAAGCTTCAATATATTCAGTATTTCTCAATATGATCATTCCTGATGGCAAGAGTGTTATCTTACCAGTGTCTCTTTGCAGTCCATCACATTAAAAGAAATCTTCTGATAATAAGAAATGCATACGCTTTCTTTGAAATGTACAGAGACCATGCCTGATAAAAGGCAACATTAGCATAAAATGTTAGGTTAGATGCAAGAGATGCTGTATTTTTGTGCAAAATCTGTGAGAAGTGTCTCACCATTGTTAGGCATCTTTAAAGTCATGGTGTGAATTCCTTGGCTGTTACTGGCAGCATTTTTGAGTGTCTGTGGAGCTCAGCGCCCCCCTTCTTGAGACACCCAATAGCTAAAATAACCATGTCTCTCCAAGCTGGTGCTGTGGAAGACTGTGGAAGGATCTGATCCCCACCACTTAATGTCACTAGCAGGATTGGATTCTACCAGGCACGTGCATGTCTTTATTGAGACTCCAGACATACATAATGAGCCATTTTTTATCTCAGGAGGATCTGGAGAAGAAAGATAGAATCCCTAAACATGGATATCTTTTTAGGGCTCAAAATACTAGAATATTGTAAATATGACAAATTTCATGATGGTATAACTTTATATTTTCTGCTTAGGGTTTTGTAAATCAGTAGTTAATAAAGTGACTACAATAATTTTTTTTTTCAACATTATCAAAGTAAATTGGTAAATCAGTCGTTTAAGAAATCTTTACAATTGCCTAAAAATGTATTGCTGAACAAATGTTTGATTTAAAGCATTAAGGCCACATCTGTATGTTTTCAAGAATTAGTGACTAGTATTCCAGAAAATCTAGAGTGTGAAAAATAAGGCAATTAGTCATTTATCTAGGCTTTAGGCCTTAGTCTATGTGTTTGAAGCACTGGGCACTAGAGTGAAGTTAAACTCTTACTTGTGCAATTTAAGGTTAAAAATGCACCCCTTAATCACTAAAGACTTCATCACCATTTAACAATATGCTCAAACTGTACCTGTACTGTAAAGATCTACATTTTGAGACTAAAATATTCAACAGAAACTACTGGTTACTTAAATACAAAAAAAAAAAATTAAATTAAAATGTATTTAAAATATGATTCGTCACTGAGGAGATTTTATTCCCAGCTGTGTTTATTGGTTCCTTTTGTGTCTGGAAAATGAGTAAGAAATTACTTAGTTCTCATGTGTCTAGGAAGGAGGTGCAAGATAAAGGGACGTGAATGTAGCAGGGCTAGTTACACTGTTACACTGAAATCCCTCCAATTTAGTTGAAGGTACTTTGGGATATGCATATTTATAGCTCAGCAATAAGTAATGGCTATAACACAAACAATATTATTTAAGAATATGAACGTACAAAAGAGTTGACCCTTTACTCACATTTGACATTGAGAGTTGCACTTTTGTGTGTTGTCTTTCCATTTGGAAATTTAACTGTGCACATAAGTGATTTTTCATTGTCAGTTTTGGAGGGGGTAAAGCTGAGAGATGATGTCAAATTCCATAGTCCCATATCTTGTTTTTCTGTACGGCTGCTGAGTGTTCCATTGTGGCTCCAGGTAAGTTAGAGGATTAGTGGGACAAGGAGTGAATCTGAACGGAGGTAGCTGTTGTCTTCTTTGTCACCTTAATACATTTTCAAGAAGTTTATGCTGTCCTATAAGGCTGTGATAATAATGATAAAAGGGTAAATCACATTTAACACAATCAACATTGTTAGATGTTTTGAGGATTGATTTAATTACATGAACATGCTCCTGGAACAGCCGCCAGTCCAAGGGCCCAATGGTGGTGGCACTATTTTTAGACTTTTTGGTCTGTTCAGTTTCATTTTACCTTGATGGCATTTAGCAGAACAACTTCCATTTCCTAATTACAGGAACAGTATCACTGGAGCAACTTAGAGTTAAATGTCTTGTTCAGGTTCTCAATTTCGGTATATAGAATGGCACAAAAAGCACATTTTTCTTGGTCTGCTTGTAACTGAAGTATGCTACTTCAATTCACCACCCTCTCAGATCAGATACTAGTAGTCTAAATACTAGTAAAACTGACTCGTTATATCAACAGCTGAATCACCTACCTTCCACTTTAACAGACACTTTGTGGTTTGTAAAAGAATAGCTAATAAGTAATTTTTATTTCAATTAAGACATGAAAGGCTATTATCATCATGATGCAAAGGGTCGATTTTCAATAGGCAGTTTCTTTGCTGTAAGTCACCCCAGGTCTGAATGCGATGGCGGAACCTGCTGACGATTTTGGAAGTATCTGAGTGGTAAACGTTGTCATTAGAATCTGTGAGCCAGATTCTTGTAAAATCTGAGGCATTTCTCTGTGTACTAGAAGTTGGGAAGTTGTAGCTACAAGGAATGCCACACTTAGGCCTCCACTCCGACAACTGGGGGAGGCACATCAGCTCATGAGTCACTCTCCAGCAGGGCACACTGAAATGGCAAGTTAGGGGTTAGTGTTTTTCCGGTTGCAATGTTTCACAATTCATTTGCAGTAAAACTATTTAATCAAATACAAACAATTGATTACTACTAAATATGACATAATTATTATTATTATTATTATTATTATTATTATTATTATTATTATTATTATTATTATTATTATTATTATTGTTTTTGGTTAGGGTAAAATACATAAATATTGAAAAGCTTAAACATTTCATGTATTTCATATATAATTTTTTTTGCCCATTTGCATGTTAGAAGTATTGCAAAATCTATTTTTATATCGGTCGAAAATATAAAACCCACTACTTTTGAGAAGCCAGACCCAGTACATAAACAAATAAATACCCAGCAAAGACTTCTGTCTTCCTGTCTTATGACCTAAAAGAGAGACCATTTAAGAGTGAACGTTCAAATGATAAATATCGGTGCGGTGTAGTTTTGCAATTTTAACTAGTTTGTAAAACTGTTGTTTTAAACTATAAATACTTTTGCTGCTTATTTAAAAAAAGTAACAATGACATTATGATTGAAAAAATATATATATATTACTTACTTATCTGCCCTAGAAAATGGTAAAACCCAAGTCTCAGGTTTTAGCTTCTGTCCTTGAATACTCTGTTCCGTTTTTGGTGTCTTTACTTTGATTACTTCCACTCTTAGGTGTGGTCTCATTAACATATCTTATTGCCCAAACTTAATATATATGTTTTTTTAGATTCAGGCCTGGTATAAAAATTTTGAGAACAACACGATATCCAGCTAAGCTTTTTGTTTATGGTTATGGTTTACACCATTAAAGCAAGTAACCTGCATAAAAATTCCCAACCGATTACTAGTCAACTTGCAGACTCCTGAGCAAAATTCTCCAGCAGTGGGAGCTTAGCACTGATGCACAATAAAAGGTGAAAAATTTCCTTGTCCCATGAAATTATGTGCAAGCATCATTCTGCGACTATGCTCACTAACAGACTGGCCCACAATCTGTTAGAATGTTCTGATAGAGTGTGAGTGACACCAACTATTCCCTAAGGTCCTGCATTCACAAGTCTCACCAAGATATTCTGAGTGCATTTATTAAAAGACTTCCTGTTTAACACAACATTTGTCATTAAAATCAAACAGTTCTCAGTTTGATCATCTTTAATGTTCGAAATAAAAAGAAATAATAATAGTAAGTAATAATAAACCTGTCATAAATAGATACTATAAAAATAAAGTGATAATAGAATAATATGAAGTAGTAATACAATGAATGTATTTCTATATAATGTATGCAATTGGAATTCTTTTGGATGTGATTTTTTTGATTTTAAATAATATTGAAATGCTTAGAAATTTATCAGGCCTAGGACAAGGTGATTTACAATATCTAGCATACAAGATATTTTTATTTCATCTTGAAATGCCTTCTTTGTAATTAATGTGGTGGAAATCCTCATTACTCAAAAAAACATTCAAGACCATGCACTTGGTAGATCAGAGAAGGCACTATCACCACAACCTTTTCTTTCATTTGTGTTAGTTGCATATAGTCATTGTGTTCCATCACCTGAGCAGGGTTCATTTCTTACAATTTTCACTGCCCATTCCACCTTCTGATTGTAGCTTGTGCACTCAACCCGTAGTAACATTTTTTGACATGCAATTCTGTTTGCTAGTCAACAACTAGCCTAAAGTGCTTACATAAACTGCCCTTTTAAGTTCCATGATCACTTTGGGTTGTCCGCATCACGGTGGCCAGGTTCCCCTTCTGTTGTGTGTCACTTCCTCATTGGTGCCTAGTTAGCTTAGCCATGCTATTTAACCAACTCGATCGGTTGTTTTGTTGTGTCGTCATCATTGGTATTTTGGCCCCTCCTCCTGTACTGGCCATTCGCTACTCACCACTGAGGACTTTGGATCTGAATGCTGAGAACCCATGATCTTTTGTGGCTGTGATTCTGCACTAGCCTGTTAGCTATGCAGCTGTTCTGTTCTCTCCTCATTGTGTTGGCCTCGCTGGGAGAATAGGACTTTATTGCTGGAAGCAGAAAAGAGTTTGTGGTGTTAATAAATAAAACATATTGCAGCGCGTCGCATTTCATCCGGTTCATCCGCGCACCCGTGAATCATGACAAAATAACACACCGTACCCATGGATGCAGCGGGCATCCCGCTCCCGGAGGATGAGCTCACACAGATCCTCCGGCGCCAGGACGAGCACCATGCAGATCGCTCAGCTCACGCAGACGCTACAGGATCTCCTGCCATTCATCAGGCCCGCTGTTCCTAAGCAGCAGCCAATCCGGCGGCCGTGCGCTCCCTTCTCTACCCGAGCGCTACGCCGGGGACCCGGAAGGATGCCAGTCTTTTTTGATGGCCTGTGAGTTGTACTTTGCGGAGTTCCCGAGACTGATGGGAAAGGAGAAGGTGGGGATTATTCTTCAGAGGCTGATGGGCCAGGTGCAGCGGTGGGCTATGGCCCTGTGGCACGTCCAAGCCCCCCCGCTCCAGGACTATGGGGCTTTTTTAGAGCTCTTCCAGGCAGTGTTCCACCACCCGGACGAAGGCAAGTCGGGGAAGGAGCAGCTGCTGGATCTCCACCAGGGGTCGACCTCCATGGCAGACTACATGGTCCAATTCAGGATCCTGGCTGCAGACACGGGTTGGGGAGAAGACGTCCTTCGCACCCTGTATCGGCATGGCCTGAACGCTGAGATGAGGACGGAGCTCGCCTGCCGCGATCAGGAGCTCAGCCTGGAACAAGTCAGCACCCTAGCGATCAGCCTGGACCAACACCTAAGGGGGAAGAAGGGAAGACCATCTGCCCCGGCCGCTCACTCGGCAGCTCCCCCACGGCTCCCAGCTGAACACTCAGCGTGCGCCCCACCACCACCAGAGCCCATGGAACTGGGCGCTTCCCGTCTCTCCCCGGAGGAATGGGACCGACGTAGACGCAACGGCCTTTGCCTCTACTGTGGAGGAGCCGGCCACTTCACTGATGCCTGCCCTGTTTGCTGCACCACAAAGAAGAAGAAAGGGGTAGAGGACATTGGACTAAAAACAAATCAGTTTATGGTGTATGGTGTCTTGACTGTTAACTCTGTCTGTGTTTCTGTGTCTGTGTTATTGAATTCCGGATTGGCTGGTAATTTCATCTCCAGAACCCTGGTGTCTTCCCTCTGTGTGCCCGTGGTTGACATTGCCAGCCCCATCACAGTTAAAGCCACAGATGGCCATCCCATCAGTTCAAAGCCACTCACACACATCACCACTCCCATGCACCTTTTGGTACCCCCACACCACACTGAACATATCCAGCTACTCGTCCTCGAGACTATGCAGACCGACATCATTTTAGGTCTGCCCTGGTTATGCACCCACAACCCACACATTGATTGGATCAATGCCCGTATCCTGGCTTGGTCACCCATTTGCACTCCTACTCACACCTCCACTCCTCTTGCAGTTCACGCCACATCCGTGGAGAGCCCTAACGCAGACACACCTTTTCCACCTGAATACACCGACCTGGCTGGGGTGTTTAGTGTATCTAAGGCCACACACCTTCCGCTTCACCGACCATGGGACTGCGCTATTGATCTGTTGCCTGGCACTGCACCCCCTCGGTCCCAGGTCTATCCATTGTCCGAGGCCGAAACCAAGGCGATGGAGGATTACATGGCCAAGGCGCTCAGGAATGGAACCATTAGCCGGTCCACGTCCCCGGCCTCCGCCAGCTTCTTCTTTGTAGCGAAAAAAGATGGCAGCCTAAGACCCTGCATCGACTACCGGGGTCTCAATGCGGTCACAGTGATGTACCCGCACCCCCTTCCGCTCATCCCCTCGGTGATTGAGCAGCTCCGCGGGGCCAGGCTTTTCACTAAGCTTGACCTCCGGAGTGCTTACAACCTAGTCCGTGTTCGAGCAGGTGACGAGTGGAAAACGGCCTTTAGCACAACCTCTGGCCACTACCACTATAATGTTATGCCTTTCGGACTGGCCAATGCATCATTCTTTCAGGCCTTCAAGAACGACGTGTTCCGGGACCTGCTGAACCGCTACGCCGTGGTATATCTGGATGATATACTCGTATATTCTCCGGATTACCCAACACACGTTCAGCACGTCCGGACAGTCCTCCGTCACCTGCTCCAACATGGGCTGCATGCCAAAGCCGAGAAATGTGAGTTTCACAGAAGTGAGGTTGCATTTCTCGGCTACCACATTGGGCCGCAGGGGGTGGGTATGGACGATAAAAAGGTGGCAGCAGTGACTGAGTGGCCGGAGCCCACTACGGTCAAGGAGTTGCAGCGGTTTTTAGGCTTTGCAAACTTCTACGGGCGATTCAGCCAGGTGGCGGCACCCCTCACGGCCCTCCTCAAAGGCAAACCCAAATGCCTGGTGGTTACGGACCAGGCTCGAGCCGCATTTCGGCGGCTCAAGTCCCTTTTCACCCAAGCCCCCGTGCTTGCATTGCCTGACCCCACCAAACCTTTTGTGGTGGAAGTAGATGCCTCTGAGGTGGGCCTTGGGGGGGTGTTGTCCCAGCGGTCTGGGTCCCTGGAGAAATTGGCGATGCGACAGGATGTTCAGAGGGCGGTTGCCTCCTGTTCCATGTGCGCGGCCACCAAGAGTTCTAATCAGTTGCCTGTCGGTAAACTAATGCCCCTACCGATACCAAACAGGCTGTGGTCGCACATCACTGTCGACTTCGTCATGGACCTACTGGTATCAAAAGGGTACACCACTATCCTAGTGGTAGTGGATCATTATTCAAAGGGTGTTCATTTCCTGCCTCTTGTTTCTCTGCCCTCTGCCCTGCAGGTGGCTGAGGAGTTGTTCCAGCATATGTTCCCGGTGTACAGTTTGCCAGAGGACATCCTCTCCGACCGGGGTCCCCAGTTTGTCTCACGTGTGTGGAAGGCCTTCATGGAGAAACTGGGGATCACCGTGTCTTTAACATCTGGCTACCACCCCCAATCCAACGGGCAAGCCGAGCGCACCAATCAGGAGATGGGGAGGTTCCTCCGGTCTTACTGCCATGCCCAGCAGCATGACTGGGTCGACTACTTGGCCTGGGCAGAGTATGCCCAGAATTCCATCTGCCACCCCGCTACCGGCCTCACCCCCCTTCAATGTGTGCTGAGGTGTCAGCCCCCGTTATGCCCATGGGACACTTCACCCACCGAGGTTCCTCGCGTGGATGAGTGGTTCCGGATGGCAGAGCAGGTCTGGGAGGGTGCGCACAATCACATCCAGCAGGCGGTTCACCGGTTTACCTGTCAGGCCGATCGGAGGAGGCGGGAGGCGCCAGTATACCGGGCTGGTGATCGGATATGACTGTCGACCCGGGATTTACGTCTTGGTCTCCCCTCTCACAAACTCACACCCTGTTACATTGGTCCATACCGTATCCATGAAGTCATTTCCCCTGTCACAGTAAAACTCCAATTACCTGCTCATATTCGTGTGTCCCCTGTCTTTCATGTGTCTCTCCTCAGGCCGGCTGTCTGTGGCCCGTTGGATCGGGGAGACGCAGACCCGTCGCTGCCTGGGGAGATCGACATCGAGGGTGCCCCCGCCTACTGTGTCAAGTAGCTGTTGGACTCCCGGCGGCAGGGTGGCCAGCTACAATACCTGGTGGACTGGGAGGAGTACGGCCCAGAGGAACAGAGCTGGGTCCCGGCCCGAGATGTCCTCAGTCAGGACCTGACAGGTTCCACCGTTCTCGGCCGCCCCACCTCGGGGTCGGCCCCACCGAGAGCCACGGCCACAGCCGGGGGCGCAGCGGCTTGGCCGGCCTCGCACTCGCCCTGCGTGGATGGGCGGGGGTCCTTGCCGCCCTTCGGGAGCTGGCCCTGAAGGGGGTGGTACTGTCACGTCTGCGCCTCCTCCCCGACGCTCGGACTTGCCAGAGTATTAAACCTGAGGTGACGTGTCGCGTTTGGCTGTGTTGGTGACGGGTGTCTGCCCCTTTAAGAAGTTCCTGCCAGTCACTTCCGGGTTGTCCGCATCACTGGTGACGGGTTCCCCTTCCTGTTGTGTGTCACTTCCTCATTGGTGCTAGTTAGCTTAGCCATGCTATTTAACCAGCTCAATCCGGTTGTTTGTTGCATATCGTCATTGGTGTGTGTTTTCGCCCCCCCCCCTCTGTTTTCGCAGCCGATCGCTACTCTGCCACTGAGGACTTTGGATCTGGATACTGAGGAACCCAGCGATCTTTTGTGAGTGACTGCTGATTCTGCGCTAGCCTGTTAGCCACGCGGCTATTCTGTTCTCTCCTCATTGTGTTGGCCTCGGCTGGGAGAACGGGACTTTATTGCTAGAAGCAGAGGGTTTTTTTGTGGTGTTAATAAATAAAAAACATATTGCAGCACGTCCGCATTTGCGTCCGTTCATCCGCACCCACACGATGAATCATGACAGAGATACTGTTTTATTAATTGACTGAATATACAATTTTCATATTGAAACTGTTTCTAACCTCTTGCACATTCAGTGCAAAAGTCAATTTCCATTCTTGTAGGTAATACTGCATCCAAATTTTCTCTCCTCTACTTCTATTTCTAGTTCTAGATTAAAGTTATATTTAGTCAGTCAGTCAGTCAGTCAGTCATTATCTGAGCCGCTTAATCCCAGCTGGGGTCGCGGGGGGACTGGAGCCTATCCTGGGAACTTACGGGCGGAAGGCGGGGCAGGCGCCAGCACACCGCAGGGCACACACACTCACACAACCACACACATTCTCACCTTACGGGCCAATTTCAGAGTCGCCAATTAACCTATATCGCATGCCTTTGGTGTGTGGGAAGAAACCGGAGCACCCAGAAGAAACAAACGCAAACCCGGGGAGAGCATGCAAACCCCACACAAAAAGGCCCTACGGCCATCCCCGGGGTTCAAACCCAGGACCTTCTCGCTGTGAGGTGGCAGCGCTAACCACTGCGCCACCATGCTGCCCAAGTTATATTTAATACTCCATTTCTAGTTTAAAATGTATATTTTGTATTGTATTTATGTTTTTTATTCCATTGTGCCTTATTTGTTCTTTGTTCCCTAGTTCTTATTCCACTGTAAAAACTGGAGCCATGTCGTCTCGTCTCTCTGTATATCTGTACAATATATAGCAGAGATGACAAAGTTTACTTTGACTTTGACTTTTTTGACTTTTGACATAATTGTTGGCCGAGTACCACGTGTAATCTAATTTTCTCTCTTTTTACTTCTAGTTGTATATAGTGTATATTTTATATTCTATTCATATATTGCTTATTCTATACCTTATTTGTTCTTTGCACTGTTAAAACTGGAGGTACATCATCTCATCTCTCTGTATACTTGTATAGTATATTTCAGAGATGACAAAGTTTACTTTGACTTTGGGTGTCAAAAGTACAGGTGCTTCAGGACTTGGCAAGTTTCTTTTACACATCTGTAGGTTCTCTTGACAATTTCTCAATCTGATCTGTTGAAGCAGTGTAATATGTTTAGCATGTTAGGAACTTTCTTCTAATGATATTTGTCATTCTGTAAATTTTATCTTTGCCGTTCACCTCAACCTAATTTCTTCTGTGCTTGAAAATTACAGGTGCTAGTCTTTGTTTAGTGATACATATTTTGCCACAAAGGTGCTGTCTCAGAGGTGTCCGTATTGGGGTTATCATTCAAGAAGTAATTCCATCAATAGCTGGCAAATAAATACCAATTTTGGTCTCCTGATTCTGTAATTGAATGAAAATGTTTTGCATAGAACAGCTCTTGTCAATTGTTGATGGAGTCCACACACTGTCTGAAAAGCAATAAGAACATTCTTTCATTTTCCATCAGCATTGTTGCATTTTCATTCTTTTGTTTCATGAGTTAATTTCACAGTTCTTGAACTTTAGCTTTTCTTGTAGTAAAAGCTAGCGCAGCACACAATGAAATGTGACCTCTGGGTCCGTGATCAGAAGGTCGCCGGTTCTACGCCCAGGACCGGTAAAGGTACCACTGAGGTACTCATGAGCAAAGTACCATCCGAGCACACTGCCCATGTTAGCTGCCCACTGCTCCTCCACAGATGGGTCAAATGTAGAGGTAACATTTCATGGTGCACTGTGTGCTGTGCTGTGGTGTGTTCACAATGACACATAATCACTCACTTTCATGTGTTGTCGCATCTATTTCAGTGCAATTACTGCCCACTATCTTGATGGCAGCTTGACCTCATCTGTTGCGTTTTGCCCCATACTTTCTTAACATCAGTCAAAGTTCATTGTCCATCATGAGATACAGCAGCATTTTTACTGCAGCTTTTCCTCAACCATTTGTTTAATCCAAGTCGGTTCCCCAAGCATGTATGGGTCTACAACATTTTACAACAACTTTGTTGTTCAGATTCAATTCTGATTGCTTAGTGTATGGGGACTCCATGTGGGCTGCTTAAGACCTATTTTTTTACAGTGCTTTTCTGTGGTTTAAGATATGAATGGGATTCATTTTTAACCTGGGATTAATACCAGTTATAGTTAGCTAGACCTGGTCTATATTCCTGACTCTTTCGACAGAGAAGCTTGAGCTCCCTCTCTAAACAGAATCACAACTAAATAGAACTTTTCTCTGACATAAGAAAACCCCTCAACCTTTAATTTTCTAAATTACTGGTTTTACTGATACATCAAGAAAAGAGTCCTACCTTAGCTAGAGTTTCTACAGCAACACTACACTTACAATATTGGGATGAAAACACTTTCATTCAGAAAGTCAAACCAACATCATTTCACAATTTAAAAGAATCATACCCCTGTTTTCATACAGTAGCATGACCCTCATACAGTATCAGAATTCATACTCTTTATGACTGTTTTTGTTAGCAATGTCATCGTGAACCTATTGCTTTACAATTCACATTGATCACCAGATCCTCACAATTCAAAACGCTAACTGTCTCTTTTCTATAGACTTAACATATTTATATAGTCTTAGAGTTACCTTTTTGGCATGAGAAAGATGAAAATTTGACTCACCAGCTTATGATCTTATGATTCTCATACATCCTTTTCTTGCTTTATCAGTCATGTTCCTGCTGTTCATGTTCATGTTCATCAATCATGTTTCTTTTTCCCACAAGCCATCAGACTCTTAAATACACTTCCTGCGCTCACACTCCCCCCCCCACACACTCGAACTGTGACCTAACTCTGTTGCACCTCTGCACTTTATACCTCACCGTTGCTGTGATGCACATGCTGCTATACGGACTATCACTTTCATGTTGCACTGAAACTCTCTCTGAAAAAAAGATGTCTAAGAATAAGAATAATGTCTATATTTACAAACTGTGCAGTATTACTATTGCTATAACATTGCTATAACTTTGCAACCGTTAAACATGTATATATCATTGGTCACTTTTTAACTAACTATATCTGCACACATTATTTAAAAGTATTGCACAGAATGGCTCTCCAAAAATGCTGCTATAATACTGTACAAACCTAACTTTCAGTCAGACTTTTTAAGAATACACTTCTAGTAATAGACTGGATATCGAAATCTTTCATATTGAAAACTGTCAGTCAATTTCCACTTCTAGCTTAAAATGTATATTTTATGTCCTATTTATATATTGTTTATTCCATGTGCCCTATCTGTTCTTTGTTCTCTCTATTTCTTGTTGCACTGTGTAAACTGGAGCCACGTCTTCTCGTCTCTCTGTATATCTGTACAATATATAGAAGAGATGACAATAAAGTTTACTTTGACTTTTTTTTTTTTTTTTGCTGAAATCCTTTTTAACCTCCTGGATTGGTGGCTTGCCAATTGTTAGATTGAGGTTTTAACAGAGTGAATGGCAGCTATATTAAGGTACTTGCTTCCCAGATTTTATGACTACAGATTTATACAAAGATAGGGAACAGCATTTGGATATTTGGCCACCTGTAGGCAAACAATTTAGTCCTTTGTCTCAAGAGAGCCTTTTGCATTTACAAAGTTTACTTTGCCACACGATTTCCTGAGTGACCTCTGCAGCCACAAAATTTCCTGCACTTACAAAGGCATGTTTCACAGTCCACACAATTTTCTGCTTAACACCACTGTATTCTTTGTCATTAAAATCTCACAAAGTCACAGACACAGAACTACAGTTGGGTTTTATCTAACATTTTAGGTGGTGATCTATGTCTATGTCTTGTCTTTCAGGGTCGGTCATTTACCTTTAGCCTGATAGATAGCAAAACAGGAAGACAAAATATATTTTGTACACCTTTGACTTGTGCATATGTTTTATTTAGCATATCTGATGACTTGCGCTCCTGACAATTCAGTTTTCTGCAGTTATATGACCTCAGCATTCATGAAGGCAAGCCACTCTGTCCAGTAACGTCCACAGGCCACTGTTGTCATTCCTGGTCATTCTCCTTCTGGTGACTGGTTAGGAACATAACTGAATCACTAGTCCATCACTATTACAACATCTTGTGCCTTCTGATTTCCTCCAGGTGTGTTGTCAACATTCCACCAACTTCTTTGCTGAAGAAATCTCCACTTCCTCCTTCTGGTCAGTCAACAATGTAGAGTTTTTGTAAGTTTATGACACCAGGCACTGCAACATCCTCCTGCTAGACCCCTTTGGTCTGCCCACTGATGTTAGGTGAAGGCCAAAGAACAAACTAGTGGCCCACACTGACTGAAAATAGGCTCTCCAGATCCACTGGTCAATTGGTATCCTCATTCTGGCATGCAGGAAATCATGCAGCAGAACATGCTGAACAGTTTAGGTTGAGTGACACCTTGAAAACCTTTCTCATTTCCGGCCACGAGTCGCAAAAGATATGTGGGAGGATGTGGTCAGACTGTGGATTGGGCTTGGTGGGCTCATAGAAGAAGAAAAGAGCATCTGGTTTGGTGTGCTTAGAGGCTGGAGGGTACGACATGGTGAAGTCAAACCCCCCAACAAACAAAGGTCCTGCCTGGGGTTTAGTTTGGTTAAGCTTGATGTAGGCAAGAATCTTCCTCCAACACCCAGGGAGGACCGCAAGGGCAAGGGGGTGTTGTCCAAAGGATATCTGATCATTTTTTATTCTACTCTATTGTTAAAAAACCTTGGGTTGGAGAAAATAAATATATAAATCAAATCTATTGTAAAATGATTATTTTTATTTGTGTAACAGTGGTTACAAAAGCTTGAGGTTTAAAGTTGTTCCTTAGATCACTAATACAATAATATCTTCAATATAAACTTGAAATGAAAGTAGAATTATAAATATACAAAGTAATACAATAAATATTACAATATTCATTCATCATTCATTGTCTGAACCACTTAATCCGTATCGGGGTCGTGGGGACCGGAGCATGGAGTGGAAACAACTCTGGGCAGATGCACACACTGCGGGGCACACACAGGGCACACACACACTCACACAATCACATTCTCATTCATACTTTATGGAGCCAATTGAGAGTCGCCAATTAACCTGTATCGCATGCTTTTGGACTGTGAAAGAAAACTGGAGCACCTGGGAAAAATAACCCCACATGAACACAGGGAGAGCATGCAAACTCCACACAGAAAGGCCCCATGGCTGACCCGGATTTTGAACCCAGGACCTTCACTGCGCCACTGTGCATCCATAAATATTACAACATATAACAAAATTTTTTATTTTGTTAATAAGTTATTCACTAAGTAAAAGAAAAACCCATAGCCATTATCTTTCATAGGTTATTTCATCTGACAATTATATTAATTGCTATTGGATTATAAATAATGCAGAAAGAGCAGCAATATGTTCCTTCTTCCTTGCTCTGAAGATGTCACAAATGAGTATAGTTAATACTAAATATTAGAGATGTAGCTGATCCGATATGTGGATCGGTATTGGTCCGATAACCCGCTCAAACGGCTGGATCGGGTATCGGCGGCATGGGGCCATTTTATGGAGCCGATCTGTAAATGCGTGTACACTCAATTCGTTATGCATGGGAAGTGGCACTGCGGTAAAGTAGAGCTGAAACGATTGTTCCAATAACTCGGATAATTCTATTACAAAAATGGTCAAGGCAATATTTCTAGAATCAAAGCTTCGTTTAATTCATTTTACTCGCTAGAGCAGCACCACTTGTATTTCAGACGGAGGCTTAATAGTGACACACACAGTATTTCATTTTCAATTGATCAATTTTTTTTCAATTTTATAATGTTATAGTGTAATCAATAAGAAAGAAGAAATATTTAAACAATTTTGAGAACAAATAATTTAGCATATACTGTACATGTGTGTAATTAGGGGGCCATGCAGTGGAACACTGCGTGGAACCCTATTGGAATCGTGCTGATTTTTTTTAAAAATTCTGCCTTAAAACGCATTGTCGAGAAAAAACTGTAAGACCTACAGCTTTGAAATTTGGCAGGTGTGTCCGGTACCCCACCCACTACTCAGGCAAAAAAAATTGTCACCAATATAAGCTATTTTGCGCTTTTCCAAAAAAAATTGCATTTTGCCTAATAACTTTTGAACCGTAGCTCTGATTCTCAAAAATCTTATACCATCTTACCAACAATAATCTCAGTCATGTATTCAGACATTTTAAAGCATTATATACCATCTTATTCCTTGGGTCAAGACAAATTTTTTAGACCCATCGCATTTATTTCTGCCATATTTGATTTTTTGCTAATTTGCAAAACCATCTTTTATGAACTAATCCCTGGTATCATTTGAATCCCTAGACACTCTTTAATTATTATCGAACACATTTTTAATTTAGGTCTTCATATTTCTGTAATAACGAAGGATGAAACGTGTCATTTTTCAACGTCTGTCCACTTCGATTCGTCAAAAACTGATAAAGCAGCAAACTGCATGGCCCCCGTAATCACTGCTTGCAGTTATAGTTATTACATTGTTTTAGTTAGGAAAACAGTATTTAAATCAAGCATTTCCTTAAGCATAACAATAATCTCAGTCATGTATTCAGACATTTTAAAGCATTATTTTATGTTTAAAAAAAGACTGTGACTGTATCGTATTTGTATCAGTATCGGCAGATATCCAAATTTACAATATCGGTATCGGACATAAAAAAGTGGTGTCAGCCCATCTCTACTAAATATATGCACAGAAGTCACTTTGCCTGCACCTGGCAAGAGGTATGTCTTTGTGTCATTTTACACATTATCTATGAACTAAGTTCTCTCTATATTTACTAATTTGTATTATTCTTTACACTTATTCCTTATTATTGTACCTTTTTCCTTCACCAAAATGTTATTACAGTGTAGGTTCAGAGCAATGAGTGAGCGTAGATCAACAGCTAGCATCTTGTGGCACATGCATGTTTGTAACAGACTCTGGTGGAATAACCAGTAGAGTAAGTAGATTTTGCATGTGTTTCCTGCATGTTACAGATAAAAGCAAGTCGCTCCTGTTGTCAGTTTTCACACTTAATTCCGGAAATAAGCTTATGATTCACACCATTTCATGAACAGGAAATTGCAGTTCTCTCAAGTTTTGAAGACAGGCAAGACTGACATTCCACTAAAGATTTGTTACATCGCACAAACAATTTCACCAAATACAAAGTATTTATTCAATTTCTCTGATAATGTGTGTGTGTGTGTGAGAGAGAGAGAGAGAGAGAGAGAGAGAGAGAGATTATGACTGGTGTTTTTTATTGTAGATGTTTGTTGCCTTTTTGGACTCATCATTTTTGGTGTAGGCTCCCATTTAAAACAGTTTGGCTCAAGCCCAGCCATTTTCAGGGTCATTATTGAGGGCAATGTCCCGTCTAGAGCCAAGCTGTTCCGTGTTGCGGTTTTGTTCAAATCGACCATTGAATAAACCCTCTCGGCATCAGCCTTGGAATGTGGGAGCACTAAAACCAAGGCTGCAATCTTTGATAGCCTCCCAAATTGGGAGCCAGTCACCTTTGAAAAAAGGAACCAAGGGCCTCTATTACTCAAATGTTTTCCTTTTATCGTAATTAATAATGAGCATATCATGTTGTGTGCAAAATATTTCTTACCTTGTTCTTTGTTGAAGACATCCTTCCCCAAAACTCCTCAACATCAAAGGATGTTGGGTCCTGGAGCATGGCAATGTCCATCAGTTGGTACTCCATGAACTCCTCACTTATTTGGTCCTGTTCTTTTGGGTCATGAAAAGGAAGGAGTTCCTGAAATCTTAAAAAGAGCACAATGTGTACAAGACTGATTAGAATACAGTGAGAGACAGATTTGTTTTGTGATCATGACCATTAAACTTAGTATATGATAACCCTTGCCTGTCTACAAAGTATAGTGCATCTTCAACCCCACACGCAGCCCTCAGCTGCACATCAACAAATCTTGCATGCTTCAGGAGAGCATCTTTCAACAGGAATTGTTGAGCCTGCTGTGATGTGACCTCTCCAGCCTCAAGGAGCCTGTTGAGCGTAGCTCAGGTGGTGAATCCCACATTGAGTTTTTCTCCTATTAGAGAGACAGAAGACATAGAGAAAGCAAGTCAAATACACAGGTATCTTATACGATATCTCTGGGTTTAATCCATACTTTTTTAAAAATCCATAGAAAAAGTGTATTTGTTGTCAATAAGCATAGGCTATAGGTTTATCTCCCTATGGGACTTCAAAGCATTACCTCGCAGTTGGTGCAGTGGGTCCTAGTAGGGGATGTCATGGACTTCTCTCCTTCGTAGTGCTGACAACTTGACATGAACCTTGAACAGAGTTTCTTGATGAATTTCTTCATCTGCAAAATGTCATGTAATAAAAGATTCCAATGCATTATTATTGCAATTACTACTCAGTTCAATTACTATGAGTAGACTTAAGTTTAGATAATTTTTTACTCTGTACAAGTAAGAGAGGCATGTTGTAACGGTAGGCAGGTAAACCCAAACGCAGAGTCGACAAAACCAGGTCGCAGGCACACGATCAATTTGATGAAAAGCCGAGGGTTTATTAAAGCACAGTTCAAAACCAGAAAACACAGTCCGCGGTGCAAACATTGATGAGGATGGATTTTCCCTCATCTTCATCACCGGCTCGATCCTATAATGTGGTGCAACTACTTCATTAATGATGCACACCGTTTTTGTGCTGGCACTCTTGAAATTTTGAGCTGTGGGAGAGTCTTTGAAGCATTCCCTGTACAATGAGCTGAAATGGTCAGCCACAGCAAATGGAACATTGTGTTGAACCATTTCTATGGCAACTTTCATCTCGGCTCTCCTTGTTTGCAAAAGAAACAAATGAAAAAGATATGGCTATGCTGAATATACACTACCAGTCAAAAGTTTGGACACACCTTCCCATTCAATGTTTTTTCTTTATTTTCATTACTATTTACATTGTAGATTCTCACTAATGGCATCAAAACTATGAATGAACTGTGTAAGGACTATTTGACCAAGAAGGAGAGTGATGGAGTGCTGCGCCAGATGGCCTGGCCTCCACAGTCACCTGACCAAACCCAATCGAGATGGTTTGGGATGAGATGGACCGCAGAGTGAAGGCATAAGGGCCAACAAGTGCTCAGCATCTCTGGGAACTCCTTCAAGACCATTTCAGGTGACTACCTCATGAAGCTCATCGAGAGAATGCCAAGAGTGCGCAAAGCAGTGATCAAAGCAAAGGGTGGTTATTTTCAAGAAGATATAAAACATGTTTTGGGTTATTTCACACTTTTTGTTTACTACGTAATTCCATATGTGTTCATTCATAGTGCCTTCAGTGAGAATCTACAATGTAAATAGTCATGATAATAAAGAATAAAACACTGAATGGGAAGGTGTGTCCAAACTTTTGACTGGTAGTGTAAATTTGATGTTAACACTGATTTAACCCATGTCCATATGACCATTAAAATCTATGAATTTCAGTAACAACAAAAATACATTACAGAGTTCTGTCCATGTCATGGATGAATGTCTCATGTATGCTATCAACATAGAATTGGTTGTATTATTTAGGAAAAATGGTATTCATGAACATTGTAATCAAGCTTTTGGATTTAATGTGCTATGTACCTTGACCTTGAGTAAACGTTTTTGTCTGTGCTGGTTGACTTCGGTGCCTGCTGTTTGGCCTGATGCCCCTTACTTTCTATGTGCCTTCTATGACCCCGCTCACCTTGATGGGCACAGGAGTTCTCTTGGCGGCAGACAGAGCACCAGTAATAGTAGCTGGTGCTTTCTACAGTAATAAATGGCCATTTAGAGGTTCATTCATTATTAAAAGAGTTCTTGTAGGTGGCTGCTCCTGGTACTTTTTTCCCTTTTGTTTTGATGGTCTCTTCTGACACCCTAGCCATCTCCTCCACCGGCTCTTCCACCATCTCCTCCGTCTCCTCCTCTTCCACCTGCACTGTCTCCTCCTCTTCCACCTGCACTGTCTCCTCCTCTTCCGCCTGCATTGTCTCATCCACCTGCACTGTCTACTCCTCTAATGGGCCAACCCCTTCGCCACCTGCTCTGGCTCAGCATCCTCTAACCTTGAATTTTTGGGCTTTCCACTCAGGGCAAATGAGATGATGCTTAATTGCTTTTTTCCTGACACCTTTGAAAGACAGATGCAATGATTAATGCATCCATGATGCTATACACTTTAATTTATTTAGTGCCAATAAAATTATTTAGCCTATTTGGAGAGAGAGATGATTATAATGTGAGAATATGTCAGTCATCCTGTGATAACGAAATATGACCTAGACTACTTGTTCTGAACAGGTGTTGTCAGTGAACAGGCTGTAAAACTCTTGGCTAAGTTTAGGCTACAGACACTCAACATTGAAAAACTGATGCTAATTATCTGGGCAGCATTCTCTAACAGCAGTCAAGTTGTCATTGTTTGTGTCAAACAAGTTGTGAATTTGTTGTAACATTAAAACTGAAGATGACTTACTCTGTGCTTGAAGTGATGCTCGGAGCTCCTATGGATGGGGTCAACGAAATTTTCGGAAGATTTCGTTACAAGTAGCAGCATCACGCGAAGAATTATAGGATGCCTTTTCATTGGTTGTTGTGTTGCATTTTACCCAGATACAATACTGCTATTTTCCGATTGGCTATTGTGTAGGCCCTTTCTTTTTTTGATTGGCTGGTAAGTGACAGGCTCTAGGACTCCAGCGGAGACGCGCTTGTTTCATAGTGAGGCGCTACTGTGC